>BSAI01000123.1:5249570-5318832 GCA_036245035.1 Adrianichthys oophorus | reverse complement strand
ACTATTATTCTATGCTAAATTAGCGTTGACGCTATCGTTTTATGCTACTTTAGCATTAACGCCATTGTTCTATGTTAAATGAGCTTGGACGCTATCGTTTTATGCTTAATTAGCACGAAGAACGCTCTGGTTTAATGCTAAAATTAGCATTGACCCTATTATTTTATGGTAAATGAGTTCTTACAAAATTAGCCCACCAAGAAACACTTATCCAACAGTTGCAGCTAGCTTTCTACGTTTATTTTCTAACTGGACAATAATTAAAATAATTTTCTTTTGTAGTTCTTGAATAATGACAGTTTTTTCTTTTTTCCTTCAAAGAGGCTATGTAAAATAGAAAAATCCAAATTATTTCATATATTCATTGTAAATTGCTTCAGACTTTTTCTATCACTTGAATCCCATTTACATTGTGTCTTGTTTTACTTGTAACATTATTTATAAGCAACTTGACAATTTTAGGGACTTTCAGGAAAATCTGTAAACTAAATCTTACTGTTTAATGTGGCATACTAAGGAACAGGAACTTAAATTGAACATTTTAAAATTAATAATCAAGTTTAGCTGTTTTTATATTAAAGGAATATGAAGTTTACTTTTAAAGTTCATAAAACAGAAATTTCAAATGCTTACAGTATATGAGACTGTGACTGGTCAAATGAAACTATGTTGTTTAACCCCTTGATTTATGAGTAAACCAGTAAAAAGAAAAAGAAATGGTCTGTTTTTAGGTCCGCTTTTATTATTTGTATTATTAAAATAGAGACTCGTTCACTTCAGGTACTAATGATAGCTGGCCTTGTCATTGCTTCCAAACATGCAGTTTTACTCTAACTGTTAAAAAACTTTAAAATCCTCAACATTTTGAATGGTTTGAATGCAGCTTGTATGGCCTGGATGGTGGGATTCTGCTCCTGCGGTTTATGAGGAGAATGAAAGGGTTCAGGGCCTGGTTTGTGAGGTCCATTAAGAGGCTGCAGTCGTTTATGAGTTCATTGAAGGGTTTCTAACCAACATTCCATCCACCTGTTTCTCCAGGTTGCCACCAACGGCATCATATCAGCCCAGGACCTGCCGATGGAAAAGCAGTACGTCGATGATGGTTTCCCCACGGATTTCCCTGTTGTGGCTCCGTTCCTAGCCGACATCGACACCAGCGGCGGACGTGGGCAGATTTATTACCGGGTGACGGAAACTCCCAGCGTGCTCAACAGACTAACTTGGGTATGTTCGATTTGTTGCGGTTAGTTGACCATCTTTGATGTTCTTTTTCTCTCTCCTCCTCACTACGCTCACTTGTTCGCTTCATCTTTGCATTCAGGAGGTTTCTCGCGGGTTCCCCGATGCCAAGTTTACCCCCACGCACGCCGTCGTCGCCACTTGGGAGAACGTTGCCGCCTATGAGGAGCCGTCGCGAAGCTCAGCGCCGTCTAACAGAGTAAGATCTCAATCAAACCCGGAACGATTGTGGTTCATTTTTCCATTTTGCCCGCATTCTCCTGACCACCATCTTCTTGGGAGACACAAACCTTAAATTCCTGGAGCTTTACACCCCCTGTTATTATCCGCTTGGGGTCCATTTGTAATCCCTCCTAATCTGCCTTTTGACCTTTCAGGGGGTCAAAAGTCAACTTTAAGTGTCATTAAAGTTGCCCCCCCTCTGCCACAGAGTCCCCTTTTCTTGTGCAGACACAGGTAGACACCAGCATTCCTTGAGCACTCACGCGTTGACCATCCCTCCCCTCCTAACCCTGGAGACGAATCAAAGGCTCTGATATTTAATTAACCCCGTTACACCCTTTTTGAGGAGAACATCTCACCCTTTGCAGCTTTGAGGAACACAGAAAATCTCTACGGGGGGTCAAGTCGGTTAGCTTTCAGCTACACCACAGGAGTTGTTTGTTTGGCCTGGTTTTATCCACAATCTCAAGTCTGCTTTTTCTCAAATGTTTAGTTGGAAACAAAAGAGAGGAACTCCTACAGGGAAAAGAGGGGTGATATGACTCCAAACTTTTGACAACCTAAAAACTTTTATTTTGAAGGAGCCTTTAGGTTCCCGTTGGACAAACGTATTCCAATCCCTCCGTCTATATTCCACTCTGTCTTCATGTTATTTGGAGTTGAATAAGAGGTGGAGTACTTCCAGGACAGGTGTCCGCTCCATTACAGCGCCACAAACCGCCACGCACGGACGCTTCATATCACCTCGAAGGAGGTCCCTCATTAATTACAGATCTGGAGTTTTCCCCCCTGGCTGCATGAAAGGCTTTGTTTAAGGCTTCCCAAGAGAAAGGCTTCCCAAGTAAAGCTTGATGAGGTTATCGATCAAACGGAGCTTTGTCATTTTAGTTGCATGTGGGATGGAGGGATGAAGGGAGTGTTAGATTAACAGAAGAAAAAAAAACATGAGGGGATTTTTCTTCTTTGTGATTGTCCCAACCTTTCATCTTTTCGTCTTTCTAAGAACTTCTTAGAAAAATGCATGTTTGGTTTGGTGGAAAATTCGTTTTAGCTTAAGTTGTAACTATGGCAACCAGTGTCACCCTTCTGCAGCGAAAACAGATTTGTTGTTTAAACCATCTTTAGTGGACTGATAACATCTTCCTTTGAGGAGATTAGGAAGAGTTGAAGGGGGGTGTGGTGGTATGTGCGTGAACCGGTTAACCTGAACAGAAGATGGGGTTTTGGGGGAAGGGGAAGGATGCTTCGGGATGGAGAGAAATAGCAGGAGTGCAACTGAGCATGAGAGAAGTTAACCAAAGTATTGATGTTTCCCTTAAAAAAATATAAATATGTTTTCTGCACAATCTAACTCAGAAAGCAAAAACAAATAAAGTTACTCGAACCGAAAAGTGCTTTAAATCTCAGATTGCTGTAGTCATTTACATGAAAAAAGTTGCAAAGTGTATTTTATTGGATAAACACTAAGACCAATTTTTTTCTATGGGCATGCTGCAGGTGACACAACCTGTAAGGGTAAAGTAAGAAAGGAGTATGTGAAACAGGGGTGCCGCATCATCATATTTTTCACCCCTCACCCAATCCTGCGGACTGGGCTTGTTAGTGCTGTTTTAGTGATAAGTGCGTACTCTTTGCTTGCAGCCTAGTGATTAGAAACTAGGAAATCATACAATCAAAACATAGCTTATATAGGCATACTACGGGCGTCCTACAGGATCTTACGTATCACCTTTACACCATGTACGTGCAGCATTTGCATGGTCAGTAAGGAGCCACTACGCCACGCTACTAACGACCAGAGTGCAGCGTTAGAGCACTGTACGACAGCGCCACTTGTACGTCACTAGTGCGTGTAGCTCACATTATCCTTATAAATACTTTCAGATACACTGTCCACATGCATGACAATCATACATTCCATTTTTATGGCGTCCCTTGAGGTGACCGCACAATTCTCAAGGGAGCTACAAGACACACCTCCACTCTCTTTAAGATACGGTCGCACTACAACCCTCCACAGGCCTAGACACTGGGCACTGGGCATGTTGCACACATTCAAGAATGCTTTTTAGCACATTTAAGAACGTTAGATTAGCATATGGTGTTCACACTGGACTGTCGATACCCGATGCTAGCGCATGCTAACGCTGTTGGAAGAGGCTTGGTGCTGCTCCTTTCTACGGGTGTTGAGCTTCCGTGTTGAAAACTCTTACATTCACGTGTAGTTGCTCTACGTACAAAATCCCTAAACCAGGTTGAACTTTGACCGATAAAGGACTCTGATTTGGTAGTGACTTACAGATGGTGTTCCATTTAATTCACGTAAGTACCAACTGTTTGAAAATTGGTCATGGGGGAGAGATTATTAGTTGCAGTTTGTGGCCAGACGGAATTGTTCGACACCAAGTCTTTCATATATCAGAACAGAGATGAGAAAGAAAAAGCCCAGAGCAAGATTTGCACCGCTTCAACACTTTCCACCAAGCCTCTTCCAACTGTAGGTGGTGGACGTGCTAGTAAACAGTGGACAAAGAAAAAGAATCCCTTCCCTGCTTGTCCAGTTGAACACCAAACGCTCAAGAATGCGTGTCTAGGACATTCATGCTCAGTGTGTCCTTAGCTGAATATTTAAGCTAAAGTATAAATCATAAACTGGTCATAACAGCTTCTATATGTGAACCCTCCTTTGTTCAGTTTTTAAAAAAGAGTTTTTATACTGTTATACATTGTTAGTCATTTTCATGTTCACACTGTTGCTAAGTCACACCAGGGTTCATTTGCAGGTGAGGTGTCTGTTTTGAGAGTTTGGGCCACAGTAAAGTTCAGGTGAACTTTCACACTTTCTAAACAAAACTAAATGACCAAAGAAATGAGGTTTAGTGCAGTCCAAACAACCCTGTGTGAAAGCCTCTTCAGTCTAAAGAGTGTATTTGCTACTTAGGTTAAGCTTAGCTATAAAAGGTTAATAGTTTGATGAGAATTTTTGCGGGGAAACCACTTTTTTATGTCTCAGGTTTAGTTGTTATGCTTAAAACTTGTTTGATTTTGGACCTCTGGGTCATAAGAAAACTTCACCTGAATCAAAGTAAGCTTAGATCATAAAGGGATCAAAGATCATAGGCTCGCATTAGGCTTTAAAACAACACACTTTCCCAAATAACTAGAGCTCAGTTATATCTTGATGTAAAACAACTGTGTGTAGAAAAAGACATGCTTTAGTTGAACCTCTGGAACTCGTAGGAGGTGTTGTTATGATTAGCATTATTTGTTGCTTTAAAGCCCCCCCAGAGCAGACTCCTTATTTTTAGGGTTGTTCTGTCCCCCTTGAACAAATTTGTGAGCAGACGGCTAACCTCCACCACTCAGAATTCCCACAAACATGACGTAAAAGAGATTTTGGATCATGACAGCATGAATCGTGTTGAAAAAAACAGTTTTACCCATAATGTTCTTGAGACACCACCAGGAAGCTTGCAGAAAGCTGTTCATGATCTGAAAAACTGTACGGTTCCTTTAAAGCAAAGACGCTGTTATATCAAAACGAATAAACAGAAAGTTTGAACAACAAAAATGAAAAAAAAAAGCCTGACCAAAAAGCTTTGGTTGTGTTTCACGCGACTGAAGCAGCTCTGGCGAGTTGACCGGCCACCTACATGCATGAGTAGCAAGACCCTATTTTTACATGGAAAGCTCTAGAATTTAGCTTTACTTTCCAGACAACAGTTTAGTGTTTTCTTTAAAACCGTTTTCCAGATTCTCCCTTTACCCGACAGTTTACTGTGGGGGTGATGTTATCAGATAAACCCTAAACCCACAAGTAAACATTTGTTGTTTCCAGGCACAATAAACCTCGGCATCTGGTCAGTGTAAAGTAAAATAAGGTGTTACAGAGTGCCTGCAGGGGGTTTACTGCCTCAGCTTCACTAAAGGAGACCTTTTGGCTGCAGTGAGTCAGAAAACATCAGTATAAGAAGTAAAAAAAAAATAAGTATGAAGATGAAGTTCACAAATGCTTGAAGGAAGTGGTTTCCTTTTATTTCACGATATTTTCTTAACGTTTATGGCCAATTGATTCCCAAACTTTTGGAATAATTGGAGCAAATCATTAGACTATTTGATTAAAAAAGTTTTTTTACTAAAACGTATTGTTCTTTATTTCTGCTGTGCTAACAGTGCTAAGGACTTGATTGGCAGGTATCAATCAAAACAACTACTTCTCAATTTTTATATAAAATAAAACAATGTTTGATAAAACTTTACTCAATTACAGTTGTAAATGTAAAACGTGATTAAAAAATATGTAAAAAAAAAAAACAACTTGCCTATTTTGTAAAGTTAGAGTGTATTTATTTACTTAGCACATAAATTACATAAGAGAAGATAGTAAAACAATTATTAGCATTTATCTAACAGTCTATTTTTAATTTGGTTTTATACATGGTCAAGGAAGTGAACTGAGGTCATCGTGAGTTTTTCATGATTTGGGTACTGCAGTAAGTTAAGTAAGGGTAGACTAAACTATGATACAATAAGTGTCGTATTTTGAAAATTATGTCAACTGATTTAAATATTTTCTTGCATACATGTTCAATATGTTTTTCAACCCCAATTTGTCATCCATCCATACAATAAAAACATACTTTTGTTACGCTTGTAATGTTAATGTTTTACTTAAATGTAATGATAACTTCAGAACAACCATTTAGAACAAGTCTGAAGGTCATAGTTTCATTTATCTGTTAGACAACTAACAATTCAACCAATAAAAAGATTCAATAATTCTGATAAAAATGAAAAATGATAAAAATAAAAATGATTCAATAAAAAGATTTGTGTCATCTGCAAACATTTGTCCGATTGGCAGCTGACTTTTGTGACAAGCCACCTATTACTTGGTAAAATGCGCTTTTGATTTTAAACATCTAATAATGTGGAATTTCTTTTAACAAAGGAAAAGATTTTTTTTTGTCAGGTTAGTGACACAATCACTGCATGTTTTTCACCCTTAAGTGCAAAGGTTTTGGGGAGTTTTGTAATTTCTTTAGAGGCTTTGTGAATTTCCTAAAGTCACAGCTCGCAAAGTAAAATATTACCATATTTTTCGGACTATAGGTCGCTCCGGAGTATAAGTTGCAGATGCAAAAAGAAAGCATAATAAAAAAGAAAAAAATACACAAAATACAGAAATAAGAAAAGACATTTGATCTTGAAAGGCGAATCATAATAACAGAATACGTAATCATTATAGACTGATTAAAGGCATGCTGAATTGAACAACGACATAAGTCGCATCTAAGTATAAGTCACACTCCCAGCTAAACTATGCAAAAAAATAATTTAAAAAAAGAGACTTACACTTCAAAAAATACGTTATTAAAATCTGAATATCATCAGGGCACTAAAGTGCACAATCCTAAACTCCAGTTGTTTTTATGTAGCAATTGAGCAACAGATCAACGTAGCTTTACATCTGTTTTTGTTCCACCATGACTCGCCTAATGTGATTACAATGGTTAATACTGTATTTATGTGCTGTTTAACACTGACAAATGTCTGTGGGACCAAAGTGGAGGCAGCCATTGAGACATCCTGTGGGCAAGATGTGTGGCTTGTAGCAAAACATGTCAGTTTTTTCATAGCAATGACAAAAGACACAGCTACGCAGAGGTTAACGTCTGCAGTGAACCTATTAGTCCTTCTAAAAGTCCATGTTCATTTGTGACATTAACTTTCTGATGTTTGTTCACAAAGAGATTAAAAATGAAACGTTAACAGCAAGGCTGACAGGTGAACAGATGAGGTGAAGGAGACATGAGACATTGAGCATCTGTCTGTTAGTTTAAAAACATTTATTTAGGAAGATATTCAGAAGCTTTAATTCATTAAAAAAAAAAAAGTTTTTTCCTTGCCATTTCACACAAATGATGGCAAAAAGTTAGCCTTCAAATGTGGTCTATAACTCTAAATTACATTCAAACAGATATTTTACTACAGATTATTGCATCTGTTTCTGCAGCATTGCATGGATGAAGGCAGAATGGAGACCTGCAGAGGCTCCCGGGCGCTGAAGTTCAAAGGGTTCTTCTAAAACGTGCAGATTTTTTATAATTTAAATAAAGTTTTAAACACTTCACCTTAAAAGCATACAGATGTTACCTCAAAGTGAACAGGTATAGGACTAGCAGTTGCTAGGTTCACTCTTTAGCCCATTGTTGATAGTGAGGATACCTGAACACAGGCCACTGAACCCTTTTACATTTGGTGTCATTAAAAAGCCCCACTGTAGATATCAAAAGGTGTTAATTCAGAAGTTTGCAGTGATTGGGTTAGAAATATTCTCTTCAGCAGACAAATTTGTATAGCTGGTAGCCAGGATGATGTGGTAATAACAGCCTCTGAGGGCATTAGGGGGAACCAAATGACAAATAATGGTGAGACTTCATATGACAATCCACTGGCTAATGACTCAGAAGAACTTTTACTACTGAAAAGCTTGAAGCTCACTGTTCTAAAGAAAAATATTGGCTTTGTACATTTTTCTACCCGAAAAAAGTCTGAAAAACAAGCCTTTCTAAGGTTGAATTGTCCAGGAGGGTTGTTAAAAGATGCTAGCCAGGCTAAGACAGTTTAATTTACCCTTCATTTTCTCATCTTAAGCTCTTTTCTATTCTTCAAACAAAAAAAGTGTACGTTTAGAATAATTAGCAACAAAAGCAGGAAAAAACCTGAGCTGCAGTTCCACCTCCTCATCCTTTTGCCTACAGACAAACTTAAATATATAGGAAAGCAGAGCCCCCCCCACACACACACACTAATTACAAAGAGTCTGGAAACTACAAAGTCCTCCTCCACCACAAACAACAAGATAGCTGGAAGATGTTGATGTAAACAATTAGGAACAGAGCCACATATGCTCGGACGGGATGAGTATAGGTTGAGGAACATCTGTGTTTGGCTGAAGCCTGAGGCGCTGTGTAACAGTGTCTGGTTTGGGAGTTGGATCGTCATTGGGAGAGATGTTCAGACACAGGAAGACAGATGGAAATGTCAACATCTGGGTTGGTGGGGGCGGGGTTTTGAGAAAAAGGCGTGGTTTCTTAGTTGTGGCAAGGTTTTGGAAGATCTACATAGATATCACTTGTAGATGTTTGGAAAACTTTTTAAAAAATGGTTGTAAGAGTCAAAAAAAAAAAAAAAGCCCAAATGAAACAAAATCTCTGTTTCACTGAAAACATTCACACTGAACCAAGGCAAGCACTGTTGACCCGAAGGAGGAAGAGGAGGAGATGCAGGAAGGAGCAAAGGAGGTGCAAGGAGAGGTGTGAAGTTAAAACATGAGGACCAAGTGTTGCAGTAATTGGAGGGTTGTTGGGTAGAGTTGACACCGAGCACGCAGAAGATGACTACACCTCAACCATGCAGATGTTACCCATCAAGTTTCAATGGTTTTACCACCACAACAATTCAGAAAAATATAAAAAGTAGAAAGACAAACCTGAAAAAGCTTTATATTGTTCAGAATCTTTCACGCACAAAGGCAGTGCAATTCTTTACAGCTGTTGCAGCAAAAACCGTATTGAATGAAATTGGATCAAATCCTTTGTGAATCTAAATCTGATGCTGATTCCTAACTGTTTTTAGGACATCTGAATCAATCTGTATTTCTGCTTTGGTCCTGACCCAAAGTTTTTTCAGATAATGGTTTCTTTCAAATACCAGAAGAACACATGGAAAATTTTTGACTTCAGAATGGAAAGTAATTTAATAGTGAGCGGCTGTAATTTAAGCTCAACTGTCTTGAACTGGTAGACAGTTTGAGGAATGGAGATATGAAGGGATTTGGTTAATCTGGGTAGAGCAGGTTTTTTCAAAAGAAATTTAAGCTTAGTTGGATGAAGCGCAACAAAAGCTTGGTAAAAGTTAGTTTAGGGTTTAATAAATAATTTAAAATCTAAATTTAACAATAAATCAACATTTAAGCAACCTGAACTTGGAAATTGCAATATTGGTTGATCAAATCCATGAATTTCTATATTATTATGGATTTTATTAAGTATTATTAAGTACTAAGTATTTTCTATATATTTTAGTTTGTTTCAATTAGTGTAATGTAAGAATTCATCAATTTAGTGATGAAAGTTGCTTTTGCTTTAGTTTTCACCATTTTTTAATGTAAAAACTCTATTTCTTGATCAAACAAAGTTGGTTCGAAATCTGAAAACTGAATAGATACCTAATCAAAATGTGAATAAAATCGCTTGTGGGCTAAAATCATATTGATTTAGTATTTTTAATAGAGCAATTTAAAAAAAATGGTGAGTTCAGTTATAGATTTCTCCCATTGGTTGATAGAGTGAGGAGACCAGTTATCTACTTCATTGCATCTAAGAGATCTAAAGGGTTTGGGTCATCTGGTCAGAGTGCCTTACAGCAAAGGTGGGTCAGACATGTCCCACTTTGAAATATCCAAAAGGGATCCAGGAGTTAGTGAGATGGTATCTCTTGAAAATGACTGAGGTTGTTTTCACAATAAGAGTATTTTAAATTGGGGTCAAACGGACAAGTAATGCTCTTAAATGTCCTACCTTCATCTGGTTGAGTTTGCTTTCACAGGAGGGAACCAAACCCTGAAATGGACCAAAATGTCTGACAAACATCATGCAGTTCCAGCAGGAGCTCGCTTGGCTAAAAATAGCTCGGGGGGGGGGACAGACAGAAAAATCATGTTAAAATTGTCTGAACCCTTTTACTGCAACAGATTTTACTATATACTCTTAAATAAAAATCAAAACAGCAGAATTAAAAGTAAAACCTCTTCCTCAGAGTTGCTTCAGAAACCAGAATACATTTTGGTTTATTTTAGTGTAAAAATACGTTTTTTTTAGGATGGAAGTCAATGGTTCCCTTTTTTGGAATCAGCCTCTAGTGGTCCTAGGAGGAACTGCAAGATTTGGTGCTTTCTGAATTATGTTCAAAGTATTAAGCTTAGAGGGTTTATGCTCTTAGTATGAACGTTAAATGCAACCTGGATTATAAATAAATGAATGGATTTAGAAAAACGTATAATCTCAACTTAAATTTTACCATCTCAGTTTGGTTGTTAGTTCGCCTCAATAGGATTTGGAAAAGATAACACTAAAACCGCCATTCGCTGGGTTCCTTTTTTTCATATTACAACCAATTCTCTTCTTTGTGTCCCTGAAGGCCAATACATTCCAAGCAGTGATCGGTTATGATGAGACTGACTCCTACGTTCTCTTCCTGTACCCTGAAGATGGTCTGAACTTCTTTGGGACAAAACCTAAGGTATTTTATTTTTTATTTCATTATTGTATTTTAAGTAATGTTTTGTTGTTGTTGCTGATTCCTATTCTTTACTTGTCTTTTTTTTTTTTAGGAGTTATATAATTTTGAGATTGAGCTCGCAGCTAGAGTTGGATTCAGCAGAGGAGAGGTGACATATTTTTTCTTCTCCCGAAGTGAAGGACCCTTCTACAGCGTAACAAACGATGAGCAGAGTGTTAAAAACCTCAACCGGTAAGTTCAAATCTGATTTATGAGTAGATATTTTATGCTACATACAGAACTGGCTAATTGAACCATTTTGGTTTGTACTCGTTTATTCACAGATATTCAGATTTTCTTCTTTAGAAGAGATATTTGAAAAATATATATTTTTGGTAGTTTTTAAAGTAAAAAGGCAATATTTTACCAAATCCTGGTTAAAACTCACGTCAAATTTTGGGTTAAAATCTGATTTTTTTAACATTGGAGTCAATGGGACATTGCTCTTATCTGACACCAGCCTCCAGTGGTCGTTTGTGGAACTGCAACATTTTGTCTTTCCAAATTTTTGCGTCAAATTTAATACAGAAAGGTGGAGGTTTCATCGGGACACATCAATCCTTGTCTAGCTATATATAAACTTTATTTTGCCTGAATCATGTACATTTGAGTAGAAAAGATTGAGAGGAAAATATCTTCAAGAACACAGAAACCCATAAGAACTAATCGTGCAAGAATTCCATCAATAAAAAAACACAACTTTTTAGCTTCCAATCTTATGGTTTCACAACTTTTTCCAAATAAATTGCAAACAAAGTCTCGATCTTCTGCAACACAACACCGCAAACCACTCCAAGTGTTTAGTTTTGTTATGTGTTTAACTGCGCTCTTGCCGTGTAGGGTTGGCAATACTGGGACTCCAGGTCTTTGGCTTTTCCACACTGGACACCGCTACTCCTTCGACAATATCGTCCCTGCATCCGTTGGAGGTCCCATTGTGACTTCGCCTCCTAGAGGATTTGTCCCAGTAATGACAGTTCAGCTGAATTTGTGCAGCTACTTGATGCAAAAGTTTTGAATTTTTTGCTCCTTTGTTTGTTTCTTCCTTAAAGGACACCACCACCCCTGAGTATGAAGATATTTACACCTTTGGCCCTGAAACCCATGAAGACGGTGAATATTCACTGACAGACAGGGGTCCCGCTGCCAGCGATCGCTCACAGTATCTCCACCCTAAAAGTCCAGAGCCTTCGTATTCTCCTTCAGAGGACTCGGGTCATCAGGTTCTGCTGGGTTCTGAACCCAGGTATGGATCAGAACCGGCAGAGAGGCAGTACGCTCCTCCTGAACAGGCACAGAGATTCGTGGAGGGAGGTGCTAGAGAGGGCCAGGAGCAGATACCACAGGTAACACACAGTATCTAAAACAAGCAGCCTATAGTTTATGGCTTAAAGGGATTTCAAAATAAAAGTCTCTGACCCAGTGACCCCGGAAGGGATAAAACGGGTTTAGAAAATGGATGAATGAATGACGGTCTGTTTTTGACAAATGTATTTGTACTCATTCCAAAGCTCCCCCTAGAGGTGGTAGATTTGTACCCCCCTGATAGAAATACGCCAGCTTTGACCCCTGGGGGTTACGTGGTCAACGTGGAGGAGGAAGACGTTCATTTTGACACTAGAGGTAAGACATAAAACATTCTGTCTTTGTCGTCTGCAACAAGCCACATTTTTCAGTTGTGTGATTTTGTTTGCAATCTTAAATGTGTCGTCTTTAGTACTTTCCCCACTGTTTTGGTTTGAAAATCTTTAGGTTTAGTTTTACAAACAAAGGACTAACTGATTCAGCAAACTTTTGAAGAAAACAGTAAGAGTTTAGAAAAATTTGACAGTCAAAAATAAACAATTTGTGCTTTGGTAGCACAGCTACAGCACAATTACTTACACAATTAATGTAAACCAACTGTGATATCCAACACTTTACAGATGTGCAGTGTTTATGAAACTAACGTTAACAAGCTGATTCTGACGCTAAGAAAAGGAGATTCGCGCTAATATGCGACACTTTACAGTCGTAAACTGCGCTAAAAACAATTGATTTTGACGTAAAGAAAAGTGTTTTTTTTTTGTCAATATGCAAAACTTTACTGAAGTGCAGTGTTTACACAAGTGAATGTAAACCAGCTGATTCTGACGTGAAGAAATGCAGCTTTAGTGCTGCTATGCAACCCCTAAGTGTTGCGTAGTACCACTAAAGCTGCATAGCAACACCACCAGTGTAACACTGTAGTGTAACCCAATTAACATCATTCCAACGGGTTCTGAAACAGAGAAAAACAGCTTTGTGCCGATGTGCAACACGTAAAGTGATGCATGCTGGCGCAAAGCCACTTGTCTCTGTGTCAGAACCGGTTAGAATTAAGTTGATTGCCTTAACGGTCAAAGAGTTGCTTACATTTAAAGAGCGTATTTTACTTTGCTGTCCCAAGCAACATCTCTGGTGTTAAAGGGTTAAATTTGGCCTACGACTGTTGTTGACTTACGATAGAATTTTATACATTTTTTTAATAACTTTGATAAAGCTACTTTAATTCTTCGTATCACTTTTTTTTCTTGAGCATTTCTAATGAAAGGATGAAAGCGCTGCGGCTGGGTGGAGGTGAAAACCGCCTCACTCATGCGGCGCAGAGCTGCTCAACAGCTGGCAGCACAATACTGCCGTTGTACGGGGCAGCTCCCAGGTGTGTGTGTCCAGCCATCCCTCCCTTACAACTGCCCCCACAGGGGCACAAATGGGAATGCGTTCTGAGCCAACTTCCATCAAAAAACTCTGCGAATCCTGAAGCTATCAAACTTTTTTTTCCTTACACCATTTAGTCTCAGTGTTCTACTAAACCATTTTTCCTGCCCATTTGAAGGAAAACAGCGAGCACTTTCAGTTATCATTTTTTGGCATTTTGCCTCTCGCTTGATAGCACAGTGGGGACAGCCGCTGAAAGAGAGGAAATGGCATGCGTCAACAATGCAGCCAGGAGTTTAACCGAGAACTTGGCTGCTTGTCTGGTATTTTCTCAAGAATCTTAACTGCTAACATACGAGGCAAACCAGAAAACATGTTTTTGAAGCAATTACGATTATGTGGCTCATAGCTAAAGTAACAAAAACTGAAGAGTTAGAGGCAAAAAAACACAAAAAAAAAAGCATTGATTAGTGGGACAACTCTTTCAATGAAAAAAAGTAACTTTAAATCATAAAAAATTATCCTGTTTTTTAATGCAACTTTGAATAAAACATGTTCAACAAATGTTATCCTTCTTTACATTGAACCTCAGTCGCCTTGTTGCCTCCAATATTTCAGAAAACTCTTCACTTCCTGTGTGCAAAATTATTTCTGGGAAGTAAGCCGTGGCCCGCTGCATTGCTGCTGGTCTTCACGTCCTGAAGCAATGTTTCAGGGTTACGTCTGGGTTGTGCAGTTAAGGTTAACACACAGAGCAGCAGCTGGTTTGTTTTCCCAGCGGACATGTGTTTGTGTTTATCTGCACATCTCCATGTCCATATATTCCCTCTGTCTGCGCATAAATAAAAAGATAACTTAATTTCCTCCCTGTGTGCCTCCTCAAGTCTCCTTACGATGTATATACAGGGAGTTGAGTCATAAATCTTGGAATCAAGTCAGTCTAAACAATACTGGAAAATAAATGTCCACAGTGAGTGGTGACCCCAATGGCTGATGCAGGTTCAAGTCCTACACAGTCAGTTGGACAAACTAAAAAACGTTTGGATACCAACCCATAAAATGTGACAAAATCTACACTGTAAAACTGTTATTTGAAAAGATAAAGGGAAAGATCTTTTAAAGTTTTTTTTTTTTTTTAGGATAAGTTAATAATGTAACTGTTTTCTTCTCTCTCTCAGTTATTCAATACACAACAGATAATAAGGAAACCTGTGCCAGGTATAAAAACTTTCTATATTTGAATGAAATGTTTTTTGGTTGCTTTCTACTGGGGTTTTACTGATGTATTATAGTTAAAATGAAAAGATAAGACTATCCTTGCATTATGGGAAAAACAGGGTACCTTTTCTGCTGTGAAAAGAGATCACTTGGTAAACATTGCATCTAAGCGCAAATAATTTAACATTTTTTATGTTTAGCTAATAAAAACAAATTCTGTAAATAACATTTAGTTTTCTGTACTTTTGCTGTAGACTAAAGAAACAGGCAAAAGCCAAAAGTCGTTTACTGGTATTTCAATAAAGTTCAGTTGTTGTTGTTGTTGTTGTAGCTGGGGCTCATGCAGCAAGCCAATGTCATAGCACAAGATGAAGGCTAAATCCAAAAGTTATTTGGATTGTGTTTGCAGAATTACACCTATAAATACTAGTTTGCGCCATGGGTTCTTACATTGTAGCTGGAGCTAATGCAACAAGCTAATGCCATAGCATATAGTGAAAAATACAGACTGTTTGCAAAGGTATTTGGACATTTTTACGGATCTGTTGTGTTAGCAGAATTACACGTACAAATACTAGTTTGCAGCATGAGTTATTTTGTTGTATCTGGAACTAATGCAGCAAGCTAATGTCATATCACATAGTGAAGGATACAGGCTTAACTGAAAAATTATTTGTACATTTTTACTTTTTTTTTTTTTTTTGCAAAAAACAACAAAACCTAGTTAACACCACTGATTCTTTAGTTGTAGCTGGAGCTAATGCAGCAAGCCAATGTCATTGTATATTGCAAAAATTATTCAAACATTTTTACTTATCCATTGTGTTTGAAATATAACACCTACAAATGCTAGTTTACACCACTGGTTATTTAGTTGTAACCGGAGTTGCCAATGTCATAGCATATAGCATTAGCATAAACAGCTATATCTGTCGCAGACAAGGCACAATAATGCAATAATCTTTAAGAGAGTTTTGTTTTCTAAGCCAAATTTTACAAACTATTATTACACTTTTGAGTTTACTTGTGCAGTTTGAAAACTTAGCAAACTAAGTATGTTGCATTACTGCTTTTGCAGCATAGTTTTATGGGGCACTGCAAGCTTTAGGGAGCATGTAAAATGCATTAGGAGTTGACTGCCCATGTTGAGATAACTTTGTAAAGTAGGAAAGTGAATGCAAAAAGAAAGGAAATAAAAACATGTAGAATAATTGTTAGCATTAGCTAACACATATGGTTTTAGTTACTGCAATATGATCCAGACTGCTGACTAACATCTTATTTTACAATAAAACATTAACGTACAAGCATAAATACTAAGAAAAACATAAAACTTGTGCGTGGGGGCTGTGCACACAACATTTGTCATTTAGCATGCAATTGACAGGACTAACAAAACTAAGTGTATCATTTCATTAGGGCGCACATACAAATGCAGAACATAACTAAACACGTCTTATCCTATTCTTTAGATTCCAACAGCAGTGCTCCCAGAATTCCCTTTGCTCTGACTACGCCACCGGCTTTTGCTGCCACTGCCATCCTGGCTTTTATGGAAACGGGCGCGACTGTCTCCCTGAAGGTTTGAGCAAAAATGTCAATAAACTCCAAAGTTATTTCTCATTTTTGATGTTGGTGGTTGTTTTATTCCTTGTGCTGCTCCTCCAGGTGCCCCCCAGCGTGTCAGCGGTAAAGTGAGCGGCACTGTGAGTGTGCAGTCAACTCCAGTGCCACTAAACAACATCGACCTCCATGCTTACATTGTGGTGGGAGATGGGAGAGCTTACAGCGCCATCAGTGAGGTAGGTTCTAAATAGAAGTTCTGTGCTCATTCAGGAGTAAAACATTTTCCTCTAAAGTAATGAGCAGATATCACTGTCACTTAATGCATTCTCCTAAACAACAGGTACCTGAACCTCTGGGTTGGGCCCTAATGCCAGTTTCGCCAATTGGGGAGCTTTTTGGATGGCTGTTTGCTTTGGAGTTACCCAATAGCCAAGCAGGATTCAAGACAACAGGTAGTCCTGATCAAATGTGTCTGATCAGTTTTGTCTCGTAAAAGGCTGAAGGGAACTCCGGTTAAATAAGGGCCGTCACCCGGGCGGCTGTGTTGTTGGGCCTCCGCCTCCCCTTTTCTAATCAGAAACAGCTGTGAGTGTGTGGGTGTGTGCGATGTGCAGCTGGTGCACTCTTTTAGAAATTGCAAACAAACAGGAATAATTGGTTACTTGTGTTGCCAGGTGCCAAGTTCACTCGCCATGCAGAGGTGCAGTTTTACCCTGGGAACCATCGCTTGTCAATCCTGCAGACAGGGCGGGGTCTGGACGAACACAATCTCCTCACAGTGGATACTGTTGTCAATGGCAACGTGCCGTTTATCCCACCTGAAGCTGAAATCACAGTGGAGCCCTTTAAGGAGACCTATCAGTACTATCCTTCTGGTAACCATGACAACACAAGACTCCAGACACTAACTGTCAGCACCAGCTCATTTGATTTTAATGTTCTTTTCGCAGTTGTGACTTCAACCTCTGCCAGAGAAATTAAGGTGGTTTCAGCAAGTCGCGGGACAGAGTCCTACTCCTTAAACCTGAAACAGAACATCACTTACCACGAGTGTCGCCATGACAACCGCGCCAGCAGTCCCGAAACCCAGCAGATCACCATGGAGAGGGTGTTTGTGATGTACGTGAAGGAGGAGCGGATCCTGAGATATGCTGTCACCAACAAGATCGGCCCAGTTGGAGGTAAAACCCAACTTAGATGAAGATGATTCCTAATGCTGTGCTCACACAGAGTGCGATTATTGTGTCGGGGGTGGGGGTTCCAGTTTCAATGTTAAGCATGGAAAGAGATGTAACTAGAGGTCCTACGGTGTCATTTAGTGTCTGGTGTCAATAATTCTCAACATGTTTGACGTGCAATATGCTGAGTATTTGCGCCATTTCAGTTGGGATTCAACTTTGGTAGAGGTGTGTTGATGATGTAAACAAAGCCAACATGGAACTTTAAGATGTTTTTCATATGCTTATTAAGACCATAATAGAAGGGTCCTCTACTTTTTTCATTTTTAACTTTCTTGGACTAAAGCGGGACAGCAAGTCGTCAACTGGGCCACAGAGACAGAAGTACTGCTGAAAGCGGCCATCTTTCAGACTCTGCTCCTGCAGTAGATGGCGGCGTGCTTTCAAGCGTCTTTGTAGGGCTCTCCAAAATAAACTTTCCCAAAATACTCTTTCAAAATCATCCATGGTTTCCATGATGTTGCTATGAGGCTGCTTGATGGTAGCTCCTCCCTTACGGGGAGCATCAGGTCCATGATCACACTTTTGGACAAGCATTCATCAGATAACTCAACTTGCGTCAAAACAAAGAAAGCAGGCGCCAACTGCGTTTAAATGCAACATATTTGATTGCATTAACTGATCCAAAAAAAGTATGAAAGAATTTCAGTATTAATCCCTCTCTTATCTTCTACTACCTTCTGAGGAGGTCCCACATTCTCTGGGCTCACCAGCGCCCTCTGCCTTGAGGCATGCGTACTGCGGGCCTCACCTACTGTATTTCTAATGCGCACTTTTAGCGGGTAGAAAAAGACTAAATGAGTCACAAACTGGCACCAATGTAATCAGACAGTTGCAGAGAAATAAAAAAAAATGAAGTAATTAAAGATAAAGTGTCTTTTATGATGATAGAAAGACTGAAACCGTAAAGCGCATGCGTCAACTTCAGTTCCAGTCAGTGTGTGCGGCGCAGTCTGGGTGCAGGTTAGCACGGGCCACTGGTGCCTCTCCTGCCGCTTTCTCCTGTATTTGAGTAGAAAATATGTAAATTCGCTATTTTTTTTAAACTAAATAAACGTTGAAAGTTCACCCAGAAAAAGAATAGACATGTCTAAAAAAATAATATTTGATTTTTATTTTTAATAATAAAAAGTATATTCATCTTATTTATTTTACTAAGATATATTTTGCTGCTTTCCCTGACTGCACGTCACTGCATACTGCCACCTCTTGTAGGGTGCTCAAACTTCTTTTAGCTGTTTTTCCATTTAGTGGGTTTTTTACTGTCAACACAACACATTTTTCTACACAGAGGCAAATTAAAGAGTTCAAAGATGAATAGAATAAGAAAAACGTCTATAAAATGAATCTCTAAAGTTTACGTCCATGTAATTATATGTATGATAAAAGTGCAACTTTATAAAATATTAAATTAATGTCTTTATTTATTTCTTTATTTATGACATATTTTCTCCTTAAATTGATTTGAAAATAAAAAAGATCTAAAAGCATTTATGGTAATTTTGTTAGTGTAGATTAAATTTAAAATTTCAGCCCTAATTTTACAGTTGAAAGTGTTATCAACACACGACACTCGTGCCTTTAAGTTACCTATTTTATCTGATGATAACCAGAAAGGGACGGATGAAAGAAGAGATGAAGTGGAGAAGAAGCGGGTTAAAGCAAAAAGGTCGTTCTTTTTTTTTTTTTTTTCTTTTTTCCCCTAAAGCTTTTGGACACAAACCAAGTTTCTGCTATTTAAACGTCAACACTCTGATTAAGAAGGTTATGATGACATCTCTCACACATGCACAGTCTCACTCACGGTGATGCAGCCAGGACACAGCTGGAAAAGCTCTAAGGATTGGGCCTCTTGTAAACACTGCTCGAGTGCGGCGTCTGTGTGTGTCTTCTACACTCTCTGCAAAAATAATATACCGGCCAATGACAGATTTTCTGCAGGGGGGGGAATAGCTGCCCCGTGAGGTCATGAGAATCAGAGATCGTAGACACCCTAAAGGCGCTGTAGCGGCAGAGCAGTGGTATCACAAAAAAGAAAACAACTTGTGTTTCATTTTTCTCCCCAGTATGAGGCTAAAAAAGCAAAGGATGCTACAAATCAAGCTTGTCTGTTCGGTCTCCTCATCTTAAACATAATCAGCTTTTTTTCTGATAAATGATTTATATTTAATAGAACCTCAGTAATATCTAAAATGCAAAGAAGTTCAACTAATTTCAATTTGTCTTTGTAAAAAATTATGTACCACAGCCGAGGTAATCTTAACTAAACAAATAAAATACGTTTATTCTTTTAGATAAACTTGGACTATTTATGTGATCAACAGATATTTTGGTTGATTTTATGGTAAACAGTGGCCCCCGTTACGTTCTGAAAGTAACCCGCTGTAGACGAAATCCACAAAGTAGTCAACTTTATTTTTAAAAATGATTATAGATGTTTTAAGGCTGTAAAACCCCTCACTACACATTTATGCACTTTTCTCAGACAGACATGAACATTTTTACCCCTTTTTTTTTTCCCCCATCGTTTAACCCTTTACCACCTAAGAGGGTGGGCAGGAAATAACACATGCTCGTCAAGTTGGCGCAACTCTTCAACCGTTTGCGCGATTATTGTGATTCAAACAGATTTTAAAAGCAACATTTTACAGGAGTAAAGCGTTTGAAACAGGGAGGAGATGAACGTATCTTTTAATGAGTATTAATTATTGGATTGGCCAATTTTTTGCGTTCCCTCTTGTTTCTGGGTGACGTTTGTGTCAAGGAATTTTCCCACCCAAACGTACTGTAATTGTGTCACTTTTTTTCAAAACGTCTGATTCACTCCCAAAAGTGCAGTGTGAAAGTAAACAAAGAAATTGGAAAATTTGGAGGTGTTTCCACATGATCAAGTAGACTCCACTGGACCTTTCAAATCTGACTGTCCTGTGGATTGAGAGTCAAATATAAATATCTTTGTTTCTTTAACAAGAGGACGGAAACAAATATATACACTAATTTTTGTTTTTAAAAACAGCATAAAGTTATCTGATGTGTGTTGTCATTCTTAGCAAAATGAATATAACATTTTTTGAAACCTATGTTCACCATCTTTGCATGTGAATGCGCTTAAGAATATGAGAATCATCAAAGCTAGTTGTTTTTCTCCCAGTTAGGGATCGGTAAAGACAACATGCGGTTTGGCACCCTCTCAAAAGTGCATTGTGAAAACAAATCAAAACAAATGAAGTTTTGTCAGCATTTTCTGATCAGTTGAAGTGCCAAAACTTTCCCCATCTTCCTTTAATCTGGTCAGACAGCCACTAATTAAAAATGTAAAATAAATAGATGGTTTAAGTCATATGTTCTCATTTTGGATTTTTTGTGACGACTTTTTTGTTGTAAAAACTCATGCAAAGAATGCATTTTTATTTTTTAGCTTTAATCACATATTTTTTGTTAGTAAAAATCATCTGCGAGGGGGAAAAAATTCTCGCCGCTCCGTGGTGGTCATTGCTTCTCGGCCGCTTGCGTTTGTGAAGTCTGTGGATGTGGGGGAGCTGTGCAAAAAGTAACAGGTGGGCCTTCACTTTGATGGTGTGCAGCTCGTGTGTGGGGTGGATGTTCTCCCCCGCGCGCCTTGGTTCCCTCTCTCTGCCTCTAATTATCCCCTCAGACTTTTCTCCAGTCCTGCTGGATTTCCCCCCCTCTCATCTGCCCGTCTTCCTGGCCACATTACACTTTGAAGAGTCTCGCTCCGTTTCTACAAATGAGCCCAAATAGCTCCGTGGCCTCAGGAGATGAAAGCAAGCTGTGCGTTGTGTTTGTGTTGAATAAAAAAAAGAGGAAAAAAAAAAGTTGTTGCTGTTGTTGTTTATGGTTGATAAAGGAGACAAAAGCTTGCTTGCTCTGCACTAAGAACAGACATGGCGGTTGTAAAATTGTTTGTGGTTTGTCCCTCTTGTGTCGCTTCTTTGCCCTTAAATCTAACATCCAACCTCTGCTTGAATCATGATGATTTTTGGATTAAAAAAGATTTATTTTGACATTAAAAGCAATTAAGACTCAAAACAGCAGTAATTTACAGTAGCGGCTACAGAAAATCACTGAAAAGCTAAATTTGTTCATCCATTACATCCTGGAATTTTTTTAAAAATTATATTTGTACTTCCAGTTGAATTCTTTAAACATTTTTGTTTGTTTTTGCATGGTTTTATGTAAGAAAAATCTGCTGTATTTCGACTACTATGTGTTTTTTTTTTTTTGTTTTTTTTAAATAACCCCCTAGAGGGCACTGTAGGTGTGTGTCAGTATTTGCATTGCGTGAGGCTTGGTAGAATTTTTCCAAAGTGACACAGACGATGAAGAATTCAACAGATTTAGTGATTTGAAGTGATATAAAGAGTTTAGTTTGCTTGTTAGCATGTTCTTTATCCTTGACTGTATATAGAACTGGACAGAGCGACTGTTACGTCACCCATGGAAAACGCCTCACTTTCGCCATTTTTGCGCAATAAGGACGCCGCCGCTTGGAGCCAGTCGACAGTGATTGATGCAAGTCGATCTGTCATGTCTATGACAACTAGTGACGCCAATCATGAGTGAGCTTGTTCAGAGTCTGCACCCCTTCCACTGAAAGCAGCTCGGGAGAATCTGTCGATCAAACTTTGAGGTGGGGGTGACATTTTTTTACTGAGGCCTCTGATTGGTCAGTTTATAACTTGAATAACTTGCGATAAAGAAAAAATATAATGAAAAAAGATTGGGATTAGCAAGAAATTAAAAAAAAAAGTATGAGAGCAAGAATGGTTATTCTAACCAATAGAATGACTATAGAAGTTAATGGGATTTTGGCTTCTTGGAGCCAGCAGGTACTGAGGGAGGGGTCCCTCAATTCTGTTGTATATATAGTCAATGCTCTTTACACTGTGATTATCTGAATAATTGTTCATATGTTGCGCTAATTTACTAAATTCTTCTGATGTTTAATGAAGCTAAACACAGTTATGGTAGTGACCGTGCATATGTTCAGTCTATTATTGTTTATTCCGTTTGCCTTTCAAGATGAAATGTTTGTTCATGGTCCCGTATTTTGTTAAACAAATTTCTCCCACAAGTGCAACTTGTATTCTATTGTGAATTTATAGATAATATTTTTCTTCTTTTTATTATGCATTATTGGATGTTTCAGTTTTTACTTCAGAGCAACTTACAGTCCAAAAAAATATGGGATATGATTCATTCAAGCAATGAGGAAACTGTTATGCTACGAATACAAATGGTGATTACAACGGACTGTTGCTACCTGATACATGTACTCATAGTTGGAAGAGTTGTGGTACGAAATGTTAAAATGGTGCAACTTTCGCAAATCTTTCTCTAGGCTTTTTCTTTCTTTCTGAGTTTAAAGTAAAAAGAATTTGTTTAAAGCAGATTATAAATATGCAAAGGTATTCTGTTCCCATATATGAAAGACTTGGCGTCAAAGAACTCCTTCCAGGCACAAACCACAATTATTATTTTTGTCCTTCATGATCAATTTTCAAACAGTTGGTACTTTCGTGTTTTGAAAAGGACGCTAACCAGACGTCACTACCAAATCTGAGTCCCTGATTGGTCAAAGTCCAACTAGTTTAACTTTTGACATTCTTTCAACAGCCGTGCATTTAGTACGTTGAGCCCAAAAGCAGATTTAAAAAAGCAACTCATGAAGCGTTTTGACCGCAGAAGCCCGAAACGTATGCAGGTTTACAGACTTTTTATTGGAAGTGGTCGCTTTAACATGCGTTTCCTGTGCTTTTATGCGTTTTAACATTCCGGTTCCTTATGCATGCCTGGTATGAACATAGCAATCAACTCCTTATGCGTGTTCTTGTCTTACTAAATGTGTTTGACTTACGTTATGGGAATGGTCACATGAGTTTTCTTTGATGATGTGGTCTTGCCATTGACTTCATTCCTACTACCTTTTTGCTGTGTCTATAAAATCCATGCATTGTTATTCTTCCTGTGACTTATAGCTGACCCTGTGGCACCTGAACTGGTCAATCCTTGTTACTCTGGGAACCACGACTGTGACACCACAGCCATGTGTATCCCACAAGAGGACCAGAACTACGAGTGCCAGTGTGCCACCGGCTATGGAGGAGACGGACGCAACTGTTACGGTAACTTTACTGTGTTTTTCTTTGCCTTCGTTAAAGGCTGATACGACTTTTTGCTTTGTTTTGCAACCTCAAAAATGTAGTTTTCATGTCAAGTTTAAGTCTAGTTATTTGTTGGCAACACTGTGGAATTACTGAATAGATTTTAAAGGAGCAGGCTAGAAATTTTAATGTACCATTGCTATTGTCTTGGGCCATAAACACCACATATACTCCTATGAAAGAACAGGACAGTCAGATGTTTGACATTTCTTCAACAGAAATTACAGAAAATTTGTCCTGGCAAACGGTATAAATGTAATAATTTTGTTTAGGCTAGCTCTACCCATCTTTCTTTTCTAAAAGAAAAAAAACCAACAACAAATAATGTATAAAATTAAAGAATTAATTCATAAGCCACAAATTTAACCCTCCACTTTATCCTATACCCAGTTGCAATGAATAGAAAAAAAAACAAAAAAAATGAACCAATTTATTTGTTTTGTCACACGGAACTTCGGAAGTCGATGGGACAAATGGCTTTGTTTATAAAACCATCCTCTAGTGGTTATTTGTGGAACTGCAACCTTTGGTATTATAATTTAAAATTGGGAGTGCAATCTGAGGCCTGATTTAAACAGAAAATTCACATTGATTTTTTTGTAAAAAATTAAATGTCCCTTGTTTATCGCAAATTTTACATTCTAAAAATTACCTGTATAGCCCAAACTCAAAAAATAGCTAGCTTTATGAGATTCAAACCTTCGTAAAAAAAAAAATAAGTCGAGTATTGTAGAATAAAACTAAAGATCTGGTCACGATTTAAGATTTATGTAAATTTGGCAAGCTGAACCCATTCTGTACACGTCACAGAGGAGGTTAAGTGACAAAAGTCTACAGCCAATCAGGACGCAGGACACAATGCGCTGTAAAAAAAAAAAAAGCTAAATTTCATAAATAAAAATCTGTGAAACATTGAGACCACAATTAGCCAAGCACAACTGTACTAGATTAACCAAAACATAAATTAATTAAGTTTTTATGTGCAGTTAAATATTTATGGAAAAAGCTGGAATTGTTGAACAACTGAGGTGATTTGACCTATGATTTCCTCTGGATTATTTTTCCTTTTTCTTTGTGTGTGTGTGTGTGTGTGTGTGTGTTTTACCACTTTTAATAGTCTTTGCATAACTGCATTTTCTAAATCAACATCCAAATCCCAGCTTTAAAGTCCTGAGTGACTGCAGAAAGCTGCCTCCAACAGTGTTTGACTTAAACTATTAAGAAAGCCAGAGGGATTATGTTGGTTTTCATCAACATCTGTCCATCTGGTGAGGAAGGATCACGTTTGGACCTTGTTAATGGAGCTAGAAGTACTCCTTATTCCTCTTCTACCCTTTTCTCATCTTTGTTAACTCCCAAGTTAAAAGCATCTTCAAGGTCTTTAAGCAGCAAGCTGCTCTATTATTAGCAGTTGTTCTTTCTTTCCTGCTGACAGCAGCAGGAAAGCCTCAGGCTCATCTCCTATGGATAGGACCCAAAGCCCCCTTTTTTTTCTCACACATCTTCTGATCTCTTATGTTTCACAATGCTTGTATCTGCAGCAGTAATGAGCCTAATTACAGCTTTCGTTCTCACCTGTGAGACTGTTTGCAGTCAGACGAGGGATTCTGGGTTTACGCACTCCTGACTTTGAAAGACTGTCTAATTGTCTGTCCCTTTTGTTTGATGCAGATATAGATGAATGCGCTGAGGGCGTGAGCTCGTGCGGCGAGCATTCGGAGTGTCTGAACCTTCCTGGTAGCCATCGCTGCCATTGCAGCAGAGGCTTTGAGTTCACCATCGACGGGCGGACCTGTGTTGGTGAGTCCAGAGACGAGTTAATACCGGAAAATATATTTGACCAAATGTTATATTATTATTTACATATTGGTAAATATTAACTCCATGATGTCCTAAATAAAAGTCGCCCCAAATTATAAACAAATTTAATGAAATAGCACCTTTAATAACTTAACTTATCATGAATCTAAAGGTATTTTAATCAACATATTTTTTTCAAATCAAACTTTATTTATAAAAAGCGCTTCTCATACTTGGCGAAACTTGAAGTGCTTTACAAACAAAAGTAAAAACACAATAAAAACCAAATCCCCCCTCCCCCCTCCCCCCTCCCAACCAATAGCACATACAACCCATGACCCCAAAAACAAGGAGGAGGCTACTAATAAAATAATTTCTACTTCATTTTTTGCAGCCTTCACTGCAAACATTTCTAAATTAAAAATCTATTCGCACTCACTGCGCTCGGGTGTTGGGGGCCCGTGTGGCTGTCCTGCGGGCCCTGGTCTGGGTGCTTGGCCGGGCTGCCTGGCAGGTGGATTTCCTCCATTGACCCCACAGTATGGGTGCGGGGGCGTGCCCTGGTCGGCGCTGCCGCCTCGGCGGGTGTCTTGGTGTGGGGATGGCTGGGGGTTCTCCCTCCTTTTTTGTGCATTCCGTCATCCACTTCAGCTTAACATAACATTCACCTGAGCACAGGCGTCAGCTCACCTTTACACCTTCGAATAGTGTGCATGACAGAATGTAATGCTTTACATGTGTTGGTTGGTATGCACAAGTGTGCGTGTGAACTGGATGTGGACAAGTTTGTGAACACTCTCGGAGCCGGCAGGTATGTAACACCTGAGTGTGTGGACAGGCCCCGTCCATTTTAGACCAACACTCACTATTGCAATGGGTATAAGCTCCAGCATTTTGTTGCCTGTAGATTAACAACTCTACCTTCCCTTCCCTGTAGTCGTTCTCTAACTTCTATAATACACCATCTCTCTTTCCCCCCCTCCACCCCCCAACTCTCTCCTTTTCCCCCTTTCCTTTTCCGTCCGGTCCAACAAAAAAGACACAAAAAAAAAAAAAAAAATCAATATTAATAAAGTTTGGTTTAAATTACAAAAGGGGCTTATACCAACATACATTTTGTGTTCGCTATGATTTATAATCCCCGATTGCAAGAGTAAAATCTGTCTAATACAAGAGGTTCTCAGCTCATATCTGTTTGCTCAGCTGTTGGACAGGACAAGTAAAAAAAAAAAAAAAATCTATTGGCATAATTTTTTTGACCTATTTTAAAAGCATTCCCAGAAATAAAAAGAAAAACTGTGTGGTTTCCAGGACATAAATTCACCTCTGTGTTTTGGGCTGGATGGTTGGGGCGGAGTCTTCCATCTGTATTCACTCCCTCCCGCTAGCTTACAGCCTCCCACACCCCCAATCTAACATTACCGAGGCGACAAAAATGACGAGCAACATTGGAGCTATCCATCCATACAGTTTTGAGCCAGATGTCAGCTTGGACGAGGAAAACAAAGACCTGCGTGGATCTATTTACCATCAGAAAAATGCCACAAGAACATGTTAAAAACCCCAAAACAATCTTCATCAGAGTGGGTCTTTAAGCAAACTGAGCTTCATTTTTTTAAAAAGTAACGCCTGGCTGATGTAATCTGTGTTTTGGAGCCTGCCGTACTTCCAATATAGTTGAAGAAAATCCACAGATTTGTACAAAACTTTGGCAGGAAACTTTCACAGCAGCTGCAACAGCTAGAACAAGTGACGAATTAGAGGATGAGTAAAAAAACAAATGTTGCTTTGGATGCATCTATTCTTGAAATTGTGTTTCTTTTTCACCTATCAGGTTGAACCCTCCAAACTATATTTCCTCTTTATTACTTATGGAATATTTCACGCGAAATGCAAACATTTAGTCGTTGTGTTTCTTTTTTCTTCAGATATCAATGAGTGTAGCTCCTCTCCATGTCACATCAATGCCAGATGCATCAACGAGCTGGGATCCTTCCAGTGTCAGTGTCAGCCTGGATTTACTGGCGATGGCTTCTTCTGCTCCCAACAAGAAGGTTAGAATTGTTTCTGTAGTGTCTTCACAGAGGATTTTTGAAAACTGTGATCAATTTAACCAGCAGATGTGTATTGGTTTCCTTTTATTAGCTATTGTTTCTTTGGAAACAGTGCATTCAAACACATTCATCCCACTTAAATAGTATATTTTGTCAAATAAATCAAGAACTTGCTTCAGCAGAAATTGACAAAGCACATTTTAAAATACATTAAAAAACTCTCCATAGCACATGAGGAAATAGTCACTCAGGCTGGGAAGAGTTTAAATCCCATTTTGAGGTCTTGTGTGACTCAGCAGAACCAGAGGAGAGAGTCCAAGGACTCGTCCAGAGAGTCATAAAAGAAACAGAACAACTTGTAAGGAACAGATCGTTCCAATAAGGAACCAAGCTGACAAAAACAACTAATAATCAAATAATGTGAAATTCTAGTGCTTCTAAATACTGAAGAAAGAGTTTGATTAAAAGAAATAAAAAGGAACATTCACTTGTTTAAACTCTTTTTTAGCAACAATTAGGCATTCTCTTCTTAGTGTGTTAGGATAGGAATAAGTCCTTAGTATACAGTCTACTTTATCTGAGTACAAGTACTGGCTTTCATCACAAATCGACTTAAGGAAAAGGAACACATTTGGAGTAGTAAAAGTACTTTTAAGAGTATGTATTTACAAACACTTCACTTCAGGAAATGCAACTAAGTACAAGTTACTTCCCTCCTCTGCTCTTAACTCCTTTAAAGGTGGGTAGAGATTACGGCCAAGGAATAAATTGGGATAAACCTGTCTGACATTTGATTTAAAAAAAAAACATCTGGGTATTATTCTGTAACCTCTTTGGTTTGGTGTGCGCCATTGTATCAACAGAAAAATGAACATTTCGTGAAATCATGTCGTGCCAACCGTCAAGCATGTCGGCGGTAGTATCATAGTCTGGGATCGCTTTGTAGATTCAGGATTGAGATGAATTCCTGTAAGAATTCTCTACTAAGTCTCTCGTGTTTAGAGTTTTTTTTCTGCAGCAGGAAGAAGATCTGAACACCACAGGAAGTCTGCCTTTTCAAAATAAAGGGTTCTGAGTAGCAATTATTGTCTGTATTGTAGACTGATTCCTCCTCATTCTCCAAAGATACTTATTGTCAGTCATCACACATGCCTCATTGGTAACAATTTCCATCATATGTAGTCAGTGATTGGCTTTAAGAAAGTTTGAAAATGATTTTTTTTCATCGTTTAATTCATGAAATTCTTTTTTAAAGCATATATTTTCTTGTTGTCTTTGTTTAAAAGAAAACAAGATGTAGTTTGATTATCAGTTACAAATCAAATTACTCCTAAATATAAAAGGTTTTCACTTAAAGTAAGCAAAAAGAATTTGCTTGTTGGACAAAAATATTAAAAACTATCAAAAAGTTGATCATTTAACCCATAAAAGTTAACATTTTTAAGGGTAGAGTTTTAAAAAAGTTGTTTTAGTGAAGACAAATGTAATTTGTTTAATCAATGTGTTCATTATTAGGTAATATAAGCTATCTTGGGTAGAAATATGATAGATATACTAAGTATGACGTCAACTTTTTCTACCTAGTTTCATTATATGGATCATTTTTCTGCCCTTTTTATGGCTCCACGGACTCAAAGTTTGAGTCTCTTCTTTTGATTTCTCTCTCCTCTTTTGGTTTTTCCCTCTTTTCTGAGTTTTTTTAGGGAACTTTACACGAGCTTTGGAACTTTATTTTGTATTTCTAGACTCCAAAGATAACAAAAATGTGTGAAAACAGACTTTATGTCACTATTTCTACATAATATGCATAAAGATTTAACACTATAGGTTATTAGGCTACGTTGGTTACTCACAATTCTTCATGATTTCCTCAGGGTGCAGAAACTAAGGTTTATTTTGTTGCTCCAGGTCGTCCAAAGAGCCAGTGTGAGTTGCACAGGGACAGTCTGCAGGACAGAGAGGGCGGTGGAGGTCCGGGCCCCGGGGCCTACATCCCCCAATGCGACTCTGACGGACGATACCGACAGCTACAGGTCTGTGGATTTCTGTTGAACAAATTTAACAAGTAGAGTTCCTGATTTTAAGTTCTAATGCTGCTTTTCAGTGCCATGGCTCCACGGGGTATTGCTGGTGTGTGGACAGCAGTGGACAGGAGAGACAAGGAACCAGGACTCCACCTGGTGCTACGCCGACCGACTGCGACAGAGCTGGTGCTCCTGCATTTGTGTTTTATATTCTTCGGAAGAAGAACGACTTGCGCGGCTAACTGTTGTTTTTTTGTTTTTTCATTTCAATCAGAACAACCTAAAACTGAATGTGAATACAACAGAGACAGAGCACAGACCGCCGGTTCAGACGGACTTCCTGATCCAGGCGTGTACATTCCCCAGTGCAACACAGAGGGGCAGTATGTTCCCCTGCAGGTCAGTGCATCATGAGAAATGACCAAAGCTGATTTCTGGTAACATCCTCTGCCTATTAATGTTATGAATATTATGCAAACTGGCTATGTGTGTGGGAATCACCCATAGGGATAAATCCATATTTTAGGTAGGACTCCTAGTAGCCTAATGTTTTTACCTTATTTTTTTTGTCTCAATGTTGTACACTTCAGTCTGTTCTTCTGTCCTTGCACTAATCCCTTATACATTTGCAAAGAAACGTTCTACAAACAACTTTGTGTCGGACGCCGCCGGATCAGTTTTAGCGCTCAAGTGATCAAAATGTAGCCTAGAGAATAAAGAATAAAAGTTCGTTCAAACGTAGTCATTTTGCTCCCCTGACCAAACTTTACAGCTCAAGTGATCGAAGGTGTAGCTGAGAGAATCTGGTTATTTTTCAAAATAAAAGATTGTCGAGACTCAAAAAAAACGGTATAATTAAATATTTCCTCTGTGGCCCAGTGCCAATTGATCCATGGGGCGGTCCGCGGCCCGGTGGTTGGGGAACACTGTTTTAGAGCATCCTAAAAATACATGTAGACAAATATAACAGGAGTTGCCCATAAACCAATTTTGAGTTTATCGCATCTTTGGAAACAGAATTTTTTTGCTAAACCAGATCTAAACTTGAATAAATTTAGCAAAACCAGGTGTTTGACTTTTCAACTTGAAGCTTTTCAACTTTAACAGTGAGGAAAGTAGGTGAGTATTCCAATGACTAGATCATAAAAAACTGTGAACACTCTAGAGTTTAAGCTCCAGTGTTGACGTTCTTTGGACTACCGTAACTCGACAACTGTTTACGCAATTTACGTATTTCCAGTGTATTTTACAGCAGAGAAAAAAACACTTTATGCTACATTCACATTGGGCTCGGACATGCGTGTTCAAGTGACCACCTCCAATGAAAAATCCTATGTAAGACTATGGTCACATATTCCAAAATGCCACTGCACTGCGATCCAAATGCAAGTTTTTCAGCAAATTTTTAAACACTGCGCAGCGGTAACATTTTACTGTGATTTATCGGGCGATTTTTCTCTACAAGTTGACATTGGCCAGTGGCCGCCTAGACACATTTTGAGGTCGGCCGATGACAGTCCAGTGGCAGGCGAGGATGACGCTATTACTAAATCGGGTGACAGCTGGGCAGATCGCGGTTCGCTGGAAGGCAGCAGCTCTCACTGTACTATGTGTACATTCTTTCGACTGGCGGCCATCCATATCAAGTGCCATCAGCCGCCCAGTCGTATATAAAAAGCCATTCTGCCTGCCTGACTGCCTCTGTCTACCTCCAATGACAATGCCAATGATTTTCAAAACAATCGGGCGGTGGCATTAAATTTTACGGACTCTGCCGATGCCTCCCTATTGCGTGGTGGCAGTTGTATTTGTGACTGTACCATTAATGCTCGTATATGCGCGTTTTGGGCTTCTTCCGTCAAAATTCGTTTTCGTACAAACACCGGACGACAGTATCACTTGTATGTCACAAGTGCATGCAACTTACTTTAGTCTTACGAATATTTTGTGAATCTCTTTCCACACCCTTGACAATCGTAAGTCCCATTTTTATCCTTGAGGTGATCGTATTAGCCTCAAGGGAACTGTAAGTCATACCTTCACTTCAAGATGTGGCTGCTCCTCTCGGCGACCTTCCACAGGCCAGAAGCACCCATTCAAGAGAATTGACGTACAGGTGACTAAAGCTTTAGACCTGATTAAAAAAGGTCTGTTCCCGCTTCCGTAGCCTCCAACATGTCTGAATTGCAAAAATTCTGCAAAGATGAGGGCACAGAAATACCTCCACCGCTGTCAGACTCCACTTATCGCTCTTTCACTTCAGAGCCTTGTAGATTTGGATTTTTTTTTTTTATAAATAGTCCCCATTTTGTGTCAACTTGTGTTATCTTTGAAGTTTCTCTGAAGTATTTGACAGAAGTGCAAACACATTAGAAATCTGGACTCTGTTTCTAACCAAAGCAGCCTACTCTGACTGGACGGTGTGTTTCAGTGTCTTGGCTCCACAGGATACTGTTGGTGTGTGGACGCCAGAGGACAGGAAATACCCGGAACCAGAACTTCACCTGATACCCCTCCTATAGACTGCGACAAACCATGTAAGGCAGTGTTCTTTTTCCCGTTTTACGATTCCCGTGTCTGGGGCTGGCAAGTGTCAGAGACAGCAGGTGTATTTTGTCACGACTCCCCAAAAGCTTTCTTGTTAAACACTGACCTGTGACCCCACCCCCACCCCTCTCCATTCCTCAACTCGCCGACACGTCAAACAAGCAGAAATGTTGGTGTGTGTTCAACCTTGTGTATAATATACTATTGAGGTCACCGGGTTGAGCTCTAGGAATGCTGGGAAAAACAGGAGGGGAATGAGATAAAAGCCGACATGGGGATGTGAATGGAAGCAGCTTCTTCTGAGATCTTCTGACGTTTGTGAAAGTTTGTGAAACAAGTCAAGACTCTGGAGCCACGTCACCAACGCTGGAACTTCAGATCACACCGGGGTCATGTCAGATCGTTTACATTAGACCAAATCTGTAGACACGAAGGGTTAAAAAAGGGTTGAGTGAAGGAGGATGATCTGGGGGCAGAAGCTTAAGGGAAGCTAAAGAGAAAGTTAAAGGAATCTGAAACCTCGTCTGAGGACAGCTCTCTCCTATATTGGTCGCCGTTTTTGTTGCACCGGTAGTGTTTGTATTGCGTTGGGCTGTAAGCTGGTGGGAAAAAGTGTGAACAGTCAGCTCTCAGCAACAGGAAGGGAAAGGGTGGAGGCTTACTCAGCGCCAAAAGTCCACAATTCAGATGCCAATTCCTGATGAACTACTGCCGCTGCAGAAACTGTGTCTTAAAAAAATGACACTAGATTTTGGCTTAAAAACGGCATAATCAAAATTAAAAGAACACAGTGAACGCGTTTACAATGGATCAAAAGATGAACAGAGAGACTTTAAATGTGCAAAAAAAAAGGGTTTCTAGACACTTAGGCCTGGTACGTTAGTACAGAGGAGAAACAGAACGTATCTAAACATAAAACAGGACAAAAGATTAGAAAAAACAACCAGAACGTCCCAAACTACAGAATTAACAGTTGCACCAGAAATGTATGATTTTAAGAAGCAAAAATTAGACCTATTAATGATTAAGTTTTAGACTGTGGTGTCAGTCTGCATTTATATTGATTGTCTTTTTAAAAACTTAAAAAATGACTGCATCTACAAAGAACAACTACAAATTTAGAATGTGGATTTTTTTTTTTTTTAAATAAAAGCACAAAAAAAATCATACAGTTTCCAAGTCCTCTCTTCTCCGATTGTCATGACTTATTGTAAACAAAGTGCTTGTAATTTAATTTAAGTGTTATGTTTTAGGACATAAGGTTAACACTAATGAAAATAAACTGATAAAATACTTATTACTAAAAACAAGTTTCTTGTCAATTTTTCATATTAAAAATATTAATATATTCATAACTTTGTGCTCCTTCTGTTTTGTCCAGTTAGTTCTGTATGTAATTTCATAATTAATAACTTCACTGGCTGCACGGTGGTGCAGTGGTTAGCGCTCCTGCCTCAAAGCAAGAAGGTTCCCGGTTCAAGTCCTGGCTGGTGGACCTTTCTGTGTGGAGTTTGCATGTTCTCTCCGTGCATGCGTGGGTTTTCTCCGGGGACTCCGGCTTCCCACCGTCCAAAAACATGCTTCACAGGGTAATTGGTTACTCTAAATTGTCCCTAGGTGTGAATGTGAGTGTGCATGGGTGTGTGATTGTGGCCCCTGCGACAGACTGGCGACCAGTCCAGGGGTGTACCCTGCCTTCGCCCATGAGTAGCCGGGTTAGGCTCCGGCAACCCCGTGACCCCGAAAGGGATAAAGCGTATTGGAAAATGAATGAATGAATGAATAACTTCACTGATGTCAGCAGTGGAGCATTATCAAACGGAACCAGGTGGGACTGTGGAAAAAACACTGAAAGGGTTAAAAAAAAGTGTTTTTACATTAAAAACTAGGATAAAAATATGATTTTGCTAGAAAAAAAATCTACTAAATTTGCATAAAAGGAAAAATACATCCACGAGTTTCATGATAGAACTTCATTTTGAAGATGAATGTAGTTCAGCTGATGATTTAAATTAACAGAAAATATTTATTGTTTAAATTAGGATTATATGTTCCTTTTTTCTCCCCCTAGATGTTCCAGAGCGTCCTAAAACTCGATGTGAACATCACAGAGACAGCGTGCAGAGCACCACACAACTCGGACTCCCCTTACTTGGCGTCTATGTACCACAATGTGATGAAAGCGGAGAGTATTTACCACACCAGGTATCTCCTATTAACCCTCTTACTTACACAAGCTTCAGTGTGCGTTTTCCATCCATCCACTTGTTGGATATCAATTTAAATCACTTACTTCCAGTCAGAGAATATATCTCCTCTTCCCTTCTCCTTTTAGAGAGTCCTAAAGGGATTTTATGCTTTCAAATATTCTAAAAAACTACAAAAGTATTCAATCTGGACAAAAAAATGAAGAATAGACTAAAACAGAGAGCGTAAACTCCCACAATGCACCTCCCCCGCTGCTTGGCTTGAATTATTACAAAGATAAAAGTCAAATGTTTGCTTCCATTAGCATGAATGTCCTCCGTGGTGCCCTCCTTTTAAACGATGACATCCTCCGAGGCTAATGCTGATATTTGCTGTTAGTTTTGTTGTTTAAATTCCAACAAACACCAGCATTACACAAACAGGGGAGGTTTTTGCTCTGAAGAAAAAAAAATATTAAAAAAAATCCGTCCTTTGCTCCATTGTGGCTTCTTATCCAATCACAGGAGGCATTCATGTACATACTTTAACCTGGTGTCACAGACTAGATGTGATTGGCTGTTGGAACTGTCTGTCTCCACTCGCTTGTAACCTCCTGTGAGTCCAGAAGGCAGATTTCATAGAACCTGACAACACAAACGAGCTGAAACGTGATTGGATACAAACGTTAACACTGTGGATTCAACATAACACGAGAAGAACTACAATAAATCCTTTTTAAACGTGTTCATCACTCAGTGCCATGACTCTACTGGATACTGTTGGTGTGTGGACACTACCGGACAGGAAAGAACCGGAACCAGGACTCAAGCTGGGTCAGCGCGTGTGGACTGCAGCAGAACAGGTGAGACTCTTCACTTTTGCATTTCAGTTTATTGCAGCGGGGACCCTCCTCCCGGCCACTTCCTCCAGCTCCTCTGGGGGGGGATTCCGAGGCGTTCCCAGACCAGTTGAGAGATGTCGTCTCTCTAGCGTGTTCCCCGAGGTGTCTATGCCCAGAATACCTCCCCAGGGAGGAGGCACCTAGGAGGTATCTTGACGAGACGGTGGTGACGTGGGATCACTTCCATATCGGACCGTCACCTACCTGTAGGAGAGCTCAAAAGGGGCCAGTGTAATGCGGTTTTGGTGGCTGTCAAATCTGGGTGCCTCGTCAACCCTACTCCTGGTCTTGAGATTTATTTTTTGGGACATCTTGTGACAGTAGACAACGGCGCTTTTATACAAATATAATCTGGTGGAGTCGGTTTTCTTGGACGGAGACCAAAGGGCCAATCCAAGTACCTGGAAAAGTTCCACAATGACAGCGGCTGGTTGCTCGGAGGTTTAGGCATCGAACTCTGATGGGGTCCTTTACCATCATTGGTGTTTCATTCAAAATTTATTTTGTTTCCTAAAAAAACTATTCATCTGACTAATGAAAGAAACTAAACAAAAATTTAGATTTAATTCTAACATTTCTAATTTTTACAATTAAAAACCTAATTATTGCAAAGGAACCACTTATTTACAGATACGAATATAAATTTTCTCAGTGTAGATTGATATTTTTAGCTGGTCCCAATTTATTAGCATCTGCTAGACATTAACTGACAGGATGTTCATCGGATTTTTTTGTGTGAATTTTTGTCTTGAAGGGCTCTCTTTGGTTGACTTTGATCGTCGCACTTTGTTCAGACTGTAATAATCCACACCAGGGTTTACTTTCAAACTAAAATCCTTCAGGTTTTTTTTTGTTTTTTTTTTAGGTGGACCTGGATTTGTTTGTTTGATTGAGGCCTGAGGGCTGTTCAGTTTTAATGAAGAAACTAAATTATTTACTGGCAAATGGAGCCATCACTGTCACTGGTCAATTTTTAATATTAGTCACACATGTGATGGAAGCACGCTGGTTTGAGACACAAACTTTGAATTTCTTGGAGTGAGTGACTTAAAATGAAAAAAATTCTTTCTGCTCTTTTCTTCGCTCACATTTGCCCTCTGTTTTTATTCTCAGATGAACCGCATTTTAAGACCCGATGCGAACACCACAGAGAACATGTGTTGACTTCAGAGCGGGACGGCCGTCCCTCCGTCGGCGCCTACGTACCACAGTGTGATGAAAACGGGGAGTATTTACCGCAGCAGGTTTGCATCTTAATAGATGTTTTAATGTAAACAGATTCTTAATGGGTGCTTGGATTAAAGTAGGGTTTGCTCTTCTGTTAGTGCCACGAGGCTACTGGATACTGTTGGTGTGTGGACAGCTTGGGACAGGAACAGACAGGAACCAGGTCTGCGCCTGGTACACCGTCTATCGACTGCCGCAGACCAGGTGCAGCCTCTATCTTATGTTTGTATCTGAGTCTTTATTGCACAAAAATGCTGCAAAGACTCCGTCCACACCTTTATGTTCAGTATCTTACAAGCTAAATGTGTCTGCTGCAATCTGTAACTTTAAGCCCCTCCCCCTCAGATGAAGGTCTCCAGCCGATGACTCACTGCAAGCGCCTTAGAGAAATGGTTTTGGCCAGTGGAGGTGGAAGTCCCCCAGTAGGAGCTTATGTACCGCAGTGTGATGAAGATGGACAGTATGTACCGCGCCAGGTTAGCACCTGTTTAGGCCTCCTCATATCTCTGTGTCCGACAGCGCTCCAGGCCTCATATTTGCGTGCTTTCATGTTTCAGTGTCACAGTTCTAGTGGATACTGCTGGTGTGTGGACAGTAGTGGACAAGAGAGACCAGGAACCAGGACCTCACCTGGTTCACCGGCAGCAGACTGCAGCAGAGCAGGTGAGGAACTGGACTCGAGTAACTGAATATAAACCTTGTTTACCCGAACTTACAGAAATGAAGTTGAACTTATTTGAATATTTGAAAACCAAAACTTTTGCTAAATTTGTTTGTGTTGTCAAAAGTGTACATACTATTAATGTAAGTATTTAAAAGAGAAAAAGAAAAATCCTGGTGAATATTATCTTTTACAATAAATCAGCATAACATGAATTATTAAAATTGCAACTTCACCAAATTTGATTAATAAAGTTTCATCTTTTGTAACTTTGATAAAATTGCAATGTTGTTAACTGATTAGTAAAGCTCCAACTTCATTACCTTTTGGTTGATAAAGTTGTAAATGTATTATTTTTATGAATAAAGTTGCAACTTAACTTGTATTGATAAACTTATTAGCTTTGATTGATGCAATCGCAACTTTGCTCACTTTTATTAACTTTGATTAGTCAAGCTGCAATTTAAACCAATAAAGTTGCAACTTTATCAACTAAACAGCAAAGTTGCATCTTTTGTCACTGACTGTAAAATGATGGACAAGAGGTGTATGAAGATAATCATAAATTTCCCCCCTAGTAATTCTGTCATTCTAGCAACAAAGATAAAAGGATCTGGAAATATTTTAACCTATTAGTATTAAGACTGACAGGCCTGTGTAACAAGCCCCCAGTAGGTATTTGGTGAACCGCATTTGGCTCCAGTTAGTTCTCAGAGTGAAAAAGAGAGCCCAGTGCAACACACACCTCTGAACTGAACTGTTGGGTCAGGTCCAGTTAAGTAACCTCACTGAGATGCAACATCGGAGTTCTGGTAGAACCACCTGAAAGCTTTATCTCTGATTTGGCATCAGTTTATATCATAAATCCTTTTGCTTTTCATACAGATGAAGGAGTTTCACCAACGTTGGGTGTGAGACAAACTTTTAGAAACATTTGTAATGATGTTGATTATTCAAGTTATGAAGTTAAATTGGTGTCTTTTGTTTTTCTGATGATAATCCAGATTAGATTTGTTAGCCTTACGAAGAAGCCTATCTCGAGGTTTGGGTTTGACGCCTTTGTTCGGATTTGCTTGAATCTTTCTTCTTTACAACACTTTGTTCAGAAGAACCTGAAGCTCCTAAAACCGAATGTGAGCAGCACAGAGAGCGCGCCATTGCTTCAGGTCAAGATGGCCGCCCTGCAGTGGGAAGGTTTGTCCCTCAGTGCGACGCAGAAGGACGTTATCTGTCCCAACAGGTACAGGAGTATGTTGGACTTGTGCCTCCTTTAACTGTGGAGTTTCTGTTCATGGTCTTCTTAAATTGTTTCAGTGCCACGGCTCTACCGGACACTGTTGGTGTGTTGACAGCAGGGGACAGGAGAGGCCAGGAACCAGGACTTCGCCTGGAGTCACACAAGTAGACTGTGATAGAACACCAGGTGAGGACGGTGGATTGTGGTGGACTAAATTCTGTAACCCAGGTTGATGACTTGCTGTCCCGCATGAGTCTGAGGAAGGAAAAAATAAAAACAAAAATAAAAATGTCTTCATGCAAATAAAAAAAATATCCTAAAGTTCAGGAGGAGAGCAAGGAGATTCTCCATATTTGTTTTGGACAGTTCTTCTGCATTGCTTTCAGTATCAAATACTGATACACACTTACATTGTTCTCTTGCGGTTGTTAGTGAGAAACAATTGCTAAACGGCAACCAGTCACTAGTGAGAAAACAACACATAATATGAGCAAATATTTGGTTTTTAAAATCACATATATAAGTCTCTCCTGAGTATAAGTCGCACCTCTAACTAAAGTTTGCAAAAACACATGACTTATATTCTGGAAAATACTTAAGTCATTGATTTTATGTACATTAAAGGCGAGAGGAAAATGTATTTTTATTCATTTTTCTAAGTGTTTGGCAGCTTTTTTGCAGTGTTTGATACCACAGTGGATCACAGGAAAAATGATCTGCAAGGTTCAGCTGTGTGGTACCAGAACCACTAGCTACTACTCTGAAGGAAGGGGTTCAAGTAGGAAGGTCCTACCACTCTCGAGATACGCTGCAGATTATTATTGAATAATTGTAGATGCTTGATTCTGCAAGCTAAGAGGATCAATGCAGGAGATGACGAGTGTCTGAAGAAGAAAAACAAAAAGATGGAACATGACCCTCTCAATAATGTAGAGACCAATTTTCTGTAAAGTTAAACTCACAATTCCCAAGCATCTTGCTATCAGGTAAGTCTGTGATTTCACCTTAATCCTTAAAAAAATTGAGGATTTGATTGGCCTTTGATTTTGGCTCCAATCAAAAACACTAAAGCTCTTGTGTCAGATTAACCTAGAACAGCTAAAAGGTTCAGACTACACCTTCATCTCTCACCGGCTTGAACGAAGCCTTCTCCAAAATCTCACTTTACTCCATAAATCACATTTACAGCCTTGCTAACATCTACAGCGGTCATGTTGTGGTAAAATGAGCCGCTCCTAAGACCTGCACACGTGATTTCACTGTTTACCCTGAAGAGTACATAAGATAACCCGCCTTCCTTTGTGTTTTGTTGGAACAGTGTTTTCTAACACAACACTCCAGCTTTAGTGATAAGCGTAGCAACGATGCTGCGTTCGCTAGGAGTCGCCCGTTTTTTAGAGAATCCACGTCTGAAACTGAAAACTAACACATCAAATCTCGCAAATCGTCAAAAGTCGAAGATAAAATTTGACGTTTATTAGATCTATCTATTGCTTTAATATTAATCGTTAAACTTGTTTCAAGATTTTTTTTTTCGTTATTCCCTCTTTGTTCCCACGTCGTTAAATCTGACTCTAGAAATTTCCGAGGAGCGACAGACAGACCGACGTAAACACGAGCGGAGAACTAAAGTGGTTTCAGGTTCCGTTTATAAGCCCCTCAGTGAAGTGGAAGGATTTCAAGACGGTAAACAGTTTTGACTGAAGTACGATGCGTGCGTCCCTCTTTAAACATTCACACGCCATGAATACTGCTCACCGACAGCTCACAGACTGAGCAAACTACAAAACACTGTCAGAAATACTGATAAATGTGGACGGAAGGGGATCATTTGTAGATTATCAAACGATATAAAAGGGGATTTTGTGTTGGCTGTAGATCCGGTGCCTCCGTACACTCGCCCTGAAAGCGTGTGTGAACAATGGAGGGCCAGTTTGATTGAGCACTACGGCGGAAAACCCGAGCCGCAGCAGTATTTACCTCAGTGCCAGTTGGACGGAGAGTTCAGGTACATCCCACACCAGCACCCTCTTTCATAAACTGAACAACTCAATGAGAAAAGGATTCTGCTGGTTTTTGTGCTCACAGTCCGGTTCAGTGTTACGGGGAGACCACGTACTGTTGGTGTGTGGATCAGGACGGACGGGAGATCGCTGGTACTCGATCACATGATGCAGTCAAACCTGCATGTAAGTGAACCATGAGAACATCTCTATTCATTTTACCAAATTAAACTATTTTGAATTTTTTGTGTTTATTCTGACTTTATATTCTTTTTATTTGAGCAAAAAAATGTATTTTTGACATATAAACATCAACATTTTTAAACTCAGATTTAGGGTTTTGGAGTCAGACTTCACAAAAAAATATCAATTTTAAATTTGATCATAATTTAAAGAAGAAATGTCAAAAAATCTTATTGAAAAGTGAAAATTCTAACATTGGGTCAAGAAAAAAGTCAGAATTGGCTCAATGTAAAAAGTGAATTTGGCGAGTAATTCACCATTCTAAAATTAATTTAAAAAAACAGAATGTACTGTTGATTTTTACGTTTTGATTTAAAAACTATTATAAAATTACTTTGATGTCAAATTTTATTCAAAAACAAATAAATTCTGTCTTTAAGGGTGAAATACTTTCAAGAGGATTCAGAAAAAACTCAAAGTTGTGACTGTAAATTTCAAATGTATTGTAGAAATATGACAAAAATACGGAAATATGATGTTAAAAACTGCATTTTTTTTCATGATTACGAAAAATGTTTTTGTTACATTTACTAGTACAACTTTAAAGTAATTTTTAAAGTCAGTTGAATAAAAAAGATCATAAATATGAATATATAATTTAACATCTGAAGGTAAGCTCCTTTCTATTTAAGGCAAAAGGTAATATTTTACCACATAATAACCTTGATCATGTAAAATTTATTCTGCCCCCAAGTAAATTGGAATTTAGAGAAAAGATAGAAATCTGTGAAAAAAAGTTAGAAAATTTAAAAAGGAAAAAAAAAAGAATTTTCTATGGCTCCTTTATTTTAAATGTTCATAATTGTAGTAATTTCTCTCTCAGTAACCAAATAAAAAACTCTTTGGTACCCATTCATTTTCTCCCTAGGTCTCCCATCTGTGGCTCCACCCACAGTTCTTCCATTGCCCCGTCCAGACGTGACTCCTCCCACAAATGCCGATGTCACATTGCTGTACGCTCAGGGGCAGAAAATTGGCGCCCTTCCTCTCAATGGGACCAGGATTCATGCAAACCGCTCCAAAACACTGTTGACTCTACATGTGAGAGCTGCATTCATTCATAAATGACAGTAAAGTTTCTAGAATAGTTAGTGTACTCCCATAGAGGCAAAAATAAATACTTTATCAATTAACACTGACTGTATGAGCATTGCACAAACACAGGAAATACAAATAAGGAAGTAAAGAAGACTAAAATGAGGAAGTCATGTTTTTTAAAGACCCTCTCCGATGTTCTTAATGGTCTTTTAATTAAGATAATGATGTTTTTAGCTAAAAAAAAGCTCTGGTTTTCTCTGACATAGTTTCTGCAGAGCACCAGTAGTTCATTAGAAATTCACCTGAGTTGTGGGCAGGACTGTTGCCCCTCCTCATTTCCCATCATCCCTTTTTATCCCTTAAAAACGCCCTTTTCACCGGAGTGGGTCTTTGACTACGCATTTCCTACTAAAAGAAATGTGAATAACTATAATTTATTTCAGTGTAACATTTAACAAACTTGAAAAGAGGTTTTTTCTTTAGTCGTAAGTTTCACATCTGCGATTTATTTTGGAATTCACTGACATTGAAGTTCTTCAACCTGTTTTTTAAATGTCTTTTTTTTCATTTGTTTAATCAGCCTTTGATCTAGCAGAGATAACATTTCAAGTGGGTCAAAGTGAACAGTAAATTTGTACATTTTTATGTCCAGGGTTCCATTGTTGTCGGCATCGCCTACGACTGCAGAGAAAATCAAGTTTATTGGACAGACTTGTCTGCAAGAACAATAAACAGAGCCTTTATGGTCTCTGGAGCAGAGCCCGAGATACTCATCAGCTCTAGTAAGAGATCCCATCTGCTTCCTTTTCTTTGTGTTGCAAATCATGGATTAAATCCCTTATGGTATCAATGCTCTTTGGAGATCTCGTCAGTCCGGAGGGTTTGGCCGTAGACGTCCAGCGTAGGTTGATGTTTTGGGTTGACTCGTCGCCTGATATCATCGAAGTTGCCAACTTGGACGGCAGCGAAAGGCGGACCCTGTTTGACACGGACTTGGTCAACCCTAGAGCCATCATAGTGGTTTCCTCCAAAGGGTAAAACCATTTTTCTATCCTTTTTATTTGAGTTAATTTTTATGTAGCAAAAGCACGTCCGTATTGTTTTTATTTGTCTAGTATGCTTGTATATTTTTAGAGTAAGATTGTGACAATGCTAAGCGGCGACCTATCATTTTAAAAGATGTCTATTGTTAGCTTTAATGTAGAGTGATGCTGCAAAATAAAGCTCTTTTTTTTCATCTTGGTAAAAAACATTAAAAATTAGATTCTTAAAAAATTCAATAATTTTTGTAACATGTTATCAATCAGTTAGCGTAATTTTGTTAGCATCAAATTAGCAAACAATTTTAGTATGTCATAGTGTAGATGTTTTTATTTGTGGTCTCGTCGCGTTAAATAAAGCCAAAGAAATTTTGTTTAAACTTTAAACCTTTTTGTTCTATTAAAAAATTTTAACGAAATTCCAGCACATTCTGAAGCAGAGAAAAGTAGCCTCGCGCCATTATTTGACATTTTTCAGTAGTGAAGTGTTTACGCAATCAATACAAACAGTTGAAAAAGCCGAAAAGCAAAGCTGCTTTTCTCCGTGTCAGAATCTGCTGGAATTAACATTGTTTACAGTGAAAGAGTAACCGTAGCTTAAAGATGATGTTTTTCTAGGTGTTGCCAGTGTTCTAAAAATCCTTTCTACCTGTGATGTTTTCCTTCCTACACCCACTGCTCATGCGCAGACCAAATTTACATCGTAATTCAGTAATCAGTTTTGGTGGGCCTACCATAATTCTGTCTTATCTCTGTAATCTGGTGGTTACAATGCCGTTTTTGTTTTTTTTGCCGATTTTGTGACTTTAGGTTTAATCGTATGCTTAACGCAGCTAACTTTCTGCACTTTTCAACTTAGCTCTGGACTTTTAGCCTAGCTTACTACTTAACTTCTGGGACTCATAAATTTTATTCACACCGCACCGTAACTCCGCAGCAGATCCGTGCCTACAGCTCCTCTGTCTGCGTGGTGAATATTTCAAAATCTGCACGATTGAAAAAACCTCGGCTGAGCTGCTCAGTTCCAGCGTGTATTCATATTCCACGCCGTTTGGTTCGAAAGACTGTGATGCTCGATGATGAGCATTTCCTGAAGCATTATTTCTGGACGGGGTTTCAAAAACAAAGAAACACTAAACCTTTTGGCTACTCAAAATCAAATTATTGCCAGCATAGGAGTGTAAATCAAACAAAGCAGCTTCCAAGCATTTGTAACATTATCAATAACCATTCAGCAAGACAGTTTGACCAAAAGGTTGATGGTGTTCACTTGCTGGACTGTAGCTTCCCTTCAACTTTAATCTCATAATATTACTTTTTTTTGGTGGCCTTAATACTGCGTCTTATTTGTATAAATTCAGATGTTCCTCTGACAGGAATTCTAGAGTTACAGAAAACCTTTTCGTGTGCTAAAAAGAAAACCTGTGAAAATGTGTTTAAAGACAGGGTTTTGCATGAGACACAACTTGACCCAAACACCATCATTTACCTCTGGGGAAAAAATGAACAGAAATTGCTGAGTGTCAGTTCTAAAACACTGGAATGCTTGAGTCTGGATTTGTATTCCTGCTCCAGTCTTTCTCCCATACTAGAAACAAACATCCTGGAGGTGGTCCACTGAGACGGAGTGAGTCATGTAGGGGTTTTGGTGTCACAGGAAAACACATGGTTTTTAGCCCACCATTAAGACTGACAAATCATACAAAAACCTATGAGTCAACATGGTCTGTACTGTGAAGGGTACTTTTTCTATTACTATGAATCTGTGACGCACAGGTTGAAAGCAGCTGTTGGTCGTCTCTGTTGGAGAAACATCTGCTTTTCATCATTGCAACCAACAGCATAATCAGCGATCATACAAGCAGGTGTTTGTTACTACGGCTGATTTGGAGCCAGCATTAAAAACAGCAGCAATAACCTGAATTATAAAACCTCCAGTGTGTGTCTCATTCTGTTGCTTTGACAGTTATAAGTTTATCTTCTGATTTCAGGCCAAGTGCATGTATGTGTGTTCCAAATGACTGTTTCACCCTCACAAGCTTTTATTTTCAAGCTGAGCTAATTTTTTAGCAGGTAAAACAATGAAGAGAAGTTAGTTTCCTCGCGGGAGAAAGCAGATGTTGGAGTCACAGAGGATTTTGCAGACGTTTTGGCCCTGAACTCCATGGCCAGAAATGGAGTCCACGTGTAAACGCAAGCTTCAGAATCATCTTTGAGTGTTTGATCATCCTCCCTGCAGCACCCTGTACTGGACAGACTGGAACAGAGAGGCCCCTAAGATCGAGAGCTCGACCGTGAGCGGCCAGAACCGCAGAGTGGTGGTGTCGGATGGGATCGGCTTGCCAAACGCGCTCGCCTACGACTACTTGACTGATCTGGTCTGCTGGGCGGATGCAGGTAAATGTGAAGGCTAATGTGTTTCAAACATAGTTTTTCCAATTTGTATTCCAGATGTGGGAATAAAATGTTATTTGCATTTTTAACTGGTAGGAATGAGAAATTGCTCCCTTCTTACTCTGCCTAGTGGTCATTTAACGAACTGCAATTTTCATAATTAATTGCTAACAATTAATTTTTGTAAGCAAAAAATATTGAGAAACTTTCCAAATCTTTTCAGACATTTTGAAACTTTTTTGTTAAAGCTGCTTGTATTTTGTTGCAAGTCGTCACAGATCGCTAAGGAGACAAAATTGAAACCCCCAAGCTAGCAACGTTAACAAAAAATGTTATTTTAGCAGAAAATAGCCAGTGAGGAAAGAGAAGAAGAGCCCTCGACTTCAAAGTGGAAGCAATCTTCATTTAATAGACAAAAACCAGGAGTCTTTACTCCAAATATAGATTCATTGCAACAGTTGTTCCTACAGATGGTCCGAAGCCTGGAAAAGGTTGGAGGTCACTGATCTAGAGTGAAAACAGTGTAAATAAAATGTGTTTACAGCAGGGTGTCTTGCACTTCCAGGTACGAAGCGTTTAGAGTGCGTATCTCCCAACGGCACCGGCAGAAGAGTGATCCATCCCAACCTCAACTACCCGTTCAGCATGGTCTACTATAGAGACCACTTCTACTACACAGACTGGAGGAGGTATCAGTTCTTCCTGTCTTCACACATTCATCAATAAACTCAAGCCCTCAAGGTGTATCTTTTGTCTCTCCTTACAGGGACGGCGTGATCGCAGTGAACAGGGACAGCAGCAAGTTTACAGAGGAGTACCTACCGGACCAGCGCTCACACCTGTACGGCATTGCTGTAGCAACCAACCACTGTCTACCAGGTAACATTCATGGGGCTCTCAGAGATTAAGACAAGTCACAAATTACGTCCACAATGTGAGGCTAACATTTAAGTGTATTGTTTCTATAAGTTTATCGGATTATTTATGTATTTTTATTTATTTATTGATATAAATCAACTTCTTATACGGTTTGCTGTGAGTGTTCAACCCAACTCTGTTCTTACTGGGTCAATTTTGGTTAGAAACATTACCTAAAGTTTGCCTCGCCTACCTGAACAACACTCTACTGTCTACAAATGGAAAATGGGTCGGACAATGGGTGGGAAGTACTGAAACTACTTCTAAATAGGCGCAAAACTGAGCTTTATTCACTGATTTAAAAAAAAAAACTGGCAACAGAGTTGTCAGTCTAAAAAATAAGCTTCACGTTGGCCAAAAAAGCTTTTATTTTGGTGTAAAAACAGACTTTGTAACATACGAGTGAATTGGAAATGCTCTCTCCTGACTCCGGTGGTCAGTTGAGGAACTGCAACGTTAAATATAATATAAAGTGGCGGCTTGGCGGGACACTTTAGTGCGCCATTCATAGTGGCTGATTTTTTTTTTAATCCAATCCATCTTTATTGATAAAGCCCTTTACAACAAACAAGAAAAACACCTTGAAATATTTAAATCTAAAATGGTTTTTTAATAGGAATCTTAAACTGAAGCTAAAAACTGATGATAAATGTATATAAGATTATATAAAAATTTAACTGAAACAGGTCATATCTGAAATAAAGAGTTTTTCTTCACGTGTTTCTTCAAAAAACAGAAAATGTGACATTTTTACAGAATCCAGTGGTTTGCTCTACCGTCGCCTTAGCAACCTGCACCCATAGGTGTGTTTGGCCCCTGTTGTCAGTGATTACACAGCTGTGCGGGACCCTCTGCTTGTGATCAGTGGGGCCCAGACCAAAGAGCGGTGATTACACAGCTGTCTGCGCCCCTCTACCTGTGTTTTTGCTTCATCCCGTTTGATGTGCGCAGGTGCCCCACCCCCAAAGCCCTTTCAAAGCCTTCCCTTTAAGCACCTTTCAAGCCGTCTAAACGTACCCTAATCCCTTAAGCGGCGCCCCGGAGCTTGTCATTGCTGAACACGACACCCACATCTGGAAGAGTTGGTGGCGGTCCGGGTCCTTATGCGTCCTCTTAAAGAAGGTCCTGTGTGTCCCGCTTCACAGGGAGCCACTAATCGCCAGCCGGCAGCTACGGGGGCCTATCGGTGCTACAGCGGGGGAGGGGGCAGACCCCCCAGGGCAGAAGGCAGGAGACGGTCCAGGACAGCCGCTCCCCTCCACCCGCTCAGAAGATATAACCCAAAGTTCTGTACATTTGTTTTATACCTCATTTCTAAAGTTTTTACTGTATTTTTTTATATTTTGTATCAATTAAAAGCCACAATCACCTAAAGATTGTAAACTCTGAGGCCAAACGGCACCAGAAATGTCTTAAAGAGAGAAGAAATAAAAGAAACGCGTCCACTGCCTGAACTCACCTCTGCACTACCTTCTCACCTTTTTTTATTATTATTATTATTTACTACATTTTCAATCCCTATCTGCCGATGAGATATTTATAGCAATAGAATGTGCTTTGATACTCGACGACGTTTTGGGAGCTTGTGAATACGGCGGGAAAAAGAAGACCTACGGGAGCCTGGGAGGAACAGTTGCTTCATAACAGTTTATTTCGTTTTCTTCTGCTGAAAGCAAAAAAACAAAAACAGGTGTGAGAGGAAGACGGCAGGAGGGCGACGGGTTCAAAGTCCAGTCTCTGCAGCGGTCACTGCCTTTTTAACCAGTTTTTTTTATAAACAGAGCTTTTGCTTCATCTCATGCAAAAACCAAAAACAACTATAAGTCCTCCTTTGTGGCAACAAAAACTCGTCTTTCTTCTTTCCTCACCGCCTCTCATCTGCCGACCTTCCCCAGCCGGTGGTCTGTCTTGGGATCGGCGATGATGGCCTGCACGGCGACGATGGCCTCGTTGATCTTTGTCTGCAGCTCTCGCAGCTCCTCGATGTGCAGCAGGCGCAGAATCTGCGCTGCCTCGTTCAGAGTAGCGTCTGCGACGCAAACAGATGCTTGTTTGTTTTTTAAGGCCTTCTGACGCCACCAAAAATGATCAAGAAAACTTACCTCCAGTGTCAAAACCCAAGATGTGCTTTTCTAAGGAAATCGGAACACCCTGGATAGGGGGAGGAAAATATATAAAATAAAATATATCAGAGAGTAGAAACGAGATGTGAAAATAACTTCTTGAGGTATGTTCACACCAGTCATGTGACACTCGTTTTTAAACATGCTTTTAGCGCACGGTGTTCACATTGGATAAGCAGGGCTGGGCTTCTTCTTCTCTCTTTTTTTTTTAATACTGTTTACTAGCTCATGTTCACGTTCGATAGCTGAGCGTTTTGTACGTAGAACTTGAAAACGATCGTAGAATCTTGCATAGTTACGTGTGAATGCAAGAGTTTTGAACACAAGAGCTCGAAACACACATGTAGGCGTGCTTAACATCGCCTTTTTATTGGAACTTGAACGCACGTTACTGAGACCGGTGTGAACGTAGCTTTACACTGTGACCCCCATTTACTTCTTTACTCTGGTTGGCTTTGGTGATCGCCTCCGGAGACAATCGCTCCTGGATCAAAATACGAATGGCCTGAGCAGGGGAAATAAAAGCAAAAAGTTTTGATAAAATTCAAATAAAAGATTACATAATTCAGTCTCATTTAGCTAGAAATAAACCCTCCCGTCATTCCACCTTAAGCATGACCAGGTAGTCGTCGTGTCGCTGGATCTTCAGGATGTTGGCCAGAGCTGTAACTCCTGCTTTAAAATCTGGAGAGTTGCCTGGAAAATTTTAAACACAATGTTAGAAAAAACGTTGCATGTGTTTTAATCTGTAGCAGAAGTAAAAACACAGGCTTACTGTCGAGGTTGACGAGGGGATCCACCGCTTTCTCGCTGTTCCCAGACGCCAGCGGCTGACAGTTCTTGTACTTTTCAACTGATAAGATAAATAAACAGGTTTGCCTTCTAAAACAATTGTGATTCTGTCACCTGAAGACCACAGAAAGTCGTAAATTATTTAAAATATGTAGCCAAGATTCTCATTTTGTGAGCCAGCAGTAACAACACGATAAAAGACATTTATAGTAATCTCAGTTTGATGGGTTTTTTTGTCTTATTTGACGGCAAAAAAGAGAAAAAATATAAAGTACTTTGCAGAAATTATTTTTTTATTTGCAATTATGTGTTTTGTTGTTCACGAAAGTTAAGAAATTCCTCATTCTTGCAGAAGCTGACTGTGTTGAGACAGTAGCTCCACCTAGTGTGAAAACATAAGTACTTCAATAGCACACCTTTGATACGATATTCCATAGAATTCGAATTTTTGGGGGCTAAGTAAAAATATAAATCAATTTAAGTTAATGTAGTTCAGAAGATTACCAATAGTGGTTCCAGAAACAACTATTCACTTCAAGTGTCTGCTAAGATTCATGGTTAAGTTTAATATTTACAAATGTCTCTATAAATCATTTGATTTTATGTTTGAAAAAGTGTCAAAACGAGGTATTTGACCATCAATTTCTCTACTCTAAAAGGGCTCCAACAACCAACAGGTGTGTTTGCCGCATCATTTGGTCATTTTTTTCTGAAAGGTTAACTTTGGCAGTGATGTTAGTATTGTAGAGCAAAAAATTTGGCTTCATATCAGCACAAAAAAATAAAAGGTGGTGGCACACAGGGGTGCAACTGAAATTTCTATGACCCTGGGCAAAAATTCACAAAGGGGCCCCTCAGAGTTATAGTGTAAAAAAAGTAAAATCTTCATATTCATTTCCTTTTAAAAAGATATTGTCAGCAATAATGACGAAGAATTGTAAGAAAGAAAACTTAGGCAAAAGTTTAAAAGTGTTTTAAAAAGACAGAAAAAATATGTGCCGGAGAACTTATACAATAAGTAATAGTGATTGGTGGTAAAAAGCTTCACCATATCTTCCAGTCAGATGTCCAAGCAATAATTCCCCGTTTAATTCCAAAAAGGTGAGTGATTTGAAACTTTTAACCTTTCAGATGCAAAATGTTGAGAATTGAATGTTTTGCATGGTGCAGCCCTTTTTTATTGCGTTTTTATGAAAGAATAGCACAAAGAGGTTGGGTAGAGAGAATAATTTTAGGGTAAAAGGAGTAATACAAAATAGTGGTACGGCCCATTCCTCATTTTGCAAATAGTTATTGGTTTAAACACCCCTATTTTGGAGGAATTGTAGAATCAGATTGGGTAGGTTTCCTTTTACTGTGGCTCTCTCTAGTGGTCATCTCGAGTACTGCATCCTCCACAACTGCTTTTGCAGCTGCTGGATTTTACCATTATCTCCATACTCGTAGCGAACAGCCAGGCCCAGTAACCAGTCCACAGATTCTTGCCTTTCCTCGGCGCCAAACGGGCAGTTCAGATCCTGCAGATACTGCACACACAGTTAGAACCCCAAAGGACCAGGTGGGGAGGGTCGCTGCAGCACAGCAGGCACTCACTTGGTGAAAGGCTTTGGGCCAGTCCGAGCTTGGGACGTTCCTCAGGTTACCTCGGTCCTCTATCTTGTAGTGTCGGATCTTCTGGTCTTCCAGCCACACGATGCAGTTCCTGAACTGAATCTCATCTGTAGATGTAAATACAGCTGATCACACTTTAGAAAGCGGCTTGACCCTAAAAAAAAAGGTTAAAAACTTTAAACATTTAACAAATCATGAAGCTCTCCATGCCGAATTAAATTAGAGTACAATAGACCTTAAACCTTAAAAAAATGACATTTAAATCTCCCTTGTAAGTATTTTTGAACGAATAACTCATAAAAGGTGCTATTTTTAGCAAAGCGGTTCCACAACGACACACGTCAGCCGGATCCGGGTAAACTTCTCCGTTTGCAGGCATTTTAATGTTTTCTTACCCGAACAATCAAATCCGTCGGGGTTGTGATAATCCAAAGCAGTAAGTTTTCTACGAAACATTTCACCTTGGAGATTTTCTGAGTGAAAAAATGTGATTTTACGCCGCAGCAAAGCTAATACTCCTGGTATGCTGCGAGCTGACTGCTAAGAGAAACTACGCATGCGCGACCGGAGACTATAAATTCGCCCTTCAAAATAAAGTGACAGAATTTATGTTGGAAAGAAAAAACACATTTTTGAAATTCAAAATCTTTATTGAACACGTTTTTTAATACAAAATGACACAAAACGACTGAAGACACAAACCAAGTTGTCAATCAAAGCACACAATCATGTGAGCATGTGTTCAGAAAGGACGCATCCGTGGGCCAAGAGGTGGAGCTCTGTTGGGAGGCGTGATCGCAATATCCAGGTAATCTCCAATCTGGAACCGCTGAGACTGTAAGGTCATGGAGTCATCTGGACCCTTTCTACCAGATATTGTGCTGCCGATATCTTTGAACCTACAGAAAAAAAAAGTGTTTATTTGAAGCAAAAACACATTTTCAGGCGTTTGCGGCAAAGTACGTACTTGTACATTTTTCCTCTGAGATCAGGGAAGACAATAGCGAAGCTAAAGTGGGTCCCCTTTTTTCTGGCTTCTGGATAAACCTCCTTCACTAAACTGGTTAGTTCTTTCAGAGTGGCATCCATCCTGCCGCAAAAACAAACAGACTCACTTGAGATTTCACTTGTACCCTGACAGCAAAGTACCAGGAAGTCAGAAACAGTTACGTACCATGTGTAAATCTGTAGCTCACTGGAGGGAACATTTCCTCGAGCAAATTCATCTGCTCTGTGGTGGCGGCCGCTGTTGGTGGTAAAAACTCGCAACAAAAGAGGGCAGGTCTGCAGAAAGATATTGAAAGAAATGGCCATTATATTTACACAGAAATTAAAATACTTCAAAACAAAGATTTAAAGACCCGTTTGTGTGCTTTTATTTTGCAAGTGAAGCGGAAGTGTGGTGTGTGCCAGCAGCTAAACTCTAGTCTATTGGGTCATCTGCCCCTCGTAAATTGTAGATAAATGATATCTATATAAATGATAAACAACACAACATGTTCTAAACTTTTATACTGCTTTTTGACCAAATACATAATAATTAAAAAAAATAAACTAACAGTGAACTATTAACATTCTAAGCTGCTCATTACATCGGCTGTGGTCGGGACCTGAACCGTGGTATGTACTCATCTGCTAGCACGCTAACGCTAGCACGCGTCTGTCACAAAAACGGTTCTACAGACCAATGATTTACTTAGTGGGTTTATTTGAACGGACTTACACAACTGTCTTATAGCAGCGAAATTCAACCGCAAAAATTGCAGTTTAGATTCCCCTTTATTGAGTTTGATGCCCTTTAGCATGTTATTAGCCTAGCACATCAGGTTCGCTACAAAATCGTGGTTCTTCTAGCGAGCTAGATTACCTTCTCCCGGTCAATGGGTTTCTCTGGTTCCTTTTTAATTTCCTCCTGAGTGATTCTGGATTCTAAAGCCATTTTAGTCTCTCAGCGGTATCTTTGAAAGTAAAAAATAAAAATCCAAACAGGCGCTTCAGATTTCCTATTTGTGGTGTTGAGGTTGCAGCAATGAAGGAGCCCCGACAGTGAGGATTTCCGTTTCCGGTAGCGATCTTTTTTTATTTTATTTTATTTTATTTTATTTTTATTACATTTACATTTTGGTTTAATCTGCTATCATTCTACGTAAAATTTAGGGGAATTGTTACTTAATATAAACAAAATAATTATAAGTAAATATTAAAAGTAATGTTTAAAAAGCAGTGCCAGATTTTTTTTAATTTAAGTAAATTAGTTTAATCCTTTGTCAATGTACTTGAAAAACAGAAAAAGGTAAAATAATGTTAGAAAACGTCAGGGAAAAAAAAATCACATTTGTGTTTGTCTTGGTTTTGATTCAGTTTCTTTCAAGTTTATTACTTGAAAAAGTAGGCAAAATGTTACAAATATTAAAAAAAAAAACATCAGGAAAAAATTGAATTTTTGTTTGTTTGTTTAATCTGTTATTACTCTATTTGACACATAGAGAACATTAAAAAGGATTAAAAAAAATAATCTAAATAAAAAAACAAGATTATGTTTTGCTTTGTTTAATTTTACTTTTCTTTATTTAATTTGGTTTAATCTTTAGTCGTTTTACTTGAAATATCGGGAAAATGTAAATGAATGTAGGAAGAAAAGACAAGATTATATATATATATATTTTTTTTTTTTTTTTACTTTAATCGGTTTAATGCTTTGTTTTTCTACCTGAAATAGAGACAAAATATAAAAATATTGTTTAAAAAACACCAGAAAAACAATATTTTTTTTAAATGTTTTTTCTTCTGTTTTCTTTGGGGGCGATGTACTAAAATTTTGATTCATTAATACCACTCTTTTGTAGAAAAAATAGATTCATGAGCAAAGTAATACATCCAACATGACATTTACATAAAATGGTAAACATTGACAAACATAAATAAAGCATGTGTTCTCACAAAATGTGATGAAGGAAAATGATCTTCTAATTTCTGTGTTTTAATGTTTATAGAAGTCTCCTTAAAAACCCATTTCACTGGTTAGATGCTTCTTTACTCCTTAAATCTTTTCTTTGATAAAATTATCTATTATTTAGTGAAAATTTGTGTGTGTGTGTTTTTTTTACCTATTCCATTTTTCACTTCCTCTGTTTCTGTGACAATTTCCTAAGCTGTCAAAGAGCTGTCAAAGGAAAGTTCAATAAGGACATTTAATTTTTTTCGTTTATGGACTGTTCATGACCTCCTGCTTTTGCTTTTTGTGCGATCACAGTGTGTATGTATGTGTGTTGACTTGCTGTCAAGTTAATGTCTGCAGGATCAGGTTTTCACAGCCTTTCAGTTTAGTCTGTGAGAAAACGTTCACATTTGCTTCAGATAACAAAAGATTAAAATAAATGAGGCATGTGTTTACTACAGCAGGAAGTCCATTCATTCACATTGTTGGTCTGTGACTGACAGGAAGACAAAAAGCCTCCAGAAACCTCTGGGATTCCCTCCAAACCTTCACAGGCGGCCTGATCCAGGATTCGTCAACCACCTACAGGAACCTGCTATCCAGTCACATGCCCCCCTCCTCCTCACAGCTACACTCACATGCATGAGACACACACTCATGCATGTGAGTGTTGTACAGTGTGCTTTTGTACAGTATGAGACACAACCTTCTCTGTTCTCCTGATAGCTGATCCTGGACCAGCAGCTGGACTGAGGCATCAAACAGAGGCTCTTTGAATCCGACACTGAACCCCTATCGGAAATAAGAGACGCTGTTATTTCACTAATGACCCCACTGATGCTTCAACATCATCAGCAGCGTTATTAGTGATGGAAGGAGATGACACAGGCGAAGATTTGTATTTTTCAGGAAGTCGCTGTTTTTCAACATACAAGCCGTCTTTTCCACAGCGATTAGTAGAACGCTGAGCTGCCCTGGTCCGATTCCAAAAGTCTTTACACGCGGGAATTTACTCCGCCTCTACCTGAGGACAGGTGCGTTCACAAAGAGATTCACAGAAAAGCAACGTTCAGGCAAAACTCACAGCTTTCCAAGTCTCTATGAACCCCTAAAAGATGCTCCTTATAACATATAAATAGGCAAATACACACACATAAAATTAAACACAACTGAATGAAAAAAGATTGCATGTAGTGTTGGTGATGAAATCCCTCCACAACAGTAAAATAATTAACAAAATACAGACTCATTTAGTGCCGTTACAAGCAATGTTAAAACAAATGTTCTGTAGCTGATGTAAAAATACTAAGACTATTGTATTACATTTGACATATTTATTAGATTCAGTTCAATTTTATTTATATAGCCCAACTATATGTTAAAGAACTGTTAAAGAAGAATTAGCGTATCTAACTACAACTACATGTTTAAATAACAACTAAATGTATGAATAGTGTAGCAGATGGGCTTCATCCAGATGCAACTGTGGGACAGCTGGGGGTGAAAGACCAGCCAGAGGCGAGGTCTACAGCCAAAGACAGGAGCACAGATGATCCACCTGGAATCTAGAGGGACAACATGTGAATTGCACTACACCAGAGGCATGATGAACTAAATACAATATAGTACTGGGTAAATGATAAAGAATATAGGAGAGAAGTAGCAGAGGACAGAACTCCAGTGCACCATACTTTCCCCAGCTTCTAACTTCTCATAGTCTGCTAGCAACTAATTGGTATTGAAATTTGATTCAACATGTTAATGTTAAGAGCATGCATTTGTCAAAGAAAGCAGATGCTAATAATATTAACAGTAACAGAGAATCAGCAGTTTTAGCATGTCAATATAAATATATTATTAATCTGATCTAAGCCCACATAAACCCACTAAGCAGAGGGAATGGGCCGCCATGGCCCGGTTTATCAAACCATCTTCCCTCTGCTTAGCTCGGAGAAGAAGTATTTATAATGGATGTAATGAAAATTATAATTATTACCTCAAACTTTACAAACATTACAGTAGGTGAGGTAGGGGAGCAGCAAGTTAAATAATCTCTGATTACTAGCTAGCCTGGCAATAAGCCTGTCCAGAGTGGAATGTTTTAAGCCTAACTTTGAATGTAGAAAAAATTGTCAGCCTCTCTTACATGAGCTGGGAGCTTATTCCATAAGACAGGAGCTTGGTGGCTAAAGGTTCTACCTCCAACTGTGCTTTAGAAATTCTAGGAACCACAAGTAGACCTGCATTTTGTGAACGAAGTGTTCTGTTTGGTTGGTAAGGCCCTATGAGATCTTTAATATAGGATGAGGCCATACCATTCAAGGCCTTATAGGTTAGCAGGAGGATTTTGAACTTGATTCTAGATTGCACTGGGAGCCAGTGAAGTGAAGCTAACACAGGAGTAATGTGTTCTCTTCTGCTGGTTCCTGCTAACAATTTAGCTGCTGCATTTTGAACAAGCTGAAGACTTTTTAGAGAACTTTTAGGACACGCTGCTAGCAAAGAGTTACAGTGATCCAGCCTAGACACAACAAATGCATGGACGAGTTTTTCAGCATCACATCTTGATGAAATATTTCTGATCTTAGAAATACTGCATATGTGTTAAAAAATGAGTTTTACAAGCCTGTGATATGTGAACCTAAAATAATAAATCCTGATCAAGTAAAACCTCTAGGTTTGTGGAATTGGAGGATATATTTACACCAACTATCTGATCAGATAGGATAGAGCATCTCTCAGGTATTTAGGACCTAGTATAATGACCTCATTTTTTTCTGGGTTTAGGAGGACGTTATTCATTGTCATCCAGGTCTGGATGTCTCTAATGCAGGCATTAAGTTTCTCTATTTGGTCATTCTGGTCAGGTTTAATAGATAAATACATCTGTGTATCATCCGCATAACAGTGAAAATTAATACTGACACATAAGCTACAGCTAGGAGCTGCTCGACTACCTCTGTATGGGGTTTGCACCAGCGCTAAAGGGAGCTCAGAGGAGAGTTGTAAACTGCTGCTCTGTTTTCTGGGCACCATCTATCTAACCAGCGATTAATGATGAGAAGCAGCTAAACATTTCACTAGCTAGTTTATCCCTGGTAGCTAGTTTAGCCTGCACTACGAGTAACAACCTGGCTAGCAGGCTTAACATCTGCCTGCTAGCCAGGTTGTTACTCGTAGTGCAGTAAAGTGCGTAGTGCGTAGTAAAAGTAAAACTTTTAACTGCTCTTGCCTGGCCTCCAAATATAACATAAGGCTACACTTAATACATCTACCGCTATCCTCACTAAAGGAGGCAGGATCTTTGCTGAACATATGGCACATGGAGCAGAACAGAGGGGTGAAGGCCGAAGAGGGAGAGGCCATGCTAAACGCTAAGCTAAGGCTAGCAGGGTTTAGGTAAGACAGCAAATGGTTAACACAGTAGTTTGCTCACTAGAATGCTAAAGATGCTTCTTAGAATTTTTGAGTACTAAACCAGATAACACCAAGTTAGATATTAGCAAATCCGACTGTCGAATAACAGGAGCAACAACAGCAATGACCTTGCACTGGTTAACGCTCACCCAGAAATGACGTCACATGAATACAGACTGGCTGGCATTCTGGCATTTATAACATTTTGTGTTTTATTATATCTCTGTAAATGTTTTTGATCTGAACTGATATTTACTGTCTTTATCTTGCCTGTTTTGGGCAACTTTCTTATCCAATGTGGGTTTTATTTTGAAAATCTATAACAGGAAGTCAGTATTTGGAGACGTATTTAAAAGTTTCATTCATAAAAGGCAGGAGTTTCATAAATTGTGTTTCTTTAATTTTAAAATTTTTTCTTGGTTTTGGTTTCACGCGTGGAGGGAAAAAATGTGGGAAAGTTTACAAGAAAAAGTGACTTTAGGACGTTTTTGAAAGAAATACGCCAAGTTCAAATGTTTTTTTTTTTTTTGTGGTTTTCAGCGTCTGCGTGACCTGATCCATGAGGAAAAAGTGGGTGGTGTGAGCGGCAGAGCTCAGGTTTGGACACTGTGATCCGTGTGTTTTCCCCAGAGTGGGCTCCGTCCGGTGGGCTGGGAGGTTCATCAGTTCACACGAATGCTGGCAGCAGGCCCGTCTCTGGCCTCCTCTCCCTTTCATTCCTTTTTCCTCATCTTTCGGCGCTCCTTCTCTGTGTCTCCGGCTGAGGGGTGAACCCATGCTCAGCCCAGCAGAGCAGCAGCTGCTGCCCCTCTGTGCGTCCAGAGGATGTCTTGGCCAGCTCTGTACGGTCAGCTGGTGGGGGCCAATCGTCACTCCACCTCTCTGGGTAAAATCTGGCTCTCGGTGCTGTTTATTTTTCGGGTCATGGTGCTGATGGTTGCCGCAGAGACCGTCTGGGGAGACGAGCAGTCGGACTTTGTGTGTAACACACTACAGGTAGGACATCCAGCCTTTAAAATGGACATTTTCTAAAGTATTTAAGTAACTTAAATAGTTAAAATAAATTGAGAAGCTTGTATTTTTTTATGTAAGTGTGATGGGCAATTACCTCAGAAATGTATACAGGACATTGATAAAGAGACCTGACAGACACATGAGTGATTTCCTTCTCGGTTATAGATGTTTTTGAAATTTTGGCTAGCTAGAACCAGATGTGGTTCCCCAAGTAACCACGGGGGGGGGGTTACTCAAGAAATTAGTCTCCACCTAACCTGTGAGCAAAAGCAAAGGAGTTCAACCCTGTAACACAATGCGCTCTTTGATTTATCGTACCTCGCTGATCGTTAAAATATTTAACATAATTCCAATAAATCAGTTGGTTTACGTTAATTGGGTTAACTGGGTTACTCTTATAAAGTGTTACATATTGGCATAAAGCTACTTTATGCCAATTTAACTTTATGCCAACTGATGTTGGCCTACTCTAAATCAGAAATAGCTGATTTACGTTAATTGCGTAAACACTTTAGTTTTATACACTCTTACCTTTACTCTTGCATATTGGCGTAAAGCAGCTTTTTTCAGCATTGGAATCAGTTGGTTTTCCCTAATTGCGTAAATACTTTGGTTGTGTAAAGTGTTGCATGTCAAGGAAAAACGGCTTTTCTTAGGTTTCAAATTCTGACAGAATTACATTAATTGTGTAAACAATCAAAGTGTTACGTTAGCTCAAATAACATAAAAACTGCAACGTCAGCTCGGGCATTACAGGGTTAAAACCGGATTTTAAAACATTCATTTCAGAAGCTGTGTGTCATTCACAGCCAAGTGAATCGTACCAGAGTTTGTTTGCAAGCGAACTAAACCTTTACTCTGAAGTGTTCCTGAGTTTGCTTGTTTGTGTTCACACTGGAGTCAGAAGGAAGCGGATCATCAAAGGGATCAAACTACAGCCAAAAATGGACATGTGCTCGACATTTTATTTGGACCCATAATGAGAAATCCTAGTGGAATCTTTCTGGGCATCTTTGAAAGCTGTCAGACTTGAGGTTTTGTGATCCATTTGTCTAACGTGCAACCAAAGATCTGAAAAACTAGTTTCAAGCCAGTACAGTATAAACCCGTCACATACACCAGTCTCTGATCAAGTATCACATGTTCATTGTTCGGCTAATTTGGATCTGCTTAGCGAGATGCGACATCACTTAACTGCTTTGTCTCCAAAGATCAGCTACTTATGAATGCTGCCCCCTGCTGCTGATTATATGCATGAGCACCTTTAGTTTCAAGGTTACCCGAGAAGATCTTCATGTACTTTGAAGTCTTGAGATCTGACGTATCGGCGAAATCGAGCATTCAATCTTTTTTTTCCTTTCCAGCCCGGCTGTGAAAACGTTTGCTACGATCAGTTCTTCCCCGTGTCTCACATTCGTCTGTGGTGTCTTCAACTCGTCTTTGTCGCCGCGCCAACGCTCCTGGTTTCCATGTATGTGGCCTACCGTAACCACGGCGACAAGAAGAAGCTCCTGCAGGTGTGGAACACTTCCTGTCTTTTATTTTATGTTCCATAAAGAGTGCACATACTCTGTTTAAACCCCCGCATAAAGTCACCCCATACTACTTTTGATTGGATTTTAGCTTCAGTTCCTACTTCCTTTTGGATAACTGATAGGCTCTGACAGGTTCTGGAACCAGAACCTTTAATCTCCCGATCCAGGCCCGGCATAAAGAAGCAGAAATGGAATGGGTGAAAGCCAGGCAGTGAAATTGATGTTCTAATGGATTGATGTCAAGCACTAATTTGTTTTTATTGACACCTAGTGGTTGAAAGCGGTACAACATGTTCTTAAAATGTGTGTTTGGTGAATTTAGGACTTGAAAACTGATAAAAAACGACATTCTTTTAAACATTTAAAGATAAAATGTTTAGAATTGATTCAGAAGTCAGATTTATTTGGACAATTGGAATGCTTGATTTAATCACAAAATTCCAAGCTCTAAATCCGTGGTTTCAAAGTTTGGAGCATCAACGTTGAGGTTGGATCTTCAGAACCTTATTGGACTTCTCTGTTTGCTTTACCTCTCTGACAGCATTCTGGTAGAACCGGATTCCTCAGCAGCAAGAGCCCAGAGGAAGAGCTAGAAGCTCTGAAGAGGCGCAGACTCCCGATAACCGGAGCTCTGTGGTGGACATACTTTGTCAGCGTTGTGGCCAAGCTCCTGGTTGAAGTCGGTTTCATGTAAGGGCCTGTGATTTGAGTTTGCCTCCACGATTTTCCGGCCAATCAAACCTCCGTGTTTGAAGCAAACACGCGCGGTGCATTTCTGTCCTGCAGATACGCCCTGTACGTGGTCTACGACGGCTTCCAGATGCCACGCTTGGTGCAGTGCGACCAGTGGCCCTGCCCGAACCTGGTGGACTGTTTTATCTCTCGGCCCACAGAGAAGACTATCTTCACTGTCTTTATGGCCACCGCCTCCTCCATCTGCATGGTCCTCAACGGAGCAGAGCTCGCTTATCTCGTGACCAAGGCCATCATGAGGTAGAAGCAACACTCGAGGAGGAAACATTTTCAAGATTAGATAACTAGAAGTGATCATTCCAAGACCAGACCTTCTGATCAGAAGATCTCCGTCACCTTAGGGGTTGTGGGAGTATTTCATAAGAAACATTTTCGAATAAAAAACATTTTCTGCTTTTCTACCAGGAGCTTCTCCAGGCAGAAGGATGGGACGCCAACCAGCAGAGAGAAAACATGGCGTGGTGGGACAAACGAGAGGTCACCTGGTTCTTTAAGGCGCAGTAACTAGATGACAAAGCAAATAGAAACTGTTGTTTTCTAGGACACTATTTCTGCAGTGGCAGCGGTAGTTCATTAGTAATTCACCTCTCGGTTGTGGGCGGGACTGTTGGCACAGAGCAACCCCTCCCCCTTCAGTGTCATCCATTTGTTTAGACTTTCTCCCACTAGCTTACAGCCCCTCACACCCCTTAGCTAACATTAGTGGTGCAACAAAAATGGTGAGCAATACTGGAGCTTTGCAGCAGGATGGTTTTGAGCCGGATGCCAGTTTGGAAAAGGAAAACAAAGACGTACACGGATCTATTGTTCTACAAAAGTATGCATCAGAATGGGGCGGAGCAGGGAGCTTGTAGCCCGCCCACTGTATTTTCTACTTTACAAATACGACATGTTCATTTTTTGTCTGCTCCTGATTCACAACAATTTGAATAAAGAAATACTCCGAATTTTAAGCTTTACATATGTCCTAACATCATTATATGTTAAACCATGCTAAAACAAAAAAAAAAAAACACAATTTTCTTGGGAGTGAGTCATTAACCAGTTGGTGTTGCTATGGTTACACCACATTGTTGATGTTAAAAGTGAAAAAGCCAGAAGTTAAACGGAATTTTTTCAAGCCTGTGCAGTTGGGCTCTGAGCAATGACGAGCGTATTCTGTAGCTCTGGCGCCATCCAGTGGCAACAACTGAAAACAACAGGAGAGAAAGAGTTTTAATTTTGGGTCCAACCTGTTTTCTTTTAATTTGTCAAAAAATATATATTCTTTAAGACTTCCTTTTTTGTATGTAGGTTGTTTTTGGTTTTTCAGACAGTTTAGCCAAAATTCAACGTAAAAATAAAAAGAATGCGCTAAAGAAAAAAAAAACAGAAGTGATAGATTTAATGAAAGATTGGAAGAAATAAATGGAAAGCAGGAGCAATGGATTATTAAAACACAAAAAATATAGCTAAAAATCTAAAAAAACTAAAAAGTAGAAACATTTTTCAGCTTTTGCTGAGATTTTAAACACCAAGACACTTTATTCTGCTTTCTTTGTCTCTTAATCCTAAACAGGTGAAAAAATAACAAATATTTGTGAACAAGTGAAAAAAATACTATAATAATAATAAAGTATTTAAATGACGTCATTTAATCAATTCCATTGATTTTTTGTAATGTTTTAACTTAGTCAAAACTCTTGTTTTTATTGTGTCTGGAATGTGTCATGCGCGCGCACCCAAACGCGCCCCCTCCCTCCCCCTCGTGCGCCCCACGCACCAGGGCACCAAAATGCGTGAGAGGGGCGCATGGCCTTGGCCACGCGGGACGCAGCCGCTGCGCTTCGCCTTCGCGGGACGGCTTCCACGCGTTTCTTTTCTTTTTTTATTCAGCTTCTTCTCTGAAACCAGGAGAGGAGAAACTATCTTCATCCTCCTCATCCTCCTCCTCCTCCTGTCCCAAACCCGCGCGCGGGTCTGAGAGGACGAAGAAGGGGCAGAAGCGCCCGCTCCACAGGTAAGCAGACGGAAGGGCCGTGCGCCGCGGAGGTGGGAGGGAAGAGGAGGGATTAGCATCCTTCCACCTGCTGGATTAGCAAATGCTGCGTTCACGGCCCCGTGGGAAAGACAAGGCGCCTTCACGGCGAAGATCAGGATTACAGAGTCTGATAAAGTAATCAAGCATGGGAAGGGTACTTCAAGAAGTATTTTAAAAGATTTAAAAACGTTTGTAGAACGGTAGGATTATAAAGTATTGTTTACTTAGGCTAAAAACAAACTAAATGAGGTGATTTTCTTTAGTTAGAACTATAGGACCAGTAACTATTTATTTATTTCATTAAAAACCTTATGTGTACTAAAAAATATAAAAACGGTCCATTTACACAATACAGATCGAAAGTAAGAAAAAAAAAAGGATTTCAAACACTCTCTATTTGATTTATAACCAGGTATATTTACTCTTTCACAGTACTGGTTGTATGATTAAAAAAAAGTCTTGGAGAAAGGACAACCTCGCTGAATGGCTGCACATTCGTACGCCATCCCACTTTTTTATTGCAAAAATAAAAGCTTTTCAGGAGCAAACCTTTTTTTTTTTTTTTACTATTGGTTCATTATATTCATTCATTATATTTCTTAAAAAAACATTTTTTTTAACTTTTTCATTTGAAAATCAAATTTTATGCTATAGAAAATATTTACGTCACAAACAGTGGTTGAAATTTGACACAATTGGAACTTTTATTCTAAAAGATAAAAAATGAAAACCTTAAAAACCTCTTTTTTTAGGTTTGGAAATGAGTTCCTTAACAGAATTCAACTTCTATGGGCTTCCCTAACCATCATTTTCAAACTCAAACATATTGAGACATTTTTACCCAAAATGCATCTGTGATTGAAATAGAAGCTTCATAATCAGCCATCTTGTTGGATGAAATGTTTGTGTGTGTGTAGGTATGGAAGCCCATACAGGCCTAAATTCCAGTTATTTATTTTAGAGTTACAATTTAAATGTTCGAGTACCAGAATTATATTACTTTTTTAAAAATTCAATTTTAGATTTTAATTACGGTTCATTTGACATCTTATTTTGTAATTTCTAGTGGTAAATATTAATTTCTGTAAAAAATTTGAGTTACTTTTTCTGTGATTACTAAACAAATATTGTGAAAAAATATGTTGGACCGTTATTTGATAGAAATAAATCCAGAAGATTTACTATATCTCTTGTTTTTTGTGTGTTAAAGCCAGTGTTTTTTAAATATAGACTTAAATTTGTCAAAATTTAGCCAAATGTTTAAAGATTTTCTAAAAACTAGTTTAATTCATCTGCATATTGTACATTTAATATTTTTTGATTTAAGACATTTCTGTTTGTCACTGTGACTCAAGTCTCCCAAATAGTTTTCAGTTTGCTGGCTAAACTAACTACTGACGTCTATAAAGTGAATAGAAAGAGGTTATGCTTAGAAGTCGGGCTGTCTGCACATGTTCTGCAGGGTTCCAGGGTGCAAATGTCTGTCCAAGAGTTAATGGTTTGGGTGGTTTGAGCACAAAGAGCTCTGATCTATCGAAAGCACGCAGCAGCCGGGAACAATGTCCATCTGGCAGCTTCTCCATTGTCCCGCTTTGACAGGCGGTATTTTATCACGTCAACACATCATGTACACGCCACCATGAGACCGGCATGTCGTTGCACACATACTGTACTCGCCTTCATTTTGTCTGTTGCTAATTTTTTGCAAATGGTAGATTTCCTAAAAAAAAAAACACCTAGTTTCCCAGTTTTTCTTGACATTCTTAGTAAAGTTGGATAAAATAGTGATAAAAAAAAAAATTTATATATTTGACTTCTTTAGGACCAGCGAAAAACTTTAGGAAATTTACAGCAGAAAAAAGTAGTGATGGATGAAACAAAACTGTTGGTTTAAGTGTGCGCTTCATATCGGTGAGTCCCAGGAAAACATTTGCTCCCCTCAGCATTCCTGGGATGTGATGAGTCCAGCATTCAACCGGAACAACTTGTTATCCGCTCATTCACTTCCCACAGATGGCCGGTCATTGTCCAGCAGTCAGTCGGCTCTGGATCGCACACACACACAAATACACACAAATGAACAATGATGAAAAAGATTTCAATTATCTATTTTGATCTTTTTTTAAATTGTAAACAGAAACGTGAATTTCTTTGATCCCACAGTAGGATTAGCATACATATGTTCTGACACCAAAACTTTAGAATTTTTTTCAAACTGAAGAGACTTGAAGTGTAAAGCTATGTTCACAACTACAAGTTACTACGACAATTTTCATCTTTACGTAAAAAATGTGCATTGAGCAGAAGTGGAAAGTTAAACCAGATTGAAATTTGACCAATCAAGAACTCAGATTTCGTAGCGACGGATGGATGGCATCCCTTTTCATTCACGCAAGTACCAACCGTTTGAAACTTGATCATGGAGGATAAATTAATAACTGCGGTTTGCAAATTCTATGACACCAAGTCCTTCATATATTGGGATAGAGCTGGGAAAAAGAAAAAGCCTGGAGCAAGATTCACCAGATTTGCACCACTTTGACATTTTGCACCAAACCTTTTCTAACTGTGAGCACATTCTGTAGTATCGGGTAGCGACAGTCCAGTACGAACAACATATATAATCGTGTGTTCAAGAATCGGCCGGTGTAAATGTAGCACAAGCTTAAGGTAGAGCACAGGTGTCTCTTGCAGTTCTCTTGAGGCTTGTTGACAATGAAGCAAACGATTTTGTCGTGCATGTGCTAAGTGTATTGTGAAGCGTTCGTAAGGCTAATGCAAGTTGTGCGCACTGACGTACGGGCGATTCTGTTGTATCGTGCCCTTACGCTGCACTCCAGTCTTTAGTAAGGTGCAAGGACGGACTTCTTACTGACTGCGCAAATGTGGACGCATGTAGTGTGCACGTTATACCTAAGCGCCCGCAGGATGTCCACACAAACTACTCGCTGATTGTCTAATTTGCTCATTTCTGTCAGTCAGGCTCCACGCCAAATACGTGCAGTTATCACGTGAACAGCACTTACCGGACCGTAGGATTCCGAGGGGAGTTGAAAAGATGAAAAATCTGTGTGACACGCTTGGGCCTCTCCGGAAAAGAATGCGTGTTAAGAGCGGGCTGGAACACGTGTCAAATACTCCGTGTGTACATGGGTTTACTTATTGTATAAGTGCTCACTACGACATGTCACTTGTAGCCAGGGCCGGCCCTGGGCATAGGCGAGCTACGTGATCGCCTAGGACGCTATCTGCTGGAGGGGCGCATAATCACAAGGTTTAAAAAAAACTTTATTTTGAAAAAACTTTTTTTTTTTTTTTTTATTCAAACAGTTTGACACAACTCTTTTCATGTAACAAATATATATATTTACACAGAGAGAGAGAGAGAGAGTCTGTCTATGACCTTGCTTTTTCGTGCAGATCACCTGCTTTCAGGTTTTTTGGCTGCAGACAGCTCGTATCTAGACATAAAGGCAGTTGTGACTAAAGCTATGTCCGAATTCTTTCCCTAATCCCCAACTACTAAAGAACTATCCAATGCCTTGGATTTTAAAAGCAATTTGGACACAATGCTCTCTCCTTTTTTTTTTTCTTCAACAGCAAATAATGACATCACCGATTTCACAAAGTGAAAACCTAACCAAAGCAAGTATTTTACGACAACGATTTAATGAATCCACTGTATTCTAATAATGAAAACGTTGATGGTTTTTTAAAAATTCATGTAAATACTTTTTTTTGCAAAAATTGCTCAAACGCAATGCATTGTGGCCCATATTCCCACATCTAGTGAGCATCGATGGAGACTGTTTTTTTGCAGATAATTGTGGGAAATTTCTAGGGCACCTAATTTTAAAATTGTAAATTCGGACATCCCTACAAAATGGCAAACACACTTTTTAGTCCACTATGTAGTGAGTAGTGAAGGAATCTGGACAAAACACAAGTCTTTTTATGATACATCGAAATTAGGGAGTCTAAACAAATCACTATGATAATGTTTGAATTCAAAATTTTAATCTACATTACTGTCCATACACTATGGCTTTCTTGAATAATCTATAATCAGTTATCAAAGTGCCTTTATTGTGATATTATTGTTGTACCTAGCATATTTTGTGAAAATTTCCTATAAAATTTTGACATCATTTTTTTGTTTTATTCTTTCAGATATTGACAATCTTCTGATTGGTTGATGGATTTACCACTGTCAATGCAACAGTATTCTAGTGAGTACACATTTTCTTATATGATCTATATTCAAAATGTATTTAAAAATGATTTCTATATTGGGTTTTATGTCAGCTGATCTTTAAAATGAACATTAAAAGTGTTGCCCAAACGGAGCAATTCAGCAGGTACACTTTACCAAGTCTAAAGCACAGGCGGTGGAGGTGTACTGGTATAGGCATTCTTTGGAGACCGTAGGAAAAACGTGAAGCTGTCCATTAGCGAGATAAAATAACTGAACACAAACCAAATACCTGCTTTAACTTAAAAATGTCTTTAGTGTTTACAGTTATTGATTCTTGTAAAAATAACACATTCCTATGGCCTTACTGGTTTGACATTATTAACACTAATACTGAATCTTTTACAGGTGTCAATGAAAAGTTCAAACTCAAGTAACAAAGTCAAAACACACACATCAGGGATGTCAAAGGGAAGTTTTAAAATTATTATGAGATGGCCATAGGACCTATGGCATAGCGGCCATGTTGTGCCTATGTGTGAAATTTGACAATTTTCACATTTTGGCTCAATTTGGAAAAAGAAAACGTGTTTGAGTGATCTTCATGAAATTTCACACACACACACATACACACACACACCACCAGGTTAAGTCTACAACCAGAAATTATTATTTTATTTTTTTTGGTTGACCTTTGACCTTCATCTTGAATTTACCCTCCAAAAACATCACCTTTGGTACCAGCTACCTCCTCTGTTGGATTTCAATCCATTGCCTCTTCGTGTATCATTGGGAAGCTACTTCAGGAAAAAAAAGTTGGAATAAGAAGTTATAGATTTTGAATGACACCAGCAGGATGAGCTCGCAAAAGTGGAATTCATCTATTGCTCGCGCATTTTTCTGAAAATTGAGTACATGAATAATTTGTTTAAGCTGAATGAAACAATATAAGATAAGATCGGATTTTATTAGGAATGTGGTTGTAAAAAACAAAAAATCTCTGTTGCCAAGGAAATCAAAAAATAAACTTTTGCTGATTCTTCTAAAAATGACATAGACTTGTTCGTCACCTCCAGGTAACCAAAAAATAAAATGGTTGCTATGGAGATAAACCAACAGAGAAGCTGCCAAATTTGAAAAAAAGTGTTTTTTTCATTAATTGGTCGCGTGCAGGGTCAGAGAATGAGAGTGATGGGTGTGTAGCAACCCCTCAGTCAGTGAGATCGGGTTTGAAAAGGGTACGTTGCGGCGGGTACCCTTACAATGCTGTTTGTTGCTTTCATTTTACTTTTCGTAGGAAAACTTGCATACATACATTTTTTTGATTTTCCGGTTTTTCTTCCAAGGTTAGAAAATTGAGTGAAGCATGGGTGACTGGAGCTTTCTGGGGCGGCTGCTGGAGAATGCTCAAGAACACTCCACTGTGATAGGAAAGGTGACGGATTGGAACCCCTTTAACTTGAGTTTTTTAACTTAAAATCTGTTTTGCAGCAGATTTAAGTTGTTTTAAGTGATTTTCTTTTTCACCTCTTTAGGTTTGGCTGACCGTCCTCTTCATTTTCCGTATTTTGGTGCTGGGTGCGGCAGCTGAAGAAGTTTGGGGGGACGAACAGTCGGACTTTACATGTAACACGCAACAGCCGGGTTGCGAGAACGTGTGCTACGACGAGGCTTTTCCCATCTCCCACATTCGTTTCTGGGTGCTGCAAATCATTTTCGTCTCCACCCCTACCCTCATCTACCTGGGCCATGTGCTTCACATCGTACGCATGGAGGAGAAGAGGAGGGAGAGGGAGGAAGAGCTCAGGAAGGCCGGACGTCACCAGGAGGACCACGATCCCCTCTTTCACAACGGAATCGGCGATGGTAAAGGAGGAAGGAAGGACAAGCCCCCGATCCGGGATGAGCACGGAAAGATCCGGATTCGTGGTGCACTTTTGAGGACCTACATCTTCAACATCATCTTCAAAACTCTGTTTGAAGTGGGCTTCATCTTAGGACAGTACTTCCTGTATGGGTTCCACCTGAGGCCGCTCTATAAGTGCGCCCGCTGGCCCTGCCCAAATACTGTAGACTGCTTCATCTCCAGGTTACTCCTTCTCACTAAACTGTCTGTTAAAGTTTCAAAGTTAAAAGCCAAAGTAGAAACAAGACCACATTTTTAAAACCTATCAGGGACCCGGGTTTGGTAGTGACGCGGTCAAACTCACCAAACTGAGAGCGTAGCTCGTTTATCTGTTGAACCCAGACATGACAACGAGCCTGATGACGTCTACGTTTCCTTTTCAAATAAAGATAAACCAAGGCCACTCTCCTGACATGATGGTTAAATCCATAGCCACTATTGCAAGGATGCTAGCAATCTTTTCTGACTTGTGCCCAAATTGCAAGATTTTTCACCAAACCTCTACCTGAAATAAAGGTGGAGGACATGCGCTAGTAAACAGTGGGAAAAAAACATGATGAATCCCCTCGCTACTTGTCTAGTGTGAACATTAAGGGCTGGAAGCTAAACATTGAATTCCTGGTGCGTAAGTAGCCTAAGACCAGAGATGGTGCCAGTGGTACCTACATAACTAACGCTGTTTAACATTCCGTAATTCTGATGATGCAGAGAAAAGCAGATTTACACATCGGCTTTGCACCAATAAGCAACACACTACTAGCATAAAGAGGACACAAAGCCGCTTTTCTTGACAAAATCATGTTTTACTCTGACTGTGAGCACTTGTGCATATACTACTGTTCTACTACTACTTTATACTACTGTACTACTATACTACTTTAAAATGTTACTTTTAGAATCTGTTGGAATTGCGATAATTGCGGAAACGATCAAGAGTTATGTTGATTCAAGAGCATGTGACCTAAGAGCAAAAACAAAGATGTTTAACCCTTTAA
>BSAI01000123.1:5155022-5249560 GCA_036245035.1 Adrianichthys oophorus | reverse complement strand
CACATGCTCTTTAAATTACCGTAACTCTTCAACTATATTAAAAAAGCAGCTTTGCGGTGATATCAGTACAAAGTTGCTTTATTGTGCATCAGAATCTGTCAGTTTACGTTATTTCCTTGAACAATTTACAACTGAACAGTGTTGCATATCATCACAAAGCAGTTATTATCAGCTTTCAGAAACAGCTGGAATTACATTAATTCCGTAAACAGTTGAAGAGATACACGAAAGTTCAGGTGTTAAAGGGTTAAACAAATTTAAAACATCGTCAGAAGACCTAACTTTATAAAGAGCAACATTTCTCAATTTTCTACTAATGCTTTCTAGATTTTATTCCTAACCAAATCTTTGTCTTTACCTACCAGGCCGACTGAAAAGACAATCTTCATTATCTTCATGCTCGTGGTTGCATGCGTCTCCTTGGTCCTCAACCTACTAGAGATCTACCACTTGGGCTGGAAGAAGGTCAAGCAAGGAGTTACTAACGAGTTTGTTCCTGACAGTGAGTCGGAGACGATCCCTGAACAAGTTTCGCCGTCCGTGCTCAACCGGTTGCCGGAGTACGTTAATGCTAATGCAAGCTTTGTGGGGGATAGAGTTGCTGAAGAAGGAGCCTCCAGTCCAGCTGTGACCTTACCCAAAGGGATCTCCAACTCCAATGTGGCCACCACCCCGACAAAACTCACATTGGATGGCGCTACATTCCATCCGGATGTCTTCCTGTTGGAGGTGAGGTCTCCTTCTTTTTCCACTAATGGTGAGAAAGTGAGCGTTGGCAGCCATGGGCAGCTGTCAGAAACAGAGCAAAACTGGAGAAACATGGCTTTGGCGCTCCACCATCAGAATGGTAAAAGCTCCTCCTCGTCATCTTCCTCCTATGCCCAACCACTTCCCTCTTCCCCAACCTCTGCCTCCTCCTCGTCCTCCCCCGAAGACGAGGCAGCCCTTCACCAAGAGAACCAACTCTCCATGTTCCCCACGCTCCCCCGCAACACGCCTCTGTCCATCCTTGCACCAGAGGTAAGAGCAGCGGATGAGGAAAGCCCTGCGGTCCAGAACGAGGACATCACTGTGGTGACCACAGCAGAGATGCATCAACCTCCTGCTGCTGCAGCGGGAGACGACACCAGGAGGCCGAGTCGGCCGTGCAAGTACAGCGGCGCCAGAGCTCGCCCTAATGATTTGGCGGTGTAGCTAAAACATATACACTCATACATCACTATAACAGTGCAAACCTACTCTTTACACAGCTATATATATATATATATATATATATATATATATATATATACAAATACTTCAGCTTTCTAGATGCACACATCATCAGTTTGTTGCTTCAACTGGAAAAGAAGCCGAGCATGACCAAGAGAGTACGAACACTCTCCAAAACTCTTAAGGCCCAGACACACTAGACCACATGGTCCCAAGGGGGTCCATACGCAATTTGGTACGTCATAAGGTGAATAATGTCGAATTATATAAGAGCGGAGGCAGAAAATCTCTAAGAAAAACAGAAATCTTAGAAGTAAATCAGTTTGATTTGCAAAATGAAATGTCACATATCTTAAGGTAGACATGCGATTGGTCAATGCAAGAAAACTCTTTGTACACAACGTACAGAATCTCAGGAAGTGTGTCTGAGCCTGGAAGAGTCATTCATTTCAGTTTAGCATAGACCACGGTAAACAAGGCAACAACTAGCCTATCACTTTGAAAATCTGTGTAAAGTTCGGCTGAACTACTTTTTGTCAGCCTGAAGATATACGATTCCAAATCTAACAGTGAACCACGTATGAAATCTACATCAAATGAAATATTTATCCTTACACTATTTTAATAATTGCATTTGCTTTAAATCAAAAGCATTAAAGTTTTGTTGTAAAGGTGTTAAAAATGCAGTCAGGTTGCCAGCGTTATTTTGGATAATTTAATTCTGAAACCCTATGGTTTGATAGCAGTCAAATGTTTTGGGGGAACTCCACCAATAGTTTTGCCTTTTTAGGTCAATGGGCTGTTAAAGTTGCAAATTAATGTAGAGGTAAAAAAGATTTTTCAAATGATAAAAGTGCCTTTCCTTGTACCTAAAAAACACCAGAGTCCAGATATTTGGATAAGAAAACATAAATTAGAACATTCTTTGTTTCCTTTGCGACTTTTGATCCATAACAGTTGTTGTCAAAAGCTTCAATTGTTATATCAAGTTTTAAGTCAAATGGACAATTACATTTAAGTAGAGTTTTAAGGACTTTTGCTGTTTTATAGAAGTTAGTACTATTGACTGTATATGAGAACTGGACTGAGTGACCCCTCCCCCCTCACGTTCCAAGCAGGTAACACCTGCCTGCTCCAAGAAGCCATAATGAACAGCTTGATTAAAAAATTCTCCTGAGCCCAGCTAAAACTGGCGACTGAAATGACTTAATTTTATGTTAACCGGAAGGAGGTAATTTTCTAAGGGTGACGGTACACTCACTCGGTCCAGTTTTCATGTACAGTCAAAGGTTACTACAGACAGTTCCTCAAGAAAAAAAATAACAGTATTAAAATAAATAGATCAAAAACCTAAACTGATGCATACATGTAACAAAAAACATTTTCTAAAACAACATATATTAGCATTAAAATTCTTGTATGCTAAAAGTTGTTGACGGTACAATCATATTAGCCAAATATTTAGTTCTAAATTGGGTTGTAGACATCAAACATTTGTTATTGCTTTGATAATATGTATTTAGGGCAGAAAAGAATAAATAAACTTCCATTACACAAAAAAGTAAGCTAACTAAAGCTAAAAAAATTACAAAGCTTGCAATCTCAGAATATTTCCCGCCTTTCTTCACCATCTAAGCTAGTTCTTCACCTTGTTTTCAGTGTTTATGCTAAGCTAACTATTTTGCAGTTTCATCTTATAAATTAAAATTACAAATGTACCATTAATTGTCTGACTCTCAACAAAAATCATAATTTAGTAGTGTCTTTTTATTTATAAATACAGGTAAAAGTTTTTTTTTTTTTTTAAACTGTTCAAATAAATAAATGACAGAAGGCTTGTTAGCTGCTAAATCTATAAGAAGGGATAGGGGAGGATTAAAGGCTATTTCAAATGACTTACATGTATGTAGACACAGGTACTGTCTACATACGTTTAGCACAGATATGGGGAAGTATGATTTATTATGGTGATGATTGGACTTGGAGCATAGAGGCTTGATGAATAATGTTTATTAATATTTTTATATTTATTTTAGCTCTTTGATGGGAGACGCCACAGAAGAGGTTTGCACTTTTGTTCTTTTCTTTTCACTTCCTAACCATTTTTTGTGATGACAGAGCTGATCAGCCTGTGGGTGTGTTGAACGTGTCTGTCTTTGTGTACTGCTCTCACCCAGCCTGTAGTTTCAATGATGAGAGGGGATGCACTGTCAGAAAGCAATGAAGCAGTCCCACACTGAGACAATGCTCTTAGGCTTTTCAGGCTGAGTGTGTCTTATTTCAGTTCTTAAGAGCATTTCTGCTTTTGGATAAGGGCTACACAAGATATATAAATATGTAAATATATGATGTGCATCACAAAATGCAGAGCTGCCTTCACTATGAAAGTTAGTCTCTGGTCAAGCTGCAAAAATACATCCAACAAAAACAAAGAAAAAGATATTCAAACTGAAACTGGTCCAAGAAGAGTTTAGGTTGTAAGTTTTGCAGCTTGAACGGAGTATAGACTCGGTAAACCTTCTTTAGTGGTTGTGTTTGCAGTGTGTTTCAGAACTCTCAAGTTTTTGCTGTTTCGTTTAAAAATAAAAAAGCAATCATAGACAAGTTGTATACCAAAATATTTAGATTTTTAGAAAAAAAGCAATTCAGAAAAGAAAAATAATCCAAAAAAGTGCATTTTCTGTTACTTTATGGTTCTAGTTTATAAATTTATAGTTTTTTTGTTTTTACAATTTATTCCTGCCAAAACTAAAACAATAAGAAAACATGCATTTTTTTAAGTGTCACAAAAATTTTACTCATTTTATTTAATACTTTTTTTTAATATTCAAAAACAATTTCCCATTTTAAAGGTGATAAGGGAGTGAGGTTTAAAGCTAAACATGTTTTGAATTTGTTCATTATTGTATTCCAAGCAATATCTTCTTTGTTTTTTGGCTGTTCCCTTTAGGGGGCGAATCATCCATATAACCCACTCAAACCAACCACCCTCATATCCCCCTTCCTGTGTTCCAAGCAGTATATTAGTTATTCATAGTTAAAAATACTGGATTTCTAAATATTAGGCCATAACTAAACTTACAAAATAACAAAAAGTTACTTTTTAAAAAAAGAAATTAAAAAAAATATTTTTCTCCCTTTTTGTATTTTTATGTAGTTTTTACAAGGTATGTGTTGCTGTAAAAAAAAAAAAAAAAAAAAAAAAAAGGTTAAGTCAGTCTAAAACGGTGCTGAAATAGAAAACATCTAATGGATTTTCTAATAGTAATTACTAATCAGTTTTAAAGTGCCTTAAAGAATCCCTATTATTTGATAACATTTTATAACCAACCACAGGAGAATTTGCTCAGCTGCATTGAAAGCAACCTGGAATTCCCTGAAATACGTCAAGTTTGTAACGCAACAAACAAAATATCGTGAAAAGCATTTGCGATGGGAAATTTAGCAAAAAAATCATTGTCATTTGTCACTTTGTGGGTAAAATTGACTTTTTAACCCAGTATTCAATGGGAAATTGCTCCCTACTGAAACCAGCCCCCAGTGGTCATTTGCGGAACTACTTGTCATTTTGGGGGCTCAGTTTAGACACAGAACTTCAAAGAATGTAGTGATAAAGCAAACACGGACGCAGAAGTCTAAATAGTGCACTAGAACTGATTTGTCAGAATAAAAAAAAAATGGACCTATGTAGTAAACTCCTGCTTAGCATGGTTTCTCTATGGTTGTGCCAAGGGGCGAGTGGTACTACTGTCACTTGTATTCCAGTATTGTCTAATCTACTCTTTTTAGCTTAATGTGATCCTAAATGAAAAGAAGGTCATGTCAAGTATCTAAATGACCAGTTATTGGTCTTATAGAGTTAAGCACAAATACTCTAAGTACTTACTGTTACATATTACCATGCAAATGTGGTCAAGCTCTTTGGAGAATTGTGCCGTTGAACTATTGACCACCCCGGCATGTTCATACTCCACTCCAAATCCCTTTCCGGTTCGATATATTTCAAGCTCATAAATTTGTTTAACCTTTCAAAAAAGATGGATTAAAGTTGTTACACTAGCCAAACTAACCAAAATATTGGGTAGCTTAGATGGACAAGAATTGCCTTGTGTGAGTTTAGTCCTAATCTACTAGAATTGAAATGTTTGGTTTATATTTGCATTCTTACTTAATCTGGGTAATTAAAAATGAAGAATCTGAAAAACGTCTTTAAGTCAATGTCATCAAATTGCTCTGAATGCCGCTACCTAACATCAGTAGGTTTAATTAAAGGCACAATTACAAGACAGACCCAAAATACCATTAATAAATACCAAATAAATGTACAGTTTTGCACATTTGCCGCCATACTTGGTGAAATTAGCTTTAAAATTGGGCAAAGCTTGTTTCTGTTGTCTGCACAGGTCATAGGGGCAAAAAACAACTTTCAAAAAAGCACTTTGTCCGTTCTCAGGAACTTGAATATCTGTCTGACAAAAGCCAAAGATTTTTAACCCGATGAACAGCAATCAAACCATCCGAGACACCTGACTCCCAACTCCAGGAATCGGAACCGCTGCAAAAGGAAAAAAAAAAGTTTGTCTTCATTGTTAAACACAAGGTTTGTTCTGGTTCCTTCTTTAGCTGAAATGTGTTTCCTTAGCCTTGTTGATTCAAGCATTTGATTTGCACACTTGATTAGCTCTGTAGAGAAATGAATAACACAGGATGTGTTTATTTATGGAATTAACACAAACCAAATAAGACTTGGAATGGACGAGAAATGGATTGATTGTTCTTTTTTTTTTGTCTTGTACACGGATTTAAAGACTTTTTAACCCCCGTCAAGCTTTGACACCACAGAATCACACAGCGCCCCCCACAGGCAGGTTCAGTTACCGCGAGTAGTTAAACAAGGGAGTATGACTCCCCACCGTAGAATGACCGTCTTTGAAGAGAAGTGCCTAGTGTCTGAAGCTTTTGTGAAAGAACATGTTGATGTAAATGTTCATTTACCTCAAATGTTTACAGAACTGTTACTGAATAAACTTTTTGTACCGTACCTGCCTGGTCTGCATGGTTTTTTTTTTTTGTGTGTAATTTTGATTGATTTCCTACTGTTTTTATTTTCCGTTGACTCCAGACTAAAGTTTAACATTTCTATACCTCTCTAACACATTCTATCTTTCTTGTAAGTTGTTGGGGTATAAAATCTTTAAAAGTCTGATCATCTCTTGAGCTACTTTAAAAGGGTTTCCAGTGTTTTTTTGTTTGTTTTTGTTTTTGCTCCTGGTTTACAATTTGTATTAAGAAATACGCAGAAATGTAATTTTGAGTTGAATTTTCTTTATATATGTCCTCCATTATCAGATAAATGCTACAAGAACTTGTGAGAAACACAAAAAGCGCAATTTTCAACGACGTGAGACTAAGAATTTCTGACTTCCTGTCTTTTTTTATGCAATATAGCAAAGAAGTGGCTAAAAAAAAACAATCTGTATTTTGAAAGTTTAATTTCGTAAAACTAGCACTGGTTTCCTTAAGGTTTGTTTCCATAAATTGTTGTGAATTCTATTTTTATTTTCTTGGTGTTGTCGGAGGTTTGTGCAAATTCTTAGTTAAAAGATGTACAATTATACTGTTCAAATACTCAATAGTTAATAAAAAATAAGGAGAAAAAAAAATCTAAAGTTGACCACTAGACGGTATAGTGTTAAAAAAAAAAAAAACATAAGTTCAGCTATGGGCCAGAAATCCCTGAATAAAAAAATAAAAATGATTTTTTATTTAAAAAAAAAAAAGTTTTTTTGTAAAAGCAAGTTGTGCAAAAACAACTTGAAACACACAGGAGTTAAATCTCAGTCATGCCATTTAAATATAAATTTACAAAAAATATTTCCTTAATTAGATCATGTTGTTTTTTCGCCAAACAGTAGTCTGTAACATGTTTTCCTTCTGAAAAAAAAAGGTCCATCCTGTCTGTTGTGCGATGATATCTGTGTCCTCCTGGCCTGGTCTCTAAAAACCCACTGAGGTCAGCAATTTCTTTGTGCTCGCTGAAAGTCCCAGGGATTTTGGATGAACAAAACCTTTCCAGTGAGAGAAAGGGCCTATGTGCACTGATGTTGTTCTAACCTGTACACTGATGCTGCTGTGTCCAAATGAACTAATGAAGACTGTTTGGAAAAAAGGTTGTAAATGAGCACTACTCTGAACAAATTAAATTGTTGTGCCAAGAGATGCTTTGCTGCACAGAAAGGCTTAGCTTAAACAAGGGAATGATGATAAAGCAATAATTTGTTGAAACTATAACCTTCTTAAGTTTTAAATTGTAAATCTGTAACTTTCAGTAAAATATGTATTATTTTTTATAGTAAAAACGAATAAATCATTCATAATCTAATTAAGCTCCCACTTAATAATAAGGGCAACTTTATATCTGACACAGAATTGACAAAACATCTCTGAATTCTAAGTATTTTTAAGTAGCTTATCATTGTTTTGTGGTGAAAAAAAAATCCTTTATTTAGTTCATGCGGCTTTTTTGTCATTCCCAACATTGGTGCTATTTGATGAACAATAAAAAGAAAGAAAAGCAGCAAACTCATTGCAAACTCAAACGTACACACCACTTTTCTTATCTGGTGGATTTAAAACTCTGACCTACTTTTGATATTTCAATATTTCCATCTATAAAGTATCTGTTTAATGGCTTGAACTTCAGATGCTTCTGCGCACAGCTGTCATGGAGGCTTTGAATGCAGATTTTCAAACCAAATCAAAACCAATGAACTTATTAAAACAAAGATTCGATCTTGTTGCAGGTTTAGTTCAGCACTTTATTTCCAGTGGTACACTTTTTTGTGCAGAAGGTCCTCTAGTGGCAAAACTGTAGAATCATACTCGAGTGAAGTCACTTTTAATTTTGTTCCTGCAAACTCCTAGAAAACGAAAATCTTATCCCACTCCTCACTTCATTTTAACTTGGAATTTATTTGTTTCTCCTTTTTATATAAAATTCTACCATGTAGTTGGAGAAAGTTCCACCGTTCATTTACTTTTCTTTTTCTTTTTATTCAACAAGTGCAAATTGCGGTTCCTAATCTTCACAGCCCACCATCGCTGATGTGACCTTCAGAGGTATGGGGGCAATCCTGCTCATAGCCAGCAGCCTAGGGCTTTCATAGTGGTAGTAGTTGGACCCTTGGAACACTTTAATTCCATCTGAGGAACAGAAACCAGCATCTACATCGGCGAAAGGCAAAGGAGCATTAAGGTTGATGACCCTGGGCGTGGCAGTGAGGTCAATGTAGAAGATCGTCCTTCCTGTTGAAGAAAATATGCATAGTTAAAAAGGTAAAAGTGTGTGTGTTTAATACCGATGATGAGGTTTTTTTTTTGGTACTTTTAAAATAACGCTTACCTTGAATAATGTGTACTGTGTGTTGTTCTGGACACACAAAAGCAGCATCCACCTGTCCATCAATATTAAGCTCCTCCTTCAGCGTTTTAGGATAGCCCTCAATCAGGGTGAAGTGAGCGCCTGTTTTATAGATGTAAACTTGATCTCCCTGTAAGATTTAAACACACTGCTTGTTATTTTTGATTTAATTTAAAATAATTGATTTGAATTTGAAACTGAATTCAAAATTGAATTTGAATTCAAATTGGAATTTAATTTTATTTAATTCAGATCAGTTGCATAAAACAGAGTTGAATTGAAAAGAATTTGAACTTAAATTTGAATTCAGTTTTATTTTGTTCTAAAGAGGATTTAAGTCCACCTTGATCAAGTAGATTCGATCTTTGTAAGAGAAAACAGCGTCCACGCCATTGATCAGTTCGTTCCACGATCTGGTGATTGGAAAGGCGTGCAGTCCGTCACGTTGGGTGTCCAAACGCATGTAGCTGGAACCTTGCAAAGTTAAAAGTAAGTTCAACTTAAAAAATATAGCTAAAAATATATTTTATCGATTTGTTTTTCATCTACAGTATCAAAACTACAGCTGCGACTAGCCATTAGCTTAACAAAACAAGGAAAAAAGTTATTAGCCTCTACCAACGTTTAAATATACAATTTTTACTCTTAAATATAAAGTGGTTCCCAATCTATAAGTAATAAATCTGTTTAAGTATATTATTTTTTAAAAGTACTGTTAAAATGTCAGCGTTTCACTGTTAAATTCCCACTTTAACCATATAGAGTGGGCACGCTCAGGGGAAAGTTACATCAGTTGTTTCTAGAATCCGGCTTCTGATCCAACACGATTTGAATTAAGAAATAGTCAGAAATTAAGTTTTCATCATACATTATTTTACGTAGGTCTCTATAATGAGAAAACTATTACAAGAACATGTTAAAAACACAAAAAAGACCATTTTCATTGGAGTGTGTCTTTAAGCTAATGTGTGCCAAATGCTAATGCATTATGCTAACATGTAGCTAAGTGCTAACAGAGACCTTTTAGCATTATTATTATTTTTTTGTTAGCAAGCTGCACTTTGAATGAATAATTGGTTACATTTTTTAATTTTCTCTTTGTTTGGTCATTATTGGTTTTCGTTTACAAGCTTATTTTTAAATAAAAAAGTGTCTTTCAAGGTAAGTAAAACTACTTTAGTTGTTTATGTTCTCTTTGCTAAAAGTAGTCTATTAGATAAATTGTACAAGTACACTTATTCTATAATAAAAGTGGGTATGCTTAAAGTTCATTTTTTGTACACTATATATATTTTAGACTGAACAAGTGTTCCATTAGTATACTTCCTAGTACACGCACGTGGTCTGTGATGTACTTGCTATATTTATACTCAAGTATACATCATAAAATAAACCAGAAGTGTACTAGCGTTTGCTAAGGGTTGGCTAAGCTTTAAATCAAAGTTACATAAATCCACCAGCCAGTTTACAGACTAAATGCCAAACATTTGTACTGAATTTCTGTCCTTGGCTCCTTTTGTGGCAAAATGTTAAGTTATAAGACTTTATTGTTGATAAATGTTGCTCCTTTAATTACTTAAGTTACATTTACAAGTCAGCTACTCAGATAAGAAATCTGGACATGAGTTATCTGATTTTTCAAGTAATCACATAAACAGTAAAATCTGATAAATTAATCCCCAGTACATCATGTACTGTGTACTTATCATTATCGTTCTGATAACTCCCTGTTTGGATTAAATTTAACATCACTCACTAGTTTTATCAGATTTTATTTAAACTTATAGTTGGGTTCTTTAATAAAGTTAAAAATTTAAAAATGTCGGTCAGTGATATAGACTATTGATAAAATGCAGTTAAAAATTCTGACCTTGTCGGACTGATCTGGTCATTTTAAAACAACTACTTGTGTACCTAACATAATTACCTCTAAACATGTACATTCTGCCGGTACTATCAGTTGTGATGGCGTCCATTTTGAAGTCACTGCATTTCAAGGTTGTTCTTTCGCCTCCATGACCTGCAGTGAAATACAAAAAAAACAAAATCTGTAAACCCTAGAAAGGATTTCTAATTTGAAAAATGTATTTATTTAAAAAAAAAAAAAAAAACTTCTCACCAAAGTCGGGGCAGCGCATAAAATACCTGCGGGCGTCCTTGGGGTAACTACCAGTCACCTCCCCGGTTACAGGTTGGAAACGGGTGAAGTTGTGTCCATGGAAACAGTAATAGTGCTCCAACCAGCGGAAGACGGAGGTACAGGCGGGTAGGTGGGACCATGTCTTGGTTTTCACAGTCTTTGTGGCAATATCATAAACGTGCACATCTTGACCTGCAGGAACAATGTCACAACAGTTTCTTAGGGACTGCAGATGCAAATCAGCCTTAAGAGCTACAGTCTGGTACAAAGCATCTGTTCTTTGAGTAATGCTCCTGTACATAGTATCTGTCAAAGAAAGGAAGGAAGGAAGGAAGGAATTAAAAGAACTGGGAATTAAAAATAAATAAATGGGTTGAAGCAGAGGCATCACCAACATCAGTTCCATTTTCTTCTTGTTTTAGACAGACACAGACGGGTACAGCGGCAAAGGCATACCTTTGAAGAACAAAACAGAATCGGTGACGCACTCTCCTTTGGGACACTCCACAGCTGCATCCAGGTGGGTGGGAACTCCAGGAAAATCCTCTTGGATTTCTTTTGGATAGCCTTCCTCAAGAGTTTGTTCAAAGTAACTAAACACTTTGTCATCCTGGAAATTATCGTTACAACACAAAAAAGTATGAATCAATGATCTCTTTTTCTTAATGGTAGTTATAAATACGAAGGTAACTTTGCCTATTTTCTCTTAAAAATGTTTTATTTTAGCCACACGCTCATGTAGATGACCGGCGACTTTTGATGACGTTGATGGGTTCTTAACGCATTAATTTAAAGACACTATTTTTACATATCTCTCCATTTGGAGAGCTAATTCAGATTCAACCATAAACATGGCCTACTTACATTCATATGTACCTTTTTAAATACTGATTTTATGAGTTAGCAAAAATATATGATCACTGAAAACTATTCAGAGCATTCCAATATTCAAAGTTGATGCTTCGTCTTGCATCTTCATGAAAAGCACAATAGCAATTCCTGAAAAACCCTTAGATGCTGTCAAAAATGTGCAAGTCAATTTATTCTTATGCAACACAGTTATTGTCATCCTTGCTAGAAATGATAAGCACAGGTTATTAAAAATCTTGTCTTTATGATTGTAAAATAAGTGTACAACTGGGCAGTCTTGTAGGCCCCCTATTTTATGTAAGTTTTATACTTTTTCTTAATCATAATCAAAAACTTATGTTTATTATTTACTGATAATTGTTGACAAACGATAGGAGGCCCTGATGTTAGCCTTGTGGCATACCTACACAATTTTTTCTCTGTGATCTATAAACTGTAATTTATCATCAAACTTAATAGGAAGCACAATTATGTTGTCAGATCTAGTTTTTTAAACGGTCCATATCAGCAACCGTACCTAGAGTGCACTCTTAATTGAACCATGAAATTACAGAAAATAATTTACATGTGCAATTAATTTGATCTAAGGAATTCATCAGTCCCTGTTAATATTATAAAATGTTAGGGGGGAAAAAAGCCCATGGTTGTTAAAAATTGTAAATTTTTGACTGTAAAATTGGTGTGCCACTGGGCAGGCTTCTAGGCCTTTCTAGGCCTTTAACCATAAAATTACAGAAAATACTTTAATGTATAATAATTTAGAACTTGCGGATTGTTTAGTGATTTGTTCATGCCCTCTAGTGGATACTTTATGAAATACATGAAAACTTGGGGAAAATAAAGGGAAATTATAATGCCATAAATAAAGTTTTTTTTTTTCCAATAAGCTCTAACTGTGACCTACCAGGAAAAGGTAGATATGGTCGTGGTCGCCTTGGTTCTCTGGGTTGTGCATACGGAAAGCAGCATCAACATGACCATTTACCTCCTTAAAATACTGAATGGATGGTTGAGCGTCACCCTCAAAGCCCTTCCATAGATGATCCCCTTAAAAACACAATACAAAAAGCAATTTATAGATATTAAAGAGATGACCATAAACAAGCCAAATCCTAATGCAAATGAGCTAAAAACAATGTTTAACTCACCTTTGAAGAAAAAAGTTTGACCCTTGTCGTCAGGAGTGATGGCATCAAACTCGATACCTGCACATCGATCTGGCAAAGGGGAATTTCCATCTGTGTGCAGGATTAAACTAAATGTTACCAATAATATACTGCTACATAACAGCAAAACTGTTGGCAAAATAAATACAAAAGATTCTCTGTATCAAACTCACCGCCTGCTGCTGAATCCTCCCTGTGAATGATTAAAAAAAAATAATCTTTTGATTTACTCACCATCAGAGCACTGAACTGTGAGTCAATGAGCATGCAGATAATACCATGATAACGCACTCTTGGAATGGTTTAATCGATCCAAACACTGAAGTTTGTCATCCAGCCAACAAGAGTTGCAAAATGAGTGGATGGATCCACTGAAATGACTCTTTTTTTCCAAATAGCATGCGTTTGTTTTGTTGGTGATCAAAATGTAAAAAAGTGATAAATAAAAACAAAAAAGCTGATATTTACCACATTACCGGAACTGAATTGGCTCTAAATAATTAAACCAGACTCTCTAAATTTCTATTTTATTTAAAAAAAATACACACGATCTAGTTTTAAACATTCTGGCACAGCTTGTTTTTAATGTGCATGCAGTTTTATTCGATCTCACCAATACTCACAACGGTGCTGCCCTTGTGAGGGCTAACATTAGGGCCAGAAAGGCAGCCTTGAAGATCAGCGTCATCCTGGTCCTGCTGAAGTCTTCTCCCACTGGTGCAAAGAGCTGTGAAGTGCAGATATGCAGCAGCCAAACATGCACTTTTATCCTCAAACGTGTGTGTGGGCTGGATGTTAGGAAACTGTGTGTGCTTGTGTGTTTGTTTGCACAGAGAAAGAACTGGAAGTTTTGCAGTTACAAAACTAGTGCAAATATTTTAGATGAATCACTGTCTCGTGTACTGAAGTTTCTACATTGCTCACTGGTAAAAACGAGTTATAAATTAGGTTAAAAACAAATGTTTTATATTCCCTTTAAGGTAGTCCATGTAAAGTAGGGTACTATTGATCCGTTAGGTCAATGTTTCACAAATTTAAACCTTTGAAGCTGCATGTTGGTCAGTTTAAAAAACATACTGCTTGTTTGCACACAGAATTTATTCCAATTGGTGGCTTCTTGTGATTCTTGTGAATTAAAACCTACTGAACACATTTTCAAGTCATTTAGTAAAAATTAGCAACATTTTTAGAAAGTAGACAGCACAATTTGACTTAATTGAACTTTTAATGGTTTTCAAAAGTTCCAAAATCATATTAAGTATCTGTGAACAACACTGTTGATTTAGCAAGATGACACAGCATTATTGTTTTTAATGGGAATGATGCCATATTTTATTGATGATAAAGGTTAAATATTATTTAGAATTTCAACATAAGTATGATCTTTTAATTGTTTAAAGACAAAAACTACCGTATTTTCCAGAGTATAAGTCGCGTTTTTGTATGGTTTGGTCATGGGTTCAACTTATTTTCAAGTGTGACTTTTTGATACTGCTGTTAATTTCTGTGCTCAATCGATTATTCAAAACACATTTGTATCTTTTACATCCCTAAGAAATATATAATCTCATATGCTCATTATTTTCCCCCTGACAACCCCTTGCGGGCACCGTAGGCCTGTATATCAGTCATTGACTGTACATAGAGAACTGGACAAAGTAAACCCTTCCCCCTCGCCTTCCAAATAGGAAGTACCCGCTAGTCCCAAGAAGCCAGAATCCCATAGACTTCTACTGAGAGACAAATAGCTATTACTCAGTCATTCTATTTGTCAGAACAGCCATTCTTGTTCTGATGCATCTTTTTAACATGCTCTTGCTCATCTTAATTTTTTTTATTTTTTATTTTTGCTGTTGTGCAAATTATTCAATAAAAGTAGTTGGCCCTGCATAGAATGTTTGAAACGTTTGACAGATTCTCCCGAGCCTGCTTTCAGTGGAAGGGGTGGGGCCTTCTGACATGCTCACTACTGATTGGAGTGAATGATTTCCATTGAAAAGCAGACTAAGACCAATGTGGCTTAATGAGGACGTCTGGTTCTAACATGGCAACTGAATTGACTTCATTTGGTTGGAACCGGTAGTAAGTAATTTTCTATGGGTGACGCAGTCAATGGTATCAGTATCTGCTACTCTGATTCCACTGAAATGTGAAATTTTAACAATACCAGTAACCTATAAAGACAATTGAAAAAGACTGAACAAAATGCCTTCCAAAACGAAAAACTTATTCTGAAAATTGCAAACTGCAAGTTTTGAAATATTCTACCAAAAATAGATTTGGAAAGGCAGGAATGATTGGAACTGATGCGGAGTCTGATGACAGCCTTGCAGCGTCGCTTTATCTAACTCTGGGGTTGGTAGGGTTGTTCAGAGGCGACCCAGAGGAAGAATTCAATGGATTTAGTGATTAGAAGGGATGTTGAGTTTTGACTTTTTAGCATGTAATTATCTGAATAACTATTAACGTTTTGTACCAAGACACCCCAGACAACTATTTGTTGTTTTGCTTCATGCAGCTAAATAAGCATCCATGTGTTTTTAGCGAAGAGTACACATATTTTGCCTATTGTTCTCTGTTCTGTTATAAAGCATTGCCTTTCCAGATGCAATGTCTGTTCTTGGTCCCATATTTTGTTCATTAAATTTCCCTTAAAAGTGTAACTTATCCTCCAGTGCGACTTTTGTTTTTTTTCTTCTTTATTATGCATTTTCTGACTACTGCGACTTATACTCCAGAGCGACTTATAGTGCAGAAAATATGGTATATTTTAACCATGACAAAATTATCAAATGTTTAATTACTTTCTACACAAAGATTTTGAACATGAAAGAGGTAGAGAGAGAAGCAGATCCAATTCATATTAGTGTAGCATAACTATTCCCTCCTTGGCTGTACTGAAAAGTTCACTTGTAGCGGTAGATTTTGACGCAGTGATTCATGCTGTCTGACACCACCACGTGCCCATCAGGGAGAAGTGCGAGACCCCGTGGGCTGTTGAGGTTTTCAGACACCAGAGGCCAGCCAACACCCTTGGAAGGATAGAAAAGAACACAGTGGCGCTGCTTGCCCCAATCTGCCACCAAGACATCGCCATCACTGTCAATGCAAAGGCCCCACGGACAGGTGAGGACGGGCCCCATCCCAGAGCACACTCCAAGGATTTGTATAGTGTTCCAGCCAGGCTCCAGGACTCGAATACAAGGAACTCGTCCGGACTCATTGCCTCGTTCAGATATAGCCATTAGCCCAGTGGTGAGGCAGGCTGCAACAAGGTAGGGTCTGTGGTATCCAGTTACCACTGTGCGCTCTAACCTGGCCCCAGTTTTGGGGTCCAGTTTCAGCACTGTCAGGGTGCCACGCTTGATGTCAGCAACCAAGAAATCATCTTGACTCGTTACGGTGACCCCTCTGGGAGCATCCAGCCCCTCATTGGTGGAACCAACCGCTGTGCCTCCAAACGTTTGCAGAAATCGTCCGTGTCGATTAAACACCAGCAAAGCTCGCTCTGCAGCACAGGTCAAAGCAATCAGTCCCTTTGAATTCACTGCCACGTCAAAGTAGTTGCAGATTCGGGAAGATCTTTCTGATCCTGAGGGAGACACTTGTTGTACAACATTTTTGTTGAGATCTGTCACTTGAATTCGAGCATTGCCGCAGTCCACCACAAACAGCTGCCCTCTAATGGTTGCATGGACACCGCTTGGCAAGTTAAAGTCAGTTCGACCAGAGCCTTGTTTTCCAAACTGCTTGACAAGATAAGCTGAGTCCAGAGCAGTAGAACCTCCTTCTTCCTTTGTGTTCTTCAAGTTTGGACAAATTGTTTCACTGTCGTATTTGTATTGTTCTTGTTCTTTGTTTTGATATAACTCATTACCTTCAATTGCTGGCATGGACTGAGATCTGCTCACATGTTTCACACTCAAACTCTGTGGTACACAGGTTTGGGTAGCAGATGGTACCTTGATGGAATATGCCATTTCTTTGTCAGATTCTAGTTTGTTTCTATCGCTTTGCTCAAAGGTTGATGGTTCAGAGGTAAGACGTAACCTGTTGACCTTTCTGACTTTTCTGCATTCGGTCTTGTTTCCATGTATCAAAGGGCGTAGCTTGCTCGAGAGGTCAGTTGTAGACAACGAACGGGGGCGCTCTTGTTTCAGAGATCCATTAATTGGAGTGTTAACTGTGTAGGTGGAATAGGAATCTTCACTTTCTATAGGAGATGAAGGGCTTTCACTCTCCACCGATGATTCGTTTGAGCTTTTCTTGCTCAGGAGGCATTGTTCTGAAAGAGCAAGATGTCTTTTGGAAAGACTTTGCTTAGACAGTAAGCTCTTGCGAATAGTCTTAGGAGATATAGATGAATCCCTGCTTTTGTCCTCACTTCCTTTAGGAGAGTAGGAGAATTCTTCACATGAAACCAAGGCCTTCTGTCTTCTTTTGCCTTTCACAGTGATCCGCCTCTTTGTTTTACTTTGCCTCCCATCTGATTCATCACCTTCTGATTCACCTTGGCTGGAGATTGGTGGAATATCAAGGAATAGGTCAGAACACGCAGATCCTTCATCTTCATCTTGAGAGGACTCGGACATACTGTTGAATCTTGGTGTGGGGGACTTTAAGGACTTTATCTCTTCATTGTTTCCAGTTGAGCTTGACAGATTGGTTTTATAGACAACACAGCCCTTGCCAGTGTTCTCCTCTACACTGCACCTTTTCCCAACTCTTGCTGGTTTCGGTTCCTTTCGAATTTCAAGAGGAATCACATTTGAGAGCGCTTTATCACCTGAGTGTAAGGGGCATTTCTGTCCTTGAAAGCCACACACACCAACAGGGTAGGCCATACTCTGCTCACGAACCTCCACTTCTCCAAAAGCTAAGGTTTTGGATTGGAAAGTTGGTGTGAATACAACCCTTTTAAGGGTTAAAGAGATTTCCCATGGTTGAGTGACTTCTGTAACACCTTTTTGTAACTGATGTTTATTAGCTTCACCAGCCGTACTTCCCCATCTTTGAATCTGTTCCCTAATCTGTTCAATTTTTCGAAGTTGCTGACCAAGCAGTGACTGGACAACCCTTACAGCTGCAGCATTCTCCCTTTTCACTTGACTGAGGTGTCGCTGGACATCCCTGTGGTCCTGCTCAATTTTGGTAAGAAGGCATCGCTCTTCCCGCTGAGCCTCCACCATGGCATTGTCTAATTCCCGGTTTACCTCTTCCACTTCGGCTTGTTGTCGCTCCTTGAGGCTCTGAAGTTCTTGTTCTCCTTGCTCCAGGCTTGAAAGGGCCTGAGTCACCCACGGAGGAGGTGAAGCAGGAGCCAGAGGTGCGTAGAGAGATTTTTGTGGGGTGAAGGACAAAGAGGATGAGGAGGTCACGGTCCACTGTTTGGAAAAACTAGGGGACAGCAAGGCCGAGAACCCAGGGAGGGCTCTTCTTTCAGAGTGGGATCTCATCAACATTATGAAGGATTGACTTGATTTTTACTCCTGATAAGGTCCTAAGAAGGAAAAACAAAGAGGACATATAACACATATACATTTAACAATTTTAACCAAGTGTCTTGTCTTTTTTTTCTTCTCCACCAGGGGAAACCCAGCTTTATGTCTTAAATACCTTCTTAAAGACCCAGTCCAATCATCTGATCCTGATTCACAACAATTTGAATAGAGAAATAATCAAAAATTATTTTTCACTTTAAATTTCCTCTATCATTAGAAAAATTCCAAGAGAACATGGTTAAAACACTAAAAACAATTTTCATCAGATTGGACTTTAAGAAAATCTGTTCTGCACTCTTGGCGAGAAGCAATTTATAAAACCAAAAACGCCAGAATTTTCTTTGTTGAAACTGCAACTCAACGTTTTTAAATCTGGCAAACAGGGCTTGAAACAGCAAATTCACTATTTAGTAATGTAAATACTACATGAAAAGGGAATTCTTTAAAACCAAAATGGAAAAAAGAGGTTTTATCCTCTATTGCACCACTAAAATCTCTTTATCACACTCCTGTGTTTTGTAAATCTACCTCTTTATTCGCTGGAAAATTACCCGACACACCTGTTGACGGCACCGCATCAAGGGACCTGTCTGTGTTAAAAACTGGGTCACAGGCTCCCTTTCATTGCAGCGTTATCTCTTTCATTCGGTGTTCAGTTTCTCACGGGTGCTCCTCTCGGATGACCGCTGTTCCTCCCCTTAGAGGTCTGCGTCAAACGTCACCTGATTATATCCGACTTGGCCAGCATGTCTCTGTGCCTTCCCTCTGGTGTCAAAACCATCTCAAAGGGATCATTTCATTATTTCTGGTGTTAAGTGACCACCAACGCACAGACTGTGCAGAATCATTTCCACTCATCAACTGCAGTCGTCTCAGATTGCTACTTCCAACTTCAGCACAGACCCCCATTGTCACTTGGACTGATGCTGAACTGCGCCTTTCATCCGTCTAACAAGGTCAGGGAGGCAGCAGCAGAAAAAAAGGACTCTTTATGCACAAATGGATCATATTCTGAGCTGTGTGTTAACAGCGTAGACCTGAAAGGCTTTCAGTCACCTGGACCGAAACAAGTCTTTTAGAAGGATGGAAAAGGGGGGGTAAGGGTGTCAGTTTACCATCACCTGTGGACAATAATACGACTTCTTCCTGCAAAGTACTTTGACTTCCTTCTTATGGTTTGAAAGTATATTAAATATAAATGAAATGTGTTAGGTCTTAAAATAACTGCAACAAAAAAGTGAAATTAGTCGTAAGTTATGGATGATTTGTAAGGGTCTTTTAATAATAAATCCCAGAGTCCTCTCTGGTTACCCACTTTAATGATGAATGTGAGTTGCTAAGTTACCGGGCGACCTTCACAAAGGTGCTGAGACCAAAACTGAAATGATGCTTTCCAGGACGTTTAGAAGCATTCCAACACCTACAACAATAGAGCTGTTCACTGTGAGTCCAAGGTGCTGACTTACATGGACTTTAAATTCAATAAAAACGGAAAAAGTTGGGTTTTATTTTGGAAAAAAAAAAAAAAAGATATGTTTTCTAGCAAATTATGCTATTTAAATCATAATTTTCACACTTGGTATGTATTTAAAATATAGTCTGCAATAATTTTAGCAACTTTAATTTGGCAAAAGAGCTTTTGTATCAAAATATGTATAAAATATTGAGGGAACAAACAGTTCTTACCTGGTTTCAGGCTTTTCGTCTCTGTTGCTCTCTCCACTCTCACCTGCAGCCTTCACTCTTTAAACCCTCCCCTTCTTTCTGTCACACTCCACCTCTCCTTTCTTCCCTCCCTCTTTTACTCTAAAGTCATCCCAGGTACTTTTTTATTTAGCTTTTTTAATATTATGTAGTTTGAATCCTCAAATGACCAGAGTTGATCCCACATGTCCATAAAAAGATAGTAAGAAGTTATTAAAAAGAACCTTTTTTTTTCCATTCTCCTCAAATGTCCCTTAATTGTAAATTAAAAATTGTTTTTGCTGTTTTTCCTCATAGTGATAGTTTTACTTAATTGAAAGAGTAATTATTCTAACAATTTCAATAAAAAGCTAATGGATTATTGTAAAGTATCACAATTTAGCGTGCAAAGAATAAGCAAGTTTGATATTTATTACTGCATAAAATAATATTTATTCTTTTCTCCCTATAGTAATCAGATTTTTGCACCAATTTTCCTTTATTTAATTTAATTAAACATAGGAAGAAAGGCAGGTACCAGTATAATAACAAGGATTGATCTTTAACAATCGTTGCTGTTAAACAATTAGGAAAACAATACAGACACATTTTTAGTTTCCAGAGGATGTTTAGTACTACTACAGTACAACCAACAAGTAGTTCTTTGTTCTTTTCAAATATATATTTTATGCAAGGCACCAGTGGATGCAATTTATTTTACCACCAACAAAAACACAACTATGGAGGTTTACTTAGTTTGTGATGCTTTGGAGCTTTAAATAAATAGGCTGGATTTACAAAAAAATTGCTTTGTAATTCAGTGTATTTAACGAGCCAGGAATTTGACTTTTTTAGCCTCTATCACTCAACAAAATTTGAAGATGCTCAAGAACTGTGTTTTTGTGAAGTATCGCTTTGTTGTTGCCAAAGATATATTTATGCAAGGCAGCTGGATGCAGTTTAATTTCTTGAGTTTACAACTAAGCTAATTTGTAAATTAGGTTGTGCTTAACCAGCCAGGAGCCTGCGGAAAAAAATAAGTTAAATTTCAGTTTGTTGCATCTGTTTGCAATAAGCACCACAAGTATCATTTTGTTTTCAATAAAATACAGTTTGGGGGATCTTTGTATACATAAAAAAATATATATAAGCACGTATACCTTATTAGGGATGTGGAGCAGGGGATGCAATTATTTAGCACAGTTTTGCTTCAGTAAAGTATGGTTTTACAGGTTTGCTTGCTTTAATGCTTTAATGCAGTGCTTTAAAAAGCACTGTAGCAAAAACTACCTTATTTTATGTAACTATGTGCTGCAATGGGTTGACTGTTTTGAAACTGGTAGTGTTAGTGTTGACAGTTTGCTTCATACAATATCAACTCAATTCCTTTAGCTGATTGAACTGAATGTCATAATCTTGTTTTCCTCAACCCATTTTCAAACTTGCTAATTAAATGTTAGATGCACCAGTCCACCACAAGGTGTCAGCAAATACAAAGAAAAGATTACAAATTTTCTTACTTTCTTACTCTCGTTGGTCACAATGAGATTTTCTCCTGTGGGTTTTTTGAATATATTGTCATGTTGAATTTAATTTCTGTGTGACTGGGTTCTTTATGAAAGTTTATAATCAAAAGATTTAGAAATAAAGCTACATAATGACCTTTTTTTGTTAATTTATGAGATTTATGTGAAAAACTTAACCCCTGTAACCTAACTAAAAGCATTAACTTAAACTATTTTGGTTAATAAAGATATTTGAATCTTAATTTTGGTTTAGAGGGATGTTTTTCAGAGCAGATTTTGTCAAATTCAGAGCCAATTAAAGAGTCACACTTCTGTTCTCCTTGTGTTCTGACTGGAGTTGAAATCTGTGCAAGGTTGCTCCAAATCTACAGGTTTCACCGCTTCTGTCAACAATCTGGGCGAAAAGAAACTGGTATATCCCGATGCTGTGCTGGTTTGAAAATGTTCCTGTTATCTTCTGCCTCATTATGAGAATACGTTTCCATTACTATAAATAGTTGGATGGAGATTTGAGGTAGTGTTTAATTGAATGTTTAATTGAATATATGCAGAAAAATAAAATTAAAGATTTTTTAAACCAAGTTTCTAGAGTCAAATAAACTTTTAAAGTTACAAATTAGGCACCAAATGGACGGAGATGTTGGTTTTTGAGGATCTGTTGCTGAGGACAGTGAGATCTCGCCAATTATCGTTAACTCTAAAACGCACAGGGAGCCCTGCCCTCTAGACACCAATGTCACTGGATGTCACGCATGGTCCTAGAGGCTGTCTCTCTGGTGTTGTGACTGATTATTTCCATCTTCCACTCTGTCAGGAGAGATGGAAAGTTATACAGGCCTAAGGTGGCTCTGGGTTATTGATATCACTGTTAAAACTCTTCAATCCAGCTGCTCACCTCGCCTACAATTAAATCTCCACGCTGCTTTCAGCCCGTCGCTGTGGCAGAGAGTAATGGGCCCAATAGTTACTGTAACAAAACAATAATGTGATTCAGCATGGCAGCGTAACAACCACATATGTATATATTTATCTGTGCAGTGTGTGACAGCAGGGTTAATGGCTTTTTATTACCAAACGGCAACAGCAGAGCAACTCTGTTGGGTGGACTTGTTGCAAACAAACAATTAAAAATTAAGTCTGTAAGCTCCCGTTGAAAGACGGTCAAAAAAGATATTGCACGCTTCTCCTCCACAGCAATATTAGATGATGAATATGGTAATGGTCCTCATTCTTGTGGGACTATCTCCTTTCAAAGGGGAAGATCTGGATCGGCTGTTAGATTCGATTAATTCCTCTTCATGCCACTCCTCATTTTTGAACCACCCCCTTCGCTTTTACTCAAACCCCCTCCTGCATACACACACATCCTCGCTAACACTTTCAGGCCTATAATATTAGATGAACAATCGCAGAAACAAAACGAGCTGGAACAACCAAGATGGGAACAGATGGCACATAATTGCCTGGCGGAGGAAGCCAGGGAGTCAATTTTTACCCGTCCTGGGGGAGTTGCAGTTGCAAGGAGAAGGGAAAAAAAGTGCAGGTGCATTTGTTTTGATCAGCCGTGGCCTAGAGGAAGCATCTCAGAAATATTCATCAGACGCACATTAGAGAGAGGAGTTTAAAAAAAGAGTAGTGGGTGAGACCTGGGATGGAGAAGGGGGGACTCTTTGTTGGGCGTCGGCGGAGACGACAGCAACAGATGCATCACAAATTAATGTCACGCAAAAGTGTTGCAGAAGCTGTCAAACTCGGGGGAAGTGGAAGTGAAAATTTGCTGATCTGATTTTGAACGTTTGGTAATGAAGGATCTCTGCAAGTAGAATGAGAATATTTTGGACAGTCAGTTTTTTTGTTAAACTTTTGTGTTGTAATATACTTAAGTGTTCTTTTTAACAGCCTTTGTAGAAGAAAATGTATGATCACAGTTTATCACGAAAAGATTAATAACTGTAAAAAATGCCTTTGAAATTGGTGTTTTTGTGTTCTTAACATGTTCTTGTAGCGTTTTACTGATGTTGGAGGGCATAAATAAAGAAAATTAAGCTCAAAATTGCATTGCTTTTGGAGTATTTAATTTTTCAAATTGTTGTGAATCAGGAAGAGCAAAAAAATATATTTTTTTTTGACGTAAAAGTAGAAGCTCTGAAGTAGCACAAAGAAACTAAACCTCTGTTGGGGTAAAAATAAACTGCATCCACTGCTGCTTGCATAAAATATTTCTTTGGCAGTAAATTGGGTGGGGCACAAGCTCCCTGCTCCATTCTACTCTGGTGCGTCCACTTGTATACGAGATCCATGTATGTCTTCGTCCAAGCTGGGTCAAAACTGTATGACTGGATAATTGCAATTGATTGTTCACCATTTTTGTTGCATTGGTAGCTAATGTGTAAACAGAGAATTCTCATCAACAGGGGAATGGCAGGTGGAGTGGTGTTGCTCCTCGCCAATGGTCCCGCCCACAACTCAGTTTCTCACGAACTACGGCCGGTCTCTAGAAACCATGTCCTAGAAAACGACACAGGTTTTTATATTTAGGCTAAAAACGGCATAATCATAGTTAAAAGACCATTGACTTTGAAAATAGATCACACGATGATCTGAGTGGGTCTTTCAAACAATCTGGATTGTTGCTATAAGCCCCAATCACAGTCTGAAACCTTTAACATCAAGTTTATCTGCCACTAAAAAAACTTGTTGCAGTTCAAATTGGATCAAATTCCTCCTTGTTTGTCTTATATTTTCACTGTAGTGTCTTTGTCTGTAAAAAATTAAGATATCTGCAGCTTTAGCCTTTAGCTTAGTAATGCCTAACTAGCCTAATGCTAGTTTTAGTGGCTAGCAGCAAATCTTCAGTCCCTGCGGTGTAGGACGCAGTGATTTGTTGTAGACGTTAAAAATAAAAATTCAAAGTGCATCGTTGGGCAAGTTTTTACATTACTTCTGAGTTGTTAGTTGCTAATCATATTTTGTCAAATTTTTAAAAGATATATTAAGAGATAACACTTTAAAATAAAACAGCTACACTACATCCCACTCTCTATGATGAAGAACCCAGTGTGTGCTTCATAAATTGCTACTCTAGTGTACATCTATTGTGTTTATTACGTCTTTGTACAAGCAAGAGCATCAAGGATACGTTCAAGGCTGAAACTAAATTTCATTAAACAATTTAAATTTACATTAAAACACTGTCCAAATTGAGCTCTGTGTAAAAGCAACAGGCTTTTGGTTTTCCATTTTTGTGTTTGGTAATCAGATTGCCACCATAATAGAGGATATATATATATAAAATATATATATTTTAAATATATATATATAAAAAGAAACCTGCATGATGTGTGCAAATATTCTCCTCCCGTATATAAAATAATTGCTCTTTTTTTTTTTTCTTTTTTCAAATTTCTACCCACCTAAAATTTCAATCAGGGTTCATGATTTCTTCAAACAAAAGATATATTTTTTAGATGCATCTAAAATAAATATGTTGTGCAATATTTTGTTGTTGTTTTACTTGTTACTTAAGGAGTAAGCAACAAGGGTTAATTCTAAGCATATTAATCAAAAAAAGGGCATGTTCAGCAAGTATTGAAAGACCAAATGTTGATGTCAATAGTTGTAGTGCAGAAAGAAGAGACACTTCCTTTTTTATATAAAAACAAAGACATATGTGTCACTTTGTGTCACTACACAGCTAGCTCAATGCTAAATTAGCTATTTGGCCAAGGCTAGCAAAAGATAGCAATCAATAGCAGAGAGAAGGCCTATGGAAATGTTTAGGAACCCATGCATGCTACAGCTCCACATACTGTATAAAGAAAGTATGAACCTCATTTTAGCTTTATCAGTTTCAAGCTAGCATGACTGTACAAAAATGACATAAAAATTGATGGGTTGAGTAGTTTCTGCCAATTTGTTGGTTGTTTGTTCGATTCCTGCCTGAGAACGCCATTGAACTTGAGCAAATCAATCTTCGATTTCTTTGTTGATTAAAAAAAAAACCTGAAAGTCACTTTAGATAAGTGTTGGCGTAATGGTAAAATGCGATGAAGGAATGTAGTCTGAAAGAAAAACTACAAACAAAATGGAAAAGAGGCACAAAATCTTGTGGTTTTGTCACAACTCCCCCTTACAGCTGGGCTGTCTGCAGGCAAAAAAAATGGGCAAACCTGTACAGGGCCCGAACGAAAAGCAAGGTTAGGACCGCAGAACCAAAATGTTTGTGCTCATTTTTCTATGGGCATGCTGGCTGCAACAGGTCATTGCAAACAATTACACAACACGCAAGGAAAAGAAAGGGTGAAGTAGGTGAGGCACCTCGTGCAGATTTCTCCTGCAAGGAACCATTAAGTGCTGTTTATGTGGTAAATGCTTTCTCCTTGCATGGTCTTTAAAGGTTTGACCTTTTTTTTTTGCCTGCAGACAACCCATATTTTTCTGTAAAGGCTGTTTCTGGAAAAGGCTTTTCTACCGTACGACAATGTTAACCGCACGTTATAAGTGTGTGCAACTTACATTAGCCTTGCAAATACTTCAAGATACATTAACCACATGCACAACAATCATGCATTCCATTGAACTGCAAGTCACACCTACATCCCCCCTTAATGTTACATTCACACTATGCAAGTTTTTAAGTGTATTTTTTGGGCTCTGTGTACAAAACACGGCCAATGAACGCGCGCTGAAAGTTAAACCAGTTGAACTTTGACAATCAGGAACTTGGATCTAGTAGTGCCATATGGGTAGCGTTCTTTTTTAAAACACAGAAGTACCGACCATATGAAAATTGATCATGGAGGTGAAATTCGTAATCGCGGTTTGTGCCCGGCCAGAATTATTTGACACCAAGCCAACGGAATAGAATCGTTGAAATGCAGCGCTTCAACATTTAATGCCAAGCCTCTTATAACAGTGAGTACATGTGCTAGTATCAGGTAACGACAGTCCAGTGTGAACACCATGTGCAACAAAACTCGTCCAAAATCCCGCATTCAGCACATTTTTGACCGTGCATCACATGCTCGGTGTGTACGTTGCATAACATACATTGAATGAGATGCTTACGTCCCTCCCAGATTGTTCCACCCCGACAACCCAAAAAAACCCAGCACCCACACAGGTCCTCCCCAGTATGTGACCTTAATGTAGGGAGAATAACAGGAGAAAAAAAATTTTTTTTTTCCTGTTCTCATTACTGATGAGTTGAAACCTTAAACTTTCCTTTGATCCCAGGAGATTTTTTTTGGACACGCCAAGATGCTGAGCCTGTTTATTAAACAACAAACCAGTAAAACACCATAAAACACACACATGGTGAATAAAATCGATTTAAATCAGCAGAATTAAAAGCTAAAGAATAACGATGAAAATAATTTTTAAAAGTGGGTAATGATGATATGGAGGAATGGCTCATTCCAAAATCTAGAACCAACAACTTCCATCTAATATGAGCCATTTCCTTGGAATAAATCTTTAATTGTTTGTGACAGATTGGATTTGTTGTCACTTTTTTGCCAACACACAGCGTTTTTTAGGATGCTTGTTGACATGAAAGTTTCTTAATCAATTCCTTCCTGGTTGTTCGGTCTTCACCACAAAAGCTGGCTAACACTATTCGCCTGCACCCACTTCATCCTTGGACATGAATCAGTCACATATTGTACCGAGATGAATTCCTGTTCATCTGTCCTCTGAGCACTGACCACATCTGTTCAATTACCAGCATGGAAAGTGCATTACCATTGGCTTTGTTGTTGGAGATGCTTGATTTTCTTAGTAAAAAGCAGATGAATTTAAAATGCCGCGATCCCCTCTGTTGTGAATCTCTTCAGCGGATCACGGCCCCGGATCAGAATAAGCATTTTGATGAGCTTTACACGTCTCTTCTTTTTACAATCCCCAAACTTGCGCTGGGTGCCCAATATCAAACTAATAAATTACAGCCCCCGTCTCCCACATAACTCACTGATAAATAAAAAAAAGGGTCTGCCATAGTGTGCAGCTGTGACCCAGGGTTACCTAGCAACAGGTCATGCCCAGACGTGATGCACAAGGTAGAGATACACCTCTAAGGAGCAGAAGAGGACAGAAGGGATGGAGGTGGAGGAGGGAGGGATGGGTCTCATCCTCACTCTCTATGACCCTTGACTGATAGAAAAACGCACTCAGAGGAAACGGTGTTTGATTGACAGGGATATTTGAGGAACCTGAGCTTTCTGCATTACTGTCTTTGGGCTTCCGTCTTACGTCGCCAAGAAGCCGTTGTTAGAAATTGTGCTTTTTTTTTTGTTTTTCCTTTTTGCTAAACTTATCAACAAATTGCCCGAAAAAAAAGTCAGATAAAGCCCAAAGAAAAGGAGAATTAATTTAAATTGTGTTTTTGATGCGGCACAAAGAAAAGCAAACAGGCTTTCCACTTTGTAATCCTCTCTAGACAACTTGCCGGCTCTTCTGTCAGCTGTTTGCATGCATTAAAACACACATTTGCCACACTGAAGTACACAATCAGCCTTCCAACCTCGGCGCCGGGAGGATTCGCTGATGAAAACCCTAACTGACAGGTCTAAAAAGATTGAGCAATAGCACTAGAGATGCACAACCACAGAGGTGTACAATGTCTTTGCCAGAACAGTATGGCATGGAAATGAGTGTTCGCTGCACACCCCCCCCCAACTTCCCTCCTCCGCCCTTCCTCTGTTGCCTGTGCGACAAACCCTCAAGGGGGCTCTGCAGCTGTGTGGGGTTAGCACATGGTCGAGTTAGGGGCCACACACACAAACAAACACACTCTCAGGCTGAAAAATAGACTTCTGTCTTTGTAAATATGCCATCTTTATGTTCAGTAAACTGTTGTTTAAATAGGAAAACAACTGTTGGGATAATTTCAAAAAGTTAAATGCATTTGAGAAATCCACTATCACGATCTTCTGTTCGTTGACTTGCATTAATGACAATCAGCATTCACTAATCCTTAGTTGTGGAAATATTAATATTAATTGATCCTTCTTTTCTTGTCCACACGTCTTTTTTTAATATTCTGTTTATGGCACTAAGGGGAAACCTCAACATAGGTTAACATAGGATTGCTCAACTGTAGTTCGTGTGATGAATACACTCAAGATCTCTAGAAACGTACTTTTCTAAAAAAAAAACCTTAGATGGATAGTTTTATGAGTTCTTTTCCTACCCAGAAGTAAGAGACATCTGTCTCTGAGGCTCCGCATTTTGCTCCTTGTGGGTGCCGCCCATTTCATGATGTCAACCAAGAGCCGGCCTCGGCAGCGTGTCTGCCTTTCGCCAAACAAAAACAAACGACGGCAGAATTTGAATTCCTCAATCCGTGTATCATTCGCTCATTCGTTTTTCAATTTAAAATGAAAAACGACAAACAAATTGCTTTTTTGTTTTTGATATTAAATTGAAAAATGAATGAACGAATGATATACAGATTTTCCTCCCCTATGGCTCCTCCATACACCTACATTAAGCCCTCCAAACGGAGAGATGTGGATTTGGACGATACTACTACTTGATGATGTCATCATTAGTCGCCGATCATCTACATTAGGAAGTAGCTGCCAGCGCTCTGAAAATACAAAAAATATCACTTTCCTAACTTTAAAAAGTCCTAAAAAGCAAAAAAATAAATAATTATTTACATTTAAATGCAAACTTGTGGACTACAGAGCACACGCACGTGAAGATGTTTCTCTGCTTGTGACACGCATCACCCTCCCTATAGAGGGATAGTGCTAAAACGACCCCTTAAAAAAACAAGTTCGGACACAGCTAGAGCTTCAAATGCCCCTACAATTGGAGCATTATTGGGTGAGTCGTATGGGTAGGGGAGTGATTCAGCCAACATCCGAACTCTTTTAAAGACAGATGTGCATATTATGCATATAAAAAGAAAGCGTTTTGCGGATCACGGCTAGCTCTGCGGAGAAAGTGGGTGTGTGTATTAGCTTCACCCCACTTGTTTACGTGGGTTGGTAGTTGATTGGTAGGCCAGTGCTCAGAGAGCAGGTTTTTAGAGGAATACTCAGAAATGTGTGAAAGGAGCAAAATACAACTTTGGGGATGTTTTTCATGAGGAATTAACATTAAAATACAATTTAAAAACTCAAAAGGGAAATGTTGTATGTCCTTTAATTTAAATCTTTTCTTTAGTGAAGTCCCACACCGATCATCTTTTGATCTATTGTAAAAGCGTTCCCAGTGGTCTTTTAATTATGGTCATGCCATTTTTAACTTAAATAAAATAAAAAAAAAACTGTGTTGTTTTTTTAGGACATAGTTTCTGCGGAGTGGTAGGAGTTCATCAGAAATTCACCTCTGAGTTGTGGGCAGGACTGTTGCCACAGAGTAAGCCTCCCCTCATTTCCCATCATCCCTTTGTTTACAATCCCTGCTATCTTACAGCCCCTCACAACCCCAACCTAATATTAGCATCTGCAAGTGGATTAATCAGAATGAAGCGGCGAAGGGAGACTTTGGCCTATGTCACTGCTACAAGAGTTTTCCAACAGCATTTTTTGTTTGCTGCTGATTCACAACGATTTTTGGGTAAGGAAGTAGTCAGAAAGGCATGTTTAAGCTTTACCTCTGTCATGAGAAAATTTATACAAGAGACAAGTTTTAGGTGTTGAAAACACCAAAACCCAATTATCATTGGAGCGGGTCTTTACCGTTTTATTGCAGTTTTACCGTCTTGTCCTTTTTTGTAGTGTATTGGGGCTTGACTAACTTTCACATGCACAGCAACATTTTTTTTAGTCTTCGGAAAAAACAATTTCTCAGGCTTGAAAGCATTATTAACTGAAACCAGGTCAGTTCAAAGTGTGACCACTAAGTGTCTTGTTATGCAAATGAGTTCCCATTGATTTCAACTCAAAACAGACCAACTTTCCTGTCGTCTTTCCCTGTGGCTTATAGACCTTTTTTAACTCCTGTGGTTGAATTCTGTACTCACAACAACTTCCATATTTAATATTTGACAATTCACTCTAATTGGGGTGTGCCATTAAGTGTATAAAAGCCATATTGTTCCAAGTACATGGTATGATTCTAATGGAGCTTGCTATTCTTGATGTAGATTCTCAGCAATCTTTTAAACATCAAGTTGAGACTTTTGCACAGAAAGCTCTGCCAGGAGATAACGTCTGGTTGACAAAGTGTGGAGTTGTTGGTCTTTTCTGGAAAAACTCGATTGAAGTCCTTAATGTAGTTTTCCAGGTTTTTAAGAGTTGTTTATTTTTGTGCAGTCTCACACATTTCTGGATTTGGTTTACTCAGTGGTTTGATTGATTTGCAACCTGGTATATTTATCTGAGTATGAAGATGAAATCCTCAGTGGCTTTGGTGAAAGCACCCCTAAAAACGGTACTTGCAAAGTGTAAAAAAAAAAAAAGAAAAACTATCTGTTGATGGTAGATAGTTGCACCCTCAAAAAGTAGAAAATTCAGTAAGGTTGTAGACTGTGTAGTGAGTCCGTAGAGCGAAAATGTTTCTGCACTTTTTTTCTTCAGACACGCCGCGACAGGTCGTAGCTAACACAAGTACAAAATGCAAGAACAAGTTAGGGGGAAGTAGGTGGAACCCATGTGCGTCGTACAGTCGTTAGGTTTGGTCACATGACAAGTGTGCACTTCCTGCATGCAGCTTGACTGTTAGAAATAATGGTACGAGCCAAGCAGAGCGTAGTTTGCGTTGACATTCTACCTTTAGTGCGTGGTCAATAAAGGTCCTGTACTCGCACCTTACTAATGGCTTGTGGCATAACATGGTGTACAACAGCATCACTCGTACGTCATAAGTGTGTCCAACTTTCAACAGCGCTACGAATACTTCTCGATGCACTTCCAACAATTTGTGCATTCAATCATACGTTCCAGTTTCAGCTACGTCCCTTGAGGTGGTCAAACGAACCTCAAGGGAATGGCAAGACACGCCTGCGCTCCCCTTGTGATGCGGCCACTCCCCTCTATCATGGACAACCCAGAAACCTGTAGCATCTGTAAGGGTTAACTCCCATGCATGTGACCTGAAACCTAAGTGCTGGGAAGAAATAAAAAGACCTTAGATAGGTAAAAATGTCTTAAAAGTTGATGTTTTGTAGGGCGGAGATGCACTTGCCCAACAGTGTGATAGTCAGTGCACCAGTTCTTTTTCCTTCTTGTGTATTTTTACACACAAAAAGGCAGTTTGATTTTCTTCAGGCTTTGGTGTTTTCTCACAAAACAAACCCGATTTCGGAGGGCATTTACATTTATCGCCATTACCCGCCAGTTCATAAGACTGTTAAGAAGAAAGCAACACCAAATCTTTTTTGCCTTGCACCAATCTTTCATCAATGTTTCGACAGTTTTTCTATTTCGTTCTTCTTTGCGGACATTTATCGTTTCTTTCAAAAACCATCACCCATACAACCGCATTGGGGGGGGGGGGTCACAGATAGCAGATGTGCAACTCTTCTGCAGTTAACGGACAGCTTACAAATGGTAATAGTTCACAGCTTCTAAGCATGACACACACCATCAGATGCTGGTATGAGTGAAACGGGCATCCATCACAGATGCTAACAACTCTGATTAAAAATACATAATCTCCAAACGGCCCCCTGGTACCACTGTCAAGCCATTTTGGGTCTAATTGCAATTGGTCTCCGTTATGATCAAAGGCAAGTCACACCTGCTCGCCTTCCGATTTCGTTTTCCTGATTATACTTTCAAATTTCATCAACATCAAGTGGATAGATTTGAAATTGTGGCATAAACCTGTGTACCAGTGGTCAGCGTCTGCTTACCACGGCTCTGGACTTTTACCTCTTCCTCTACCTCCCACCGTTCTGCAGTTATGCCTTAAATCGAATCCTGACTTTTCGGTTGGGCGGCAAAGAAAGGAGGAGGTTGAGCGATAACCGGGAAAGACAGTAAAACTCGTTCCCGACACAAACACTGCGTAGAACAGACAGTGAAACTGCTTCTCTGTTTTTTTTTCCTTTTACCTCCCCACCACCTGTATCTCCTGGGGAGTGTGTGACTGACAGAGCATCAAGAGGAACCTTCACTCGGAAGGTTTTGCACCCAGCGCTCACCCAATTTACACCTCTCCATTCTCTGCAAACCCCACCCTGCATCCCCTGGTGTCAGTACCATGCTAACCATCACCTCCCTGCTGGCATGACCGGGAGTGTGTGTGTGTGTTAAAGGAGACGGGTGTGTTTGAATGTCTGTGAAAAGCAAGTGCAAGAGCATGTGCATTGTCCTTGGGGACGGCGGAATTAGACCTTTAAACAGGGTTCTCATTTTGGGATGCATTTGGACTCGGGATAAACTAAAAAATAATTGTATGTCCTTGTATTTTCCCTACAAAGAATTAAAATGTATGTAATGTTTCTCTGTCAAGTCCATAAGAATCTGTTCAGTTGTTTCTGAACCTTTAATTTATGATAACTTCACCTTAATATAATTAGTTTGTAATTAAAACACTTCGAATTTACCTTTTGCTTTGGTTGACTAAAAGGTTTTGGATGGGAACCAAACTCTGAAACCTTTTTGTCCTTTAATAATACATAAAACGGTGAATCCTAGGCCGGTTGTTTCTACTGTTTTACCTTCAATAAGGTGGAGAGTAACTCTCCATCTTAATTGTAGTTGGCTTGAAAGGATTTGAGTGCATTCTTTGTTCCAAATGTCATTTTTATGGAGAAATTCCAGGTTTTGGTCCATTTTTTAGTTTTGCTTTGTTCTTTTTTTCCCACCCAATGGTCATCCTAGCAATTCAGGAATTTAGCATCACCCTTTTTTTTGTTGCCCAGAGTGGCAGATTGTTTGATTTGTTTACTAAACTTTGTTTTGTTCTTTTGCTTAATTGTTTTCACTGGGTTAAATCTCAGCTTCTAAAGATTTCTGACGGGTGCAAGTGAGAAATTATGATCATTAAATATCCCCCTTCTTGAACAAAAAATATATGTGACCTTTTTTTGGCCAGATGTAGGTGCTAAATTATGTTTGCTGTCCTTCTATAAGAGGTAAAAACTCATCAATTAGAATGTTTTAGTGGTTTAGGAAACTTTTAAGAGGATAAAGCCGATTCGATAGACAATTTGATTTGGGCTTTTGTGAAATCCAGAGTCCAGCAGCTGGTGGCGTTTTTATTAGAAACCTAAAAATGGAAGCAATATCAGTTTCAGTTAACCCCTTAAACACCAGACATGTCGTCTGTGACACCTAAATGACCATTGCTCGTTGACGTACCGTAGCTCTTTGACCTTTTAAGCAATTGACATAAATCAGCTGATATTTACATTGATATTGGAGAAAAGCGGCTTTGCATATCGCAGAGCGACTTTTCTCTGCTTCAAAATCTGCTGGAATGGCATTAATTGTTTAAATGGCTGACAGGAACTCTAAGAATATCCACACTCTGGTGTTAAAGAGTTAAAGGTATTTCTTTAATAACCAACCAGTTCAGAACTTTGTTTTTGGGCACTGCACAGAAGGAAAAATAACTTTAGACTAAGATTGATACGGTTCTTGGAATCTGTTTAATTCCAGATCATTTCAATGAGGCCTGATCGTCTTGATTTTATAGGAATGGGTGAATTGACTGACCCATAGATGGGATGGAATGTTTTTTGATGTATGGGTTTTGTTTGACAGGCGTGAACGTTCACCTGAGTTCTGTTTTCTGGCTGAATTACCAAACTTTTGTTTTATCTGTTTGAGTATGAGGGTTTTTGGCCCCCAAAGTTGCTGGTTCTCCCCCCCTTAAAACCAATTTAGGGATGTCAAGTTTCAGTGTTAAGTCGATGTACAGACGAGATCAGAGATCTTGTGCGATTCGAGCATCTGGTGTGGCGCAGCAGTCCAGCAGCAACACAAAAGGATTGTCGCAGCAAGATTTGGGCATCCCACCACGTCCAGAATAAAAAAAAAAAGGAAACTTTGGCAAAAATGATGCGTTTTCAGGGACTCAAACATGGACGATTGATCTGATCGTTTTCCTCCTAACTTTTTCCTTATTTTCATCAAAACAAAAGTAAAAAAGATTGTTTAATTTTAGTCTTATTTTAACCCTTTTGGACTAATGTGCGACATCAAATAGTCAAACTGCGTCACAGAGAGACGGTAAGACCGCAGAAAACCGCCATCATTCAGACGTAACTCCTGCAGGAGGAGTGAAGCTCACCGCACTGAAAGAGAACAATCTCATGAACCCAGACGTGGAGACTCAGGGCCGACCCTGGGCATAGGCGACCTAGGCAGCTGCCTAAGGCGCCATTTTATGGAGAGGGCACCAAATGTCAATGATTAGGCTAAGTTTATGACATTTTTTTTTACCAGTTTATAACAGTTGGACACAACACTCATTTAGTTTAAAACTAAAAAAGCAATCATTTAAAACATAAACAAAATAATTCAGAAGTTTGACGTCAACAATAACCTTTCCTGGTGCAGCGCCCCTCCTTACCTGACGTCTAAGTGTTAGTCTTTCTTTAAAACTTTAAGGATGAAAAAGCAGCAAAACAAGACCTCAGGGACAACTTTAAGGTAAAAAATTGTAAATGGTTATGACAAAAAATAAATATTATTTTATAATTAAAATAAAGAAATTCTTACTGTCACATTTTCCAAGCAGTTACATTGTTTTTGTTCCGGACGGTGGTGGGGATGTGTGTGTGTGTGTGCGCGCGGGGGCAAAAATCATTTTTCACCTAGGGTGCCATGCAGCCCGGGGCTGGGCCTGCGGAGATTCAGATTACCAACACTTTTGTAGAGCTTTTTAAAATAAATAAATCCGATCTCATCTCTAATCATCCTCCGTGTCTTCCATGCATTGTAAATGAGATAAACACAGACGTCGCTCAATATAGCCATCACGCTTAAAACATTTGGCAGTAGCTCCTCAAACACACATCCAAGGCTTCAAGCTTCATCAAGACGTTGAGAAGTGAATTCGCTGTGCGACCAAATTGAGGCGTCCAACACGAATTTGACACGTGTGAACGCAGCATTAGAGGACCATGTGTCAAAGAGTCTAAGGGGCAACATTCATCAAGGGTTCCCATGGAATACATCTGATACCTAGAATACTTTATTGACGGCGACATCATCTATCAGTAACTTTGCATTTAACCAAACAGACAAACCATAAAGGCGCCCAGCTGCCAAAAATTAAAGCCTGATTTTTACAGTTACACGCCTAAATTTTGCAATTACTCGTGAGGAATTGATTTGCGATTGGCACGTGTGTCCAACGAGAGCTAAACGCTGCAAAAAGGCACCAGTGAAAAGTCTAAAAATGTTTGGGAGAAAGGATGAAACCCCCTCCTAACCTGTCGCCTCGCAGGAGCGGGGTCACATCCCACAAGGCCTTGGGGTAGATAAAAGCTCAAAGTGCCTTTCCCTGTTCCCAGAATCCACCTCAACTCATAGGAATGACTAAGGAAGCAAGTAAAAGAAAAAAATAATAAAAATTAATTGTTGAAAAATGTACTGACAGCTATTGAAACGATGTACCCACTGTACGTAAGGCCTGTTTAAACATCTTGACCGGATTAGAGTGGAGTTAAACTGCTTTGCGGGCGCAGTTAATTGAAGCGGATAAGGTTTTTAATAAAGCGTGCAGTGTTAGCAGCTGACAAATGGCTCAGCTGACACACATGGGAAATTGCATTTAATGGCATCAGGTATGTGCTTTGCTGAAGCTCATCACATTACACTGGTGGGTGCACACACGCACGTTTGTACTCGCACCTGCACAGGCGTCCTCTCACGCGCACTCCCAGCTTCATTCGTCCCGTCTTCGTGTGAGGAAATGCGCGCGCGATGGCCCACTTCCACGCACCAACGCATTAATTTACGCTTACCTGAGCCACTCAAGGTTTTTTCCCTCAAGAATCTTGATGACGGTTCACTGGGATGGCTCATCTGGAGCGGAATGGTCGTGTAGGTCGGTTGTTTGGTGCGGACCGATAGGCCTTACCCTGGAAATAACTACTTTAACTGGCTCGGAAAGAACTTTTAACAACAAATTTGGCTTAATTTGACAACATATTCTTTGGAGATCACAGGTGCAGAGTGGAAATAGCTGAGATAGCAGCAGAACATTTAAGGAGAAGTGTGTAGGATTCATAACAGGATCTGTGCTCCTCAACTATGGAAGAATATTACTGTCGTTAGTTTTTAAAACATAATTTAATTTGAAACACATTTTATTCCATGAAGTCTTGCATTTTAATCTTTTGACTTTCAAGTTTAGGCTTAGAATAAAAATATTCCAGCTAAAGAAATATTTTTCAAGCATTTGCTACCTAAATTAAAATTTTGTAAATATTTATCTGAGTAGAAAGAGAACTGTTTAACCAAAATTTAACGAAAATGTCTAACAGCACAATTAGTTTAATAAATAAGCTTATCTATATCTTTCTATTTGTGTTTTTTGCTTAATGCCAGAGTTGGCAGTCCGAACAACATGCACAGCAAGCTAAAAAAAAAAAAAATTGAGATTTTATGTATTAGCTTGGATTTTGTGTAAATGGCTAACTTATAAAATAGTGCAACACATTTCTTTTTTCAAACCGTGTTGGATCAGTCTCCCTTCTCCGCTACAATCCTTGTGCATCCACAGATAAATAGATCCATTATTCTCTTTGTTTTCCTCGTCTGAGCTGGTATCTGGCTCAAAACTGTACGGCTGGATAGCTCCAATATTGCTCGCAGTTTTTTTTTTTTTTTTTGCTATGCTAATGTTAGCTTGAGCTCATCAGGTGCTATAAGCTAGCGTATATAGTGTAAACAAAGACCTGATGGGAAATTAGCCGATGCTAGCGTCTGTGCCAGTAGTCCTGCTCACAACTTGAAAGATGAATTTCTAATGAGCTTCTGCTGCTCTGCAGAAACTATGTCTTTAAAAAACGACACAGGTTTTAAATGTTGGCTAAAAACTGCATCATCAAATAAAGGACCACTGGGAACGATTATACAATAAAAAAAAAGATGGTTGGAGTGGGATCTTAAAATCTAATGAATGCAAGAGTTTTGACCATGGAAGGTTGAAACGCACATTTACGCGTTTCCCTACTTTTCATTGAAAGTGGTCGTTCGAGCGCGCGTTTCCGAGCCCAGTGTGAACATAGCAGGACACAGACAAAAGCGGCTTTTCACAGCAGCATTGGACTTAATTTTTTCTTGTTTTTGGTAGCGTCCTTTTGAGTTCATAGAAGTGCCAATCGTTTATTAATTTCTTCTATATGATCAATTTACAAAGACACATTTCTTTTCCCAAATATTGCAATAGAAAAACTTCTTTCTTTGGTTGACACAAACAACTACTAGTTAGCCTTATGGTATAGTCTCACGCACCCGTATGGTGGGGTTGACCCGTATGGGTGCTGCGGGTTTTTGGGTTGTCCAGGTTTGTGGATGGCCATAGAGAACGTCCGGTTCAAGGGGAATGCAGGTGTGTCACGTAGTCCCCTTATTGCTCATTGAAAATGGAACGTACGATTGTCGGGTGTAGTAAGTGTAAAATTTCTGTAAAGCAAAAATTGCACAAACTTACGTACTGGGGATGCTGTTGTTCGTTGCCCTTACGCCACACTCTAGTTGTTAGTAAAACATTATTAACAACTGCCCTCATGGCTAGGTACTGGATGTCTTCAACCAAAAAATGGGCAAACCTGTATCGGTCATGCAAGGGGGACGCATTGATCATCAGAGCAGCACTTACAGGTCATGAAAATTCTTAATGGCATGCCTGCATTTCACCTACTTCACCCTTGTGTGTTTCATAAGCGTTTATGTCCTGTCACTCACAACATGTTCTAGTACTAGTATTTTTGTTCTACGAGCTTAGTGAGCGCTCTACGATCCTGCTATTTTGTGCACCTGTGTGCCACATAGAAGTTAGCCCATTTTTTGCCCAAAGACAGCCCAAATTTACTCAAAAGGGTAGTTGTGACTAAGCTTGTGACCAAACCATTACTAATGCAATCTAAAAGGTCGTGTATTTTAGAGACTTGTAAGCGTTTGCAGTTGTGAAGGGGTTTACAAAAGAACAGTTAAGATAAGACAAGCTTAGTTCAACATTTCCTGTTCTTTTTAATCGAAAATGTCTCTCTGTCTTTAACCATTTTAATGCTTTTACTTTGAAATGCAGACGTATAGTCTAGTATACAAGTCACTTTGAGGTTATTCTTTAAAATCCCATTTCTCTTTCGATTATTTTCAATATGGAATGTTCCAAGAGACATGTTTGAAAACAAAAAACTTTGTAGTGGCTCATTTTTAATAGAAAAGTGGTTTCAATTGCTGATCGTTTTAAAATGATTAAAAGCGTTGACTTTTTTATGTTTATTTCCTTACTTTCTTTATTTCTTGTGGATAACCTCAAGGCAAGAACCTGTCAGTTTGGACAACAAAGCCACGTGAATTATTTCAAGTGATATGTCGGGAGACTACTGCGTGGATGCCCTTCAGGAGTTGTCAGTTTGATATCTCACCCAGTAGCGGTTACATACAAGCATAAACACTCACACCCGCACACACTCCCACACGCATAATATTCAAAATGCGGGTCTGTAAGAAATTCCTCATATGAGAACAATTAGACTGTCTCATTTTTCCCTAATATCAATCACACAGCTCATGAATAAAGACAATTAGGTCCACACGAACCCATACAATTGCATCTGCCCTTTGAGCCCCCCTCCGATCTGGGAGCGATGCCTCTCGGGTATACAGCGCTCTCATCACCGCGACTCAGTGTGAGCCAGCGCAGTCAATAATAGGAGACAAAATAGTGTAGGCAAGGGCCCGGTTTCAGACTAGATCAGATCCTCCGGACGCGTGTCACTCTTCATTAGGGAGGCGGGGTAGCAGGGAATGCCCTTAAGGTGAGGATGGCCACAGAGTGGAGTTGAGTGTGTGTGTGTGTGTGTGTGTGTGTGTGTGTGTGTGTGTGTGTGTGTGGGGTGGGTGGGAGGGGGGTGTAGTCTGGGAGGGGTGGGGCCGAGTGGCAGCTGTGGAACAATGACAGAATCTGTGTCCGAGGGGCCCTGGGGCCAAACACCAGCTCTCCTGCACCCTCAACTGATCCCTCGCCTCTAGAGCCAAAGATGGAAAGAGGAAAAGAAGACAGAAATAGACCAGTCACACTCAGTGGACTTTGTATCCAGACCTGCTGTGCTGCAGACTTGCTGACATTGATGGAACACATCACATCAATGTGTCTAATGTCATATTCATAGAAATGTGATTGGTTTACCTCGGGCATGGGTGGTTTCCCCAACAGCACAGCAGCTTGGATAATGTCAAGTATTAATCTTTTATAGCCTCCATTAAATTAAGCACTTTGATTCACCTATTATTAATTTATACTGATTGCTGGTGCGTTGGTCTACATGCAGTTACTAAAGGACACCCCTTCCTGAGACTGCCATTTGGGTAGAGCTTGGAAACAGTAAAGGTAAACATTTTAAACTGTAAATTTCAAACAGCATCCTCTGTCCAGGTGAAGCCTGTACATCTAGTATAATTTGGCCCGATCTGAACGATTGGCTCAAAATGTTTGTTTTTCTTAAGGATTTTTTTGCCTGCATCATTGTTTATTCTTTGGAAGGTCCATTGAGACCGCTTCAGTTGGGAATTGGTGCTTTATAAATAAATCCCATTCATTGAATTGGACTTTTTTTTTTTTTACTTTTTTGAACTAGCATCAACCAAGTTGAGAAATTAACTTGGTTGCATTCAAAATTACACTTGAAATTGTAATGATTTAGTCTGATGTTCATGATATACTACCACAAAATGCTTGTCTAGCCTCAAATTTTTCCTCTTTGGTACCTCATCCTCATGTGAACATTAGGTACTTCCTCATGTACCTCATGTTCCACCATTGAGCTGCTTTACATACCCACAAGTTTAAAGACTGCATTTTTGTGCATGAACAGCCCATAATGAGACTGGGGCAAAGAGGCACGGAATATTTTTGTAACACTTGAATTTACGGCCACAGTCTTTACAAATATCCGCCATTTTGGATTTCTCTCGTCGCTAACATACTTTTTCTATAAAGGGGGATCTAAGGTAAATCCATGCCAAATTTGGTGCTTGTACCTCAAAATGCACAATTTGTCTGAAATATCAACCTAATCTCCAAGAAAATAAGGACGGGCGCTATCGTTACGCAATGCTACCCATAAGTTTTATGGACTTAATTCTTCTGTGTTTTGTTTACTTATGTGCAGATGAAAAACTATGCTAAATATATGTTGGTGGAGGGCTCCTTATAGACTAATCCGATATCTCATTCCTCAATAACTGCCTTTATCGGATTCTGTCCATATGCTACTTGAAATAATGATAAATTTTCCACGAAATCAAGTAGTAATCGGAAGTTTGATGTACATGTGAATAGCCTCATTGATATAATCAGGCAATTGTTGGCCACTAGATCCTTTCCTACATCAATTAAGTTAAAGTTATTGAGGAAAACTGAGGAAAACTTGATGTTCCTTCACCCATTTGGTTTCTATAAATCTGATTTAAAGCCATTTATATAATTTTCCAGACATCTTAGCAGTATGGTGTGATGTCACCAAACTCAGACCTTGTTAACCCTTTGACATCAGAGCTTTAGTTCCAGTTTTGACAAACTTTCGTTCCATTTGTTGACAGATTCTAAAGCTGAGAAAAGCTGCTTTGCGCAGTTATGAAACGTTTGCCAGTAAATATGCAATAAGCATTATATATCGATGTAAAGCCACGGATGATGAAGCTTTCATTTTGAGCAGGCTTGGGTCTAGCAAGTCCCAGGGTTTCCACTTGACCTTAACTCCATCAAATATACATATGGGGGAAATGAGTGGAGATTTTTTGAGCTAGTCAGACCTCATAAAGGCTCCACAGGTAAAACCAAACCCAAATTCTAAAAGATTTTTTTGTCAAATCTTGTCAAAATCCATCAAAGATGAGTGGACCAACTTCACTTTAAAGTGTTTGTAACGCAGTCGTGATCCAAACCCTAAAAGCTGCAGGATCCTGGCTGATAGTTGTTTGGCCTTTTCCGTTTTGTCTTTGGTAATGCATGAAAATAGAAAGGTGGATGAAGCTGCAGGCTGGTGCTCTCCCGCCACATGTAGGTGGCACACGCTCGCCTTATTAGCCAGGTCAAACATAATCAGTGATAGACACGGCAGGGCCGCTTAATTATGGCTGGCAGCTGGCAGCGGGGGCCTTCCTTTAGGGGCCGGGTTATGCCCATGCATAAACCTGTCCCCCCCCCCTTTCTTCTCCCAGAAACCCCCCACCCCACCGCCACCCACACTGCCCCAAATGAGGAATAAATCTAACCTCCCTTTTGTTCGCACGACGCATGTGGCAGCCCCTCTGATCCAGGCAGGAATAAAAATGCGGACAGAAGTTGGGATTAATAGAGGGGAATGGGGCATTAAATTAGTCTAATTGTGAGATAACAGCGTGCACGTGCACCTCCACGTGTTCTTCCGCCCGCAATAAAAATATCTTTCTGACAAACTCGTCTTGGAGCAACCCACCGGAGCACCTGAGCTCTGCGATTTGTTTCAGATTTCATAAAATTCTTGACAGCTTGTTTGCTGCACTTTGCGTGACACAACAGATGTATTCGCATCCCGAAAAACGGTGCGGGAGCGCCTGTCGCAAGCAGCTTGTAAATCTGCTCTTAAACGAGAAAGAAGCCTGTTTGCCCGACGGAGCGCCGGAGAGCTACGCCCTCGTGAAGTTTGCGAGAAAAGTGCCCTGATATACTGTCTGATTAAATTTTGCCCGGCTAACTCTTGGTAAAAGCAGAGATCCAGTTCGAGGCCGTGAGCGGTTGTGCACTCTGATCCCCACAAACACACACATGCGCCGCCTTTCATACATGTGGAGGCCACTGATTCAGCCCCCTCTGGTATATTGATCCACTTCATTCTGCCTCAATGAGATGCAGACAGCAACCCGGCACCCAGACCGCTCATAATCATGATATAACGCATGGCTGTATTGAAACCTGCCATAGGAGGGGATAAATCGGATAATGCCGCGGCCGGGATAATGAACAATATCAGATGACATATCGATGTTGTCATGCTCGGCCTGTAATGAAACATAAATGTGTAGTGTGCTGTGTTAGCGTTGAATTGGCACATCCATGCAGGAGTGGGGGGACACAGCTGCAAACACGTGTTTTGTTGGGTTTTTTTTGGTATTATTTCGTGTCCTTTACAGATCCATGCTGAAAGTGTGCGACTTATGAAGCGGGACCTTGGACTTCCTTTCCATTCCATTTAGGCTCCAGGGCCGCTTGTCCACTTTTGAAAAAAACTGCACGCTACTTTCCTCCCTGCCACACCGTTGCCAAGGCAACTGTTCCAATCGATCCGTCTGATCCCCAAATGTTTTGCTAAAACTTAAACAATCAGATGAGCGGATCAAGAGGGCTCCAGCAGGGAGGTGGGGGCAAGAAAACCTTTCTACAAACGATTGTGTGCTAGAGATGTGCACTGCAGACAGACAAGAGAAAAGTGACGTCCTTAAAGTCCCATTCCATCAATCTTTTTCTATTGTAAAATCATTCCCATTGGCCTTTTAATTATTATTTTGCTGTTTTTAGCCAAAATCTAAAAACCTGCGTTGTTTTTGAAGACATATTTTCTGCAGAGCAACAGGAGCTCATTAGAGATTCGTCTCTGGGTTGTGGGCGGGAATCTACCCTTTGTTTACACTCTCTCCTGCTAGCTTATAGCCCCTCACAATTACGAGCTAACATTAGCATAACAATAAAAAACCATAAGCAATATGAGAGTCGCACAGTTTATAGCCAGATAGCAGGTCAGACGAGGAAAACACAGACGTTGATGGAAATATTTGTGTGCAACTGAATGCATCCAAACTGTAGCGGAGAAGGGAGACTTTGGCCCGCCCATCACAGTTGCTGCGTCAAAAAGCCGAGCTTTTTTAAACTACAAGTTTTCATCTGCTCCTGATTTTCACCATTTGAATAAAGAAATACTCAGAAATGCAGTTCTAATCTTAAATTCTTTCATGCGTGTCCTCCATTATGAAACAAGAACAGGGTAAAACCACCATTGGCACGGGTCTTTACGATGTCAGGATTCACTGCTGGAGGGGGTGGTGTCACACTTTCTTCATGTCAACACCAGCGGATAGCTTGGTCAGGGTTGTGATACTTCACTGTTTCCTTAAACTCAAACGGTGCCAAGCAGGAATGAGAACCTTCTGGAACCAAAGTGAAACAAACGCAGGGATGAGGCAGAACGAAGGGAAAGCTTATTACAACAAAACAGATGGCCCCCCAATTCACTGTGGCCCCACAGGGACCTGGAGGGACAACTCTTTGCACCTCCAGGTTACCAGCGCTGTGGAGAGGGGTGGAGCGCTTGAACACGGCGCTGTGTGTGTGCACTTTTGTGTGTTAACTTGTAAACAAAAAGCAAATTTGGGACATCTTTGGCAGGGTGCCACTCTCAGCGCGATTTCCCTAGTGTTCCTGTTTAAAGACTGTTTCATTTAGAGGTTTTGTTGCCTTGAAAAATGGATGGTGGAGGGGGTAAAAAATAAATAAATAAACGACTCAGCGCTGCCACAGTGCACTCGAAAGCGTGCATGCTCAAAGCAGGGAAAATAATGTTTTCTTTTGGTTACAAAACCACATTTGGCGTCAACTTTTATCTCATCAGAAGCGTCGCTCAGCATCATCGCCGGGGCGAGCTAATGTCACAACATCCGTAAAATGAGATCTCGCACGCATCCGAACATCCACAGCCTTTCAAGGCAACGCGACTGTCCGAGCGGACACACACAGATGACAGGCAGCGAGTGTAAATGAAGGATTTGGAGTTCCATCCCGTTACATTATGCAGCAGATGGCGTTCAGGCCGAGCCCGGCCAGGCCTCTCCCAGGAGAGATGGAGAGAGGGAAGGAAAGAGGGCACGGGAGAACATGGGGGAGGTGTAGAAAGCAGGGGTTGAGGGACAAAGCTGTGTTTTTTCTTTTTATTTGTGTGAACACACGTGTTTGTTTCCTTCTTTTTGATGGACTCCCTCTTGGTTTTCGCTGCTCCTCTTCTCTTCGTTCTCTCTTCTCTCCATCCTTCCCCCTCCCGCTACCCCACCTCCTGCCCAGCTGAGGCCACACCTGAGCCCAGCCATGGAGGCCCCCACCTCGACTGACCCTCTGTCGAGGAGGAGGCAAAGGATAGAAGAAGGAAAAGGTGAGAGCCGGAAAAACAGTGCAGTTTAAGTGTCAGTGTGGGTGCATGAAGAAGATAGATGATGCTTTTTGTTGTGTCAAGAAGCAGCTGCCTACCTTCACTAATTTAAAATCACAACTTGATCAAACGCCTTAATCAATACACACACACACACAGACGGATGGACACACAAAGCGCAATTTGAAGTCCGCCAGATCTTTGCCCCTGGCGCTTTTTTGTTTTGTGTTTTTCCGAATTAATTGAGCCAATGCTCAAGTGTGGGGCCAGATGTCACTGCAACCTGTGGGGATTATTAGAAATCTGTTTCCCCTCTCATTGTTCACGCGGACCCCTTCAAACTCGCAATGCCTCGCGCTGGTACAGACAGAGAGAAGTCCCAAACCAGATTGCTAATGCACAAAATAATAGTCTCCGGGTTCCAAGAATAAACAGAGCCCACAAACAGACATGTGGGACATCCTCAGACTTTTCTGACTCCGCTCCAATGGCCGCGGTCCGTGCCCAGTGGCCACCAGGGGCCCCCTGATGTCCTCCTGGTTTGGCCCAAACACCGCCACGGTCCTTGGCTGAGCTGTGGGCCTAATGAACTCATCAGCCAGCTGGACGCCCTGGCTGGAGGAAGAGAAAGAATGTGGGGCTCAGTGGGCAGTGAGGTATGAGGAACGTGGGGGCGACTGAAGATAGCGCTCCAACACCTTAAATTGGGCAGGTGCAGCTTCAGAGGAAGACTGGGGCCAAGACATGGGGGGGGGGGGAGGTAATGGAAGAAGTACAAAATAGGATGGAGACAAAGAAAGATGGAGGCAGGGACTGGATTTATGACTCTGGGTCTTGCTCAGATGAAAAGGTGATGGTAGAAAGTTCTGAGAAGAGTTTGGTGTCATTTCAACTTTAATTTCATGTACAACCTCTTTTGACCTTTGATGCAACACATCTTTTCTTTAAAAGCAAATTGATTTTGATTGTAGGGATCCAATTTTCACAAATTCTGCTCAACTCCATTGACTGCTTGTTAAAACCAGATATTATTTTAACTTTTCGTAAACTGTTAAGCAGTGACATTTATCAAACGTCTTTTCATTTGGTGGGAAGGAATCTATGCAACTATTGAGGTTTTAGATATCATTTTAGATCCACAACGTTCGCATATTTGTTGTTCTCTTACCTTTTCTAGTTTGTTCAAATTGAGTTTGTTCAAAAAAAATCATTTGTCTCCACTGTTGGCTTTATAGGACGATCATTGTACTGCATGCCGCCGTTTTAGGGTTGCTTACCTCGGCTACCTCTAATTCTAATTCTGTCACTTAAGTCCAAGTGGAATGGAATGGACTTTTAGGGTTTAGAGTTGGTAATTTTTTGCCCGGTTGCTTTCATGTAAAAATCATTTGAATGGAAAGGAGTCCCTTTACTGTTTGGTTATACAGAAAGATACAAATGAAATGTTAAATCAATACCAACATATCTATTTTAGTCTTTGATTTACTTTTTTTTGTACTTGTTCTGTCTATGTTCTGAGCAAACAGATAAAAGTGAAGACCTCTTGTATTACTAGTTGCTATTACTGTTACAACAGGGGGTGTTGAATCTTTGGACGCACAAGGAGTTTTTGTGTATCAACCCCCTTTGTACTTGAGACTAAACTTTATTTTATTTATTCATAAGACAGAGGGCGAGTGAGATTGTAGAGATGGTGGACATGAGTACAAGAAAGAAAATATGAGGTAAAGAAGTTAGAGGATGATTAAAGAAACATGTAGGAGGGGGCAAAAAACCCCAACAAAAACAGGCAACAAGTTGCTTAGTTTGTTTTTTTTGTCCTAGGTAAATTTTAACCAAAGGGCTGTGTCTGTCTACAGACGCACCCAAATACTACACAATAGTGTATTTTAATTAACTGTCAAGTTGGAAGTTGCATTAATACACAGTAAGCAAAAACTTGATGGCAAAAAAATGAATTTAAAATATTGTTTCCAAAAGGTTAGATAGCTTTAGCACAGAGCTAACGTGGTTGAACACAATAAATGAAAACATTTGAACAGTTTTATCACACATTCATGAGTTCATCGGTGCAATCAATTTCACATGTGGACAAAATTGTTATATGATTTAAAACAAATCCAAAAGTTACAATAGTAAGAACTAGTATAAAATTGTATGATCTTATTAGGAAACAAGTAATGGATTCAAGTCTTGATTACAAAGCACTTTTGGGAAGAAAAAAGATCATGGTTAGCAATAATTTCGCTTTGGTCACGTGCAGAGTTGGGTAAGTTACTTCTAAAAAAGTAATTGATTACTTTACTTAGTTATTGGATCAAATTTGTAGTTAAATTACTTCACTCATTACCTATTTGAAAAAGTAATTTACTACTTGTTACTTTGGTTTTTTACCACTCATACAAATTTTAAGCTTTGCACAAACAAGATCTTCTTGTCTTTCATTTAACAGAGCTCCTTTGAAGAAGATATTTTTAATCTCAATAGGACTTATCTGGTTAAATAAAGGTAAATAAATCAAATAAAAAACTATATTTTTAAAGCAATAACCCTGTGCAAGCTATGAACATGGTCCAAGACATAACCTGACTTCTAAAGTCAGATGTGAAAAATACTGTTACGTCTTTATTCATCTCTATCAAAATCTGAAACAAAGCCAGTCTTTTGAAAACACCAAGAACTATTAAATGCCTTCATGTTCATTTTGGCTGACTTTATGTTGCGCCAGTCTCTCTACGTTTGTCTGTTGTGCACAGTTCTGCACTGCTGCAGAAGCAGCACATGGGACGGGGCGGGTCTCTGCTCTGCTGCTCACCTGCTGCTCCGCGGGGATGACAGGACTCCTTACAGCAACTTTTTTCATCTAATCTTTGAGCCAGTTTGGAAATCTTTATGACTGTAGCAATGAGGGCACGTCTGTATTTTGACCAATCCCCAACTCTTCGCACTCATGCGCCACATGTGCGCCAGTTGCTCATTTAACAGAGAGAAAATGTCAGAGCCTGCAAAATCTACAAAACCCAGTTATAACAAGGTAATAAGGGTTTATATAGTCCAGTAATTGTAATTAATTACCAAAATTTGAACTGTAATTTGTTACGTTACTCCTTTACTGACAAAAGTAATTCAATTACATTAATTTGGTACTTTGTAATCCGTTACTCCAAACACTGGTCACATGCATCCTGGTTTTTAGGTTGTCTGGGCCCATGAAGGGTCATAGAGAACCGGCTGCATCTTAAGTTATTATAAGGCATCTTAAGGTGTCTTTCAGTTCCCTTGAGACTCGTTGCATTAAAATAGAACATACAGTTGTCATGCATGTGGTAAATCCATCGTGAAGAATTCGTAAAACTAATGGAAGTGCTCTTAGACCACACTCGTCGTCATAAGGTGTGAGTACTGGCTTCTTACTGACCTTGCGCAAATGCCGCACGCACGGAGTAGGCGGGTGCCCGTGGGTTGCCCACAGAAATGACGCACTGTATAATTTCCTAATGAATGCGCACTTATTACTTAAGTAGCACTAACAGGCCCCTTGGGCAGTCCACAGGATTTTGGGAGTGGTCAATTAAAGGAAAAATCCGTACGAAATGCTTGCATCTTCACCCTTACATACCCTTACGGTTTCTATAAGTGTTTTCTACGACCTGTTGTATCACCGTATAAAAGAATGTGTGAACATTTTGGTTCTACAGGTTCGTCCAGCAGTCTGTGACCATTGCGGTTGAAGAGTTACAATAGGTCAAAGAGCACGTGTTTTTTAGGTGTCACCAGTGAAATCTCTGGTGCTGAAAAAATGCTTACAGTGTTCACTAAATGTAAAGTTAGCTTCACCAAGACAATTTGGTTAAACTCGGCAACTAAAAATGTTTAGACAACTTTATTGCAGAAGAACCCAGACCCATTTCTCCTCAAATAGAATCATATGGGAAATACCACAGACCAGATGGACCACAGAACACATTTCTGGTCTTCTTTTACCACCGTGGGTTCTAATGAGTTAACGTCAACAAACCATGTAGGTTAAATGTCATTAAGACTTACATTTAGACAAAAACAGACACTAACTATGGCTTAGCAGGTAGCAGAGATACAGTCAATGCCAACATTTAATTAATCAAATGCATTCAAATCAATATTAAAAGTAAAATTTCAAAAATATGGTAAGCATTGACTTAGCTTTACCATAAGGGAATTATAATTTAGCCAAATGATGCAAAACTACTAAAATTTTTAAGCCAAAACTTTTTGTTTCTCTACATGGAAACAAATATAAAAATCAAAACGTACAATAAGAATTGTTATTATGAAAACTAATGATGTAACTGGCTTTGTCTTTGAACATTTTTAAGCATTGTTGTTTTTTCAATTGAGCTATGTTAGCTAGTTAGGCTTCTAATTGTGATCACATAGACGGTTAGATTTTGTTATACAACTGGAAGTGACTTTTCCAATTTTCAAACTTTCACATCACATTTGATGTTTTTTTTATGTGTCTTACTAAATATTCCTAGTGAGGCCTATTTGGATTTATGCTAAAATGTGATATTACACACACTTTACAACTCCCTTCTTTGCTCTAATAGATTTCTGAGGTCATTGTTGTTGGATGCTTCATGCTTTATGCACAGGAACATAAATTGGTGTCCCCACAGTGAAAATTAAAGATGTCATTTTGAATGCAGGATCACAGCTGGCTAGTTTGCTGACTAATAGTGCATCTGAAGTCATCACACTTAGATCAGCATCATCACTAAGATGGTATCATCTCCTACACTGCACAATCAACAAACTCATCAGCCTTCCTCTCATATTTAACCGTTCCCTCCCGAGCGTAGTCTCCGCGAGAGAGCGTGCACGCACATCCGCCGCTGCACATCCATCAGGAGGGAGGAAAAGTGTGCACCTTTGTGTGTCCATATGTGTCTTGGTGGCGGGGAACGGTGGGCGCCCTGCTGGGAGCGCAGATGGTGCAGAGGCCTGCCACGGCAGCGCTGACGATCGCCACATTCTCACATGGGACCCCCAGCTTTCTGGATCCCACACCTCCTGTTCGAGTCTGGATTGACAGCCTCTCCCCCCTCCTCTCTGGCTACACAGACAAGGCCGGAGCCCAGGCCCATTGCCGCGTTAGCCACACTGGAATAAAAGACGGAACGCCGCACATTGTCTTTCCTGGGCGGCCACTCTTCGTGCTGTTTCTCTTCATTTTTCTCCTCCTTTCCTCTCATTTCTCCCCTCTCCCTCATCCAGATGCCCCCTGTGGCTCACCGTCCACCTGAGAGAAGCCTCATACATCTCCTGACAAAGTGACTAATCCCCCCCATTTCGCGGCTCCATCCCACTGCTCCCTTGAAATGTTCAAACCCGCATGTATGTGTGTGTCTGTCGTGTCTTTTAGGTGACAGGTGGGTGTATGTCACACAAGTTCAAGGTGTTTCTTTTTTTTTGTTTGTTTTTTGGTGGTTGTTGTTTTAACAAGCAGCTCCGACAGCTGCAGGGTCTGTCGAGCTCTGACTGATTAGAGAAATAACTCCATCACAGACGCCTCATCAGGCTGACATCACATCCTGACTCCTTGTTGACAGCTCCTTCAAAACGAAGTCCACCTACACGTCGAAAGGTTGTTTTGAAAGTCTCAAAAAATTGTCCCCCAACGTCTAGAAACAATTTAAAACCCTACCGGAGGAAAAAAAAAAAGTTCTAAATGTACGTAATATTTCGTGAAAATTCAGCTGCAGTATTAGGTCTCAGCTGGTGATATAAGCCCTGGCAAAAATAATCATAACCATAAATCACTGAACTGCTTCCCTTCCTGTGTGTCTACAAATACTGAGTGATTATAGGAAGCGCAGTAAGAGGGCAATGTAGCCCATGCTAAACCTGAACCCAGAGGTTGATTTTTTTAAAGGAATATCTCAACCTAAAGCTAATAAATCAAAGGAAACGACAACTGCACCCCTCTGTGTGTGTTCTGTTTAACTTTCAGGAGTTGAACCAACAATAATTTAAAAATGGCAAGAGATAAGGTTTTCCATTTACAGTTTCCAAGTGTGCAGAGAACCTCGGTAGAAACAGTTAATTTCTGTTTTAGCTAAATGCATGTGGGGTAACATGATTATTCAGACTGAAATTTAATCAGAACTTTCTCTGTATATTGAGATGCATTTTTGATAGATTTTCCACTAAAGAAAAGCTAGACATTCACGAAGATCTAAACTTGTTTGGACTTTTTTGATCAAAGAAAAAAACAAGCATTTAATGTTTGCTCAGGAGTTATAACGTTAAACTTGTTAAGTAGAGTTTCTTTCAAAGTTTTTATTTACTAGGAAACCCAATAAAGATTGCATCATGTCACAAAATTAATGAGGGGATACTTCTTGACTTCCAGCTTGAGTCAAACAAAACCAAATAATGTTGTGTCTGTTTACCAAATAACTACTAGATGGCATGAACAAAGATAGCAGTCTCCGTGTTTTGTGACATTAAAAATTTGACCTTTATAAAAAGAATAAACGAAACTTCATGTTTGTGATTGTTTGTTTTACTTTGGATAGAGCACATATCCAAAACAACTGTACAGGGGTGTAGCTTTTGCAGTTAGCTTTAAAAAGTTCCCCGTGTTAGCATTAGTGCTATGTTTTACCAGTTTAGTCCTTCAACATCTGAAATGTAACAGACAACAGCAAATTACGCTGACTTTTTGAACTAATGTAATTCTTTGACCATTTACGCAGAGGTGTGGCTTTAGCAGTTAGCTTAAAAAGTTCCCCTTGTTAGCATTAGCATGCTATGTTTTTACAGTTTAACCCTTTAACACCAGAGCTGTCACTAACGACAGGAAATTACGCGTGGTCTTTGAACTAATGTAACTCTTTCACTGTTTTCACAGAGGTGTGGCTTTAGCAGTTAGCTTTAAAAAAAAAAAGTATCCCACGTTGGCATTAGTGTGCTATGTTTTTACAATTTAAGCCTTTAACATCAGAGCCGTCACCGGCGACATCAAATAACACAAGCTCTTCAAAATAATGTAACTCTTTGACCGTTTATTTATACACACAGAGGTGTGGCTTTAGCAGTTAGCTTGAAAAATGTTCCCCCTGTTAGCATTAGCATGCTATGTTTTTACAATTTAACCCTTCTACACCTTCTAAACAGCACAAGTTTTTAGATCTACTGTAACTCTTTGACCATTTACACAATTAATTCAATTCCAGCAGATCCCCGCAAGGAGAAAAGTGGCTTTGCTAACGTAAAGCGTTGCAACTGATGCACTCTTCTCCGTGTCAGAATTAGCTGGTTTACGTACATTAGCGCAAAGCTGCTTTTCTCCACTTCAGAATCTGTTGGAATGACATTAATTACATAAAGAGTTAAAGACTTGCAGCAATACACTGTAACTATGCAATGACCTCTTTTCTTTGACAACGGGGTTTACGATTTTTAGCTTTAGCACATCTGTTTTCAAGCGTACAACCTGAGCAGTTAGCATGTTGCCTACGCAGCAATGTGACCTATATTTTCAAAGTGGTGGGTTATCTTGTTAAAATGGTGGTACTACTGGGCAAAATGAGATTTAATCACTTTGGCACAAATGACCACGGTCACCTGGAAATGTTTCAGTTCTTTAGGTCTATTTCAGCAGCATAAATACTTTCTTTCCACAGAAGGCATTTGCTTAGTATCAAGCATCAAGTGTTTCTGGTAGTGGGTTTATTTTCAACAGCTAATTGGAAAATTTAGGGTAGTTTAGTTGAACTGTGGAATAGTAAGAGAGGAGAAGGCACTATGACTAAACACCATCCATTATCGACTCTCTGGTGACTCTACCACCCTGCAGTGCGCTGCCTGTCTCCACACTCGGTACATCAGCTGTGGGATGTAATTGCAGCAGGCACCAACAAAACAGCCTTGGAGGTGTCCTTCATGTCTTTGGCTGGGAGCCTCGCAGATCGAGGAGGGGTCCGTGGTGACCAAAAAGCACAGGCTAACTCCACTCCTCCGTCTGTGGAGCAATTAGGGTGGTGGTCCGTGTGTGTGTCCGTGGGCTCCAGCTGTCAGGAGGCCTCTGTCTCCTGGTCCTGACATGTCTCCAGTGCGCCCCGCCGTGAGCGCCTCCATGTCACACACACTTCACGGAGCCGACCGGGGCCCGGGGCGAGCTGTCCGTCACCTCACACAGCCAGTTCCTCTTTCTCTGCTGCTCACACACCCTGGCTGTTCATCGATACGCTCCTTCTGGTCGTCCCTCTCCCGCTTTGCGGCGTCTGTGTGGGATGGCAGAAAGCATGGCGGTGGCTGCGGGCCACGTCAAGTCATCCGTGCTTCCCCTTATCGTTTTAATCACCTCGTTAGGCGCAGTCAGTCTCCTCACTTACTGGCCGCCGCTCCTGCTCTGGAACAGTGCCCTTCTGACCTGACACTGGTGGTGCCAGCGGGCATCGGGATGCACTATGGGACCCAGTCAACAAACCGTAGCAGCAGCAGCAACTACATACTCATATCCATTTGGAAAATGAGAAAAGTGCAACAAATGACAGGCAAGATTGTCCAAAGGTAGTCTTTCAAAATGTCATCATTTCTATCTTAAGTCATGTGCCCTTCCAACAAATTTTGGCTGCTTTTCAAAGTTTTTTCATTCAGTGAAACCTAAAAACAAAAACTATTTAAAAGTTGAAGATTTAGTTAAAGCTTTTTGTCTCACCTGGTCATAAGGATCTTGGGTTAGACTTTTAAGTTAAGTAGATTTTTTTTTTTTTTTTTTTTGTCAAGTTCAAGTTCTTCTTCTCACCTGGTTTAAGATTTTTGTTTGCTCAGCTGCTACCTGCCAGACTGGCTGTCCCTTCAGCTTATATACAGTATAGAAGACTCTGGCTTCAGTTTGTTTTCTCCTTGTGTCAGTCCGACATTTGTCCCTGGACATAAAAACAGATGATCAACTTTTTGGAGATGTATTAACTTGAATCTAAATTATTTTTGGCAACGAAAGAGTTCAAAATTTATATTTAAATAAAAAAAGGTTTAGGATGTGAACTCAGATCCTTTGATGGTCATCCAAGTGTCCCTAAAGTCTAAAGTTGGTGTTTTTTGCAAAGAAATCTGCAAAAAAAAAGTGATAAAGGAGAAACAGAATGATTACAATTTAAGTTTTATTGTGTATTTGTTTAGTTTAACTGTTTGATCCATTAAATTCTCAATATGTTTACTTTATTTCTTTATCACACACTTGAACACATTTGCCCAAGTACCTCACCTCTACATTTAGGTCAAAGTTGCATGACTCTGCTTTTTTTTTTTTATCACAAAAACGTATTCACATTGTAAGTTCTTCTTTTTCATCTCAATTAGACATCCGTGTTGTTTCCAGACATGTCTGATCTGGTCTGATCTCAGAAGGTAAGCACGGTGAGACCAGATCAGAGCACCTGGGACTGCTGGGGCCTAATGTTACTGCAGCCACATGGGGGACACTCTCTAACAATCAATGTACACGTCCCAAGTCTGGGTAAATGCGTGGAGTTGCATTAGGAAGGATATGTGCTGTACAAGTGAAGGGAGAAGCTGAAAGTAAAAGCAAGCTTTTCCATTTTGATTCATGTGATGTCCTTAATTCATTTAAACTGGTGATATGACCTTTTTGTACTTTATGTTCTTCATCCCAGCATATAGGTATCGGAAGAAACCTTTATCTGAAATGTGCAGCATTTTCTGCTACATTTTGCCAAAAAAAGCATGGTTACTTGAATTTTCATCAAAACAGTTTTATTCAGAATGAGGCTTCATGAAGCTTTCATGAACCACTGGTTTGGTTTCACACTGCACTCTCAAGAGTGGACTAAATGTCATGGAGTTATGACTGTTCATAAAGGGGGATTGCTGCCTGAAATTAACACTGACTTGGAATTTTAATAACATGAGAAGTATGGTCATTTGTGGTCATATATAAATACTGAGTTTTATTTCCTAAAATAACTCTGCAAACATTATAACCCTAATAGTTTTACTACATGATGCGTTTTACTTTTTTAACTGATTCATTCTGGAAATTTGAAGGGATCGCAAAAAAATTTGATTTTTATTTCTCACTTAGCTTGATTTTATTTTATTTTTTACAAACTTTATGAATAAACTAAATGGAAGAGAGTATGTTATATTTATTTATTTCAACTTACCAGCAGTTGAGCAAACAAATAAGAGCCGATGCCTGTTGTGTTGGACAGAGTTTACTGTTTCAATAGGGAGTTATGAATCTTCAGACACATGAGGTGTATGTTTGCATAAACTCCTTTTGTATTAAAGGCTACACTTCATATTCTATTTGCATGCTATTCTTTTTGGACCGGATGGAAAACAAAGGAGGAGTGGGATAGTATAGATGGTGGACAAATGAAAACAGGTGGTAAAGAAGTTGGAAATAAATAAACAAACACATAGGACGGGGGAGGATTACAAACAAAAAGGTAACAAGTTGCTTGAAGTTTATTGACTTGAGTAAGTTTTAGAGTTTAAATTAGATCAGTTTAAAGTGTTATTCAGTCATTGAGTAGTTGTTTTGCCAGTTACCTTTTTTGTCTTGAGAAAGTATTTAAATCCGTTTAGTTGTACTAGAGTATTTTGAATAATCATGGATTTTTTGACATTTTATTATTTTATTTAAATGTTATTAGCTATTTAATCAATTTTGATCTCAAACTGTTCAGATCCTCCAGGTCTTTATGAAGACATTTTATATCCCAACAAATCTTTCTGGAGACATGACACAATCATGATGTGTGATTTCATATGATTTCATCATTGGGATACATCAAACTGATGTAATGCCATCAGCTGTCAGCACTCATACTTCCCATAAAACCCAGGTTTTAGCACAGTGGCATAAGGAACGCAGTTCATTCCAGTGATGAGTTCACTATGCAAAGGGTTGTTTATGTGCAATGGGAATAATCAAGGACAAAAATTAAGTGAAAGTGATGTTAAAGAGGGGAAACGCCAATAAAAAGTCTTACTGAAGCAGGGAATATTACAAAAACACATTCAAATAGGTAAAAATGACACAAAAATTAGGATGTACACCTTTTGACACATCCCGTCAAGGGTCGGTGCAGCGAATCAGCTTTTACCAATCCACACACTTGGTTTGGCAGAGTTTTTACACCGGATGCCTTTCCTGACACTACCTACCCTGTATTTTATCTGGGCTGGGTACCAGCACAGGGAAACTTAGACTCAGGTCCCCCTGTGGCTTCATAGAGGCAGTAGCTTGAAGGGTCTCTCCTAAGGACCCACACTGGATTAAGCTCATTGTGCCCCCTGGGGAACGAATCCTGGTTTCCCATGCGCCAGTCCTACACCCAACTGAGTCATCCAGCCACCACACATAAAAACTAGGATAAACATACTCATGTCTTTATCTGAGCCTCACAAGACAACCAGTTAGATGGGGCTTCTTTTATTTTGGAGGAAAATTGAACCCTTTACCAGCAGAGCTTTAGCTCCAGCGTTAACATTCTTTCAACCATCCTAACTCTTCAACTGTTTACATGATTAACGTAATTCCAGCGGATTCTGAAGCGGAGAAAGGCAGCTTTGCACCGATATGCAACACTTTACAGTAGTGAAGTGTTGACGCAATCAATGTAAATCAGCTAATTCGGCACTGAAATGCAACTCTTTAGTACTGTGTTGCTTATTGGTGCATGAAAAGCTGCTCTTCTCAGCTGATTCGCGTTGATGATATAAATTGGCGGAGTATTAATTATTTCAAAAAGCGTGATTTAGAGGCGTCACCGGTGACATCTCAGGTGTTAAAGGGTTAAGAGGGGAAACACCTGTAAAGACACTTACAAACACGACGAATATCACAAAAGCACTCTAAAAGAGGTAAAAAAAAAAATGACACAAAACCGAAGATAAACATACTTGTCTTCATCTGAGCCTCACAAGACAATCTGTTGGATGGAGCTTCTTTTATTTTGAAGGGGAAGAACTTTTATTTTTGCAGTGAACTTGTGTTCTTTTTTATATGACTCAAGTTTGTTTTGTGAGACTCGCAACGGATAAACTTGTTCGTTGTGCCACCAAGTACTTTTACTTTATAGGTGTGGGCGACTTTATCGACAGAGCTGCTTCACCTCCACTTGCCATGCTTCATTTGCATTTCTTTGTATATGCTGAATTTATTGGTTTATAACTCACATTTTAAGTTTTTTTAAAAACTTTATTTACTTGACTTTTTGTTTTATTTAAGATTTTTGGGGACGCAAACCTTCTGAAACCTGCTGCTCACCAAACTGCTTTTAGTTTTTTTTGTTGGTCGGAAAATTTTATAAAATTTATTTTATTGCAAGAAGGTTGGTTGCCAATTTTATTTTGACACTTTTGCAAGATTTGGGATTTTCAAAATAATTTTCTTGTTTCACGTCCCCCCTCCTCCTCCATCCCTCTCATTGCACTGAAAACTGTTTCTGTTTTTAATAATTTCCTCGCAAAAAAAAAAAAAAATAGAAAAGAAAGAAAAGCGTGCACGAACATGACCCTTCCCCCTTCATCACGCACATCCCTGCTTTCCCTTTTGCCCACTTCTCCCAGGGGGGGGGCGGAGCGCTCGGGGGCGTGGGGAGGAGGGATGGAGGAGAGAGGCGGCGTTAGACAATACCATTCCTCCTAACACATCACGTCCCTCCTTCCCGTCTGTGAAGTGAGCCTTTATTAGCGCGGACCCTTCGGATCTGATCTCGCATATGGATGGAGGAAGAGGAGGAGGATTACCCGCGAAGCTGCCTTCAGATCTGACACCCACCCGCCCCCACCCCATCATCCTCATCCACAGGCGGATGGACGGAGTGGCCGCACTTTCTCCGTTGTCTCCCCATCTTTTGTGTCTCTGACTGATCCTCCTCCCTGCTTATCTCCATCATCTTCATCGTTTTTGCGGCTGTGCCGACCAGGGCTCAACAGTACAGGAGAGTGGCGGGGGGGGGGGCGGCGGCGGCGGGGGGGACCTCTGATTTTGGTTGATCCGATTTTTGGCAAACTTTGGCCCCCCTGCTGAGATGTTGCAAGCGATAAAGTGAAGGAGCGACATTTTTTTTAATGCCTTTTTGGCTTTTTGGAGTTGATCTGGAGTTGAGGCGTTGCTCAAGAGCACTTCTAGATTTTACTGGGAGGAAAACCTGCAACTTTTATCAAGGTAAGAGTCAAATAACATTTTTATTTACTCATTTTCATAGTAAAAAACTTTATTTTTCGGTTTTTTTTTCTTAAGCTAACGAAAAAATAATTAAATTTTTTGTATGTTTTGATTTTTAAAATGTATTTCAAGTCACTGTGGCCTGAGCTGAACAGATGTGTTCATCACACATTGACAGATGGCCAATTCGGATTATGTTAATTAATAATGGATTGTTTTTCATTCAAAAAAAAGATTTGTGTGAAAAGAAAAAAAGTTTTAGAAAATATTGCTTAAAATTGTGTTTATTTATTGATAAAATTAAATGATTTTTTTATTTGGGTGTTTTATATGTAAAACGGTGTGGAACTGTTTGAAATATGTCAAAATATGTTGGTTTATTTTTTTGGTGGAATTTCTTTAAAAACCCAGGTTCTGGAAAAAGTGCCATCTCCAAAGCCTAAAAATGATGCTGAGTCCGGATCAGGCCGAGACGGACCTCTCCTGGACTCAGTCCGACCCGGAGGCGATGCTGAACGGCCTAAAGGCGGCCGGCTGCGCCTCGGACGAGCCCGCGGAGGGCGAGGACAGGGCCAAGTGCAAAGCCGAGCAGCCGCTGAGCCGCGAGGAGAAGCGGCGGCGGCGGCGGGCCACGGCCAAGTATCGCTCCGCGCACGCCACCAGGGAGCGCATCCGCGTGGAGGCGTTCAACGTGGCCTTCGCGGAGCTGCGGAAACTACTGCCCACCCTGCCCCCGGACAAGAAGCTCTCCAAGATCGAGATCCTCAGACTGGCCATTTGCTACATCTCCTATCTCAATCACGTGCTGGATGTCTAGGGGCGCGAGGGCTGGACGCGCGCGCGCCTCTAGCTGAGTGGTTTTTGCGCAGACATTCTCTCCTTTTTTGAGTTTCTGCTTAGCGGATAAATCATTTTACAATCTGAAAAAAACCCTGAAACTGTTTTTTAAATAACTTGCATGAAAAGTAAAGAAAATGTAGGTCCGAAATGACAGAAGAACACCTGTAACGCATGCGCACGTGACACATTTTCTTCTGATTTGGGCAAAAAACCATCAGTTCTCGCGTGAATTAACCCCCCCCCATGGAGTCAACCTGACAACTTTCCAATTTCCTAATTTTTATTTTTCATGATGCAAAAATTAAAATCAAAACCAGTATTTCTTTCCTGTAGGTTAACTAAAATTTTCATTTTTTTTTTTACAAACACAGAAGCGTGTTTATTTATTTTTTTACAAAAATAAATAAATCATGAAATAGCTGCTTTAGATATAGTTTAGATTTTTTTTCTGGTGAAGGAAAGAAAAAATGCTGGAGTAAATTAAAAAAAAAAGATTTACTGCTGTAAGTGCCACTTATGACATGAAAAATTGTGACCTTAATTTTTTTTATTGTAATAAATTATTTATTTAATTGTGTTAAATATTTATTGTTAATTTATCGCTGGAGTTCTCCCCTTCCTTTTTTTTATTAAAAAAAAAAGTAATTTTTGTATAAATGTATATGGATTGTTGCTTCTATATTTTAGGCTGTGAAACTTAACTTGGAAAGTGGTGGTGTTTTATTTTTTATTTTTAAAAAAAGCACTTTCTGTTAGATCCATATTTATTTGATGTTTGCTTGTCCTTATTTTTCTCATGTTTACTGTCGACTGATGGCAACAAAAGCACTTCAAGATTGGGGTCTAGTGGCCTCAGAAATGTTTGCTTCCCTAAAAGGTTTTCAGTTGAAAAAGACAAGTTTGACAACTCGATTGGCAATTTAATGATTTATATATATATTTTTCTCGCTATGACCAAAAAAGGCAGAATTCTCTTTTGGTGTGTCTTTTATTTTGGAAAATGCTTTTAATTTGTGTTCGTTTCCCGAAAGTCCAATAATTTTCTAGTGAAATGGAAGAAGAAAAAAAAAGAAAGCGTATCCTCTATCCAAAGATTTTGTCGTCTCTTCAGGGTTGTGTAGGCTAAACTTGTTGCTTTATGCAGATCTTTGTAGTAGAGTGTCTGTGTGACCGCTGGTTTCTAATGGACAGAACTTTTTTCATATTTTTTCTGTGTTATTTTTAATTAAAAAGCAAATACTTTAAAATGACTCCTCGTACCATTTTGGCCAGCACAGTTTGTTGGGAATCGATCGAGGTTTTTTTGGGGGGGGGGGGTTACTGGGGTTTGACACCTCTTTTGGGGGAGAAACGATGCACACAGAGCGATGGATAAAGCAGCCAACGCGCAGGTCTGTCTGTGGTCAGCAGCTAAAGGCGGTCGTAAGAGGAGGCTGGATGCTCGCTCCTGGCTGAAAGGCTCTCCGCCTCCCCAGAGAGGGGGCAGGTGCTACTTCCAGACGAGCCAAGACAGAGCCAAGACAACCAAATTACTGGCCGTCTGGCACCTCCCGTGGGAAACCCGGCGAGGAAGAAGGGATGGGAGAGTTATGAGCGAGCAAGATGTAATATTGCCAAACGGTATAACCAGCGAGGATCCAAATATTTATATTCATTTGTGTTATGTACGCCTCTATCGACCGCTCCATAAATGGTCCGTAGTTGAGTTACAGAAATAGGAGGTGTGTGAACGCTTCTCATCCAGACCACATCAGATCACCGGGAGTGAACCTTTCTTGTGTTGTGAAGCACGTCTGTCCCCCAGTGAGAGTTGAACCCTTAACCCTGGAAATGCCACTGTTAAGCTGCGCCAATTGAGCAACAGAATGCATCAAATATGCATGATCAAAACATAAATAGCTGATCCTCCTGACTGTCTGTCTGTCTTTCCCCTGGAAGCCAGAAAAGCTTTTTAGAATTTGTGCTTCCAGATCCATCCACAGATCAGGATATGCTTCTCTCATGACCCTTTAGAGTGACGACCCTACAGGAAAAGAAAAAAAAAAAAAAGATTCATGACCTTTATCAGTATTTAATAACCTGACCTCACCTGACCCTTCCCAACACTTCCTGTACCCTAAATCAAATCAGCTTCTGGCCTTTAAACCACATTTGACCTTTTTAGGTAAAACCTGACCAGCCCTTTGACAGCGCACTTAACCCAACATAAACCCACATGGCACCCTTTTAGCTTTTTTCTTCAGGTGGTTATAAACTGCAAGGCCTATACTAAAAAAAAAAAAAAGGTCTTTTTTGTTCATTTTATTTTTCATAAACTTCTTGTTCCCCTGCAACAGACTGGCGACCAGTCCAGGGGTGTCCCCTGCCTTCGCCCATGATTAGCCGGGTTAGGCTCCGGCAACCCTGTGACCCCGAAAGGGATAGAGCAGTGAAAGTGAATGAATGAATGAACTTCTTGTAAATTTTCATGCTATTATTTTGTTTACAGTTTTAGAATTTGGTCTTTTATTTTGTGAAATTGTAACAGCTAATACAACATGTATGTAATATAGATGGTCATTAAAGAACATGAAACTAAATGTTAAGAGGCAAAAGCAAATACATACGAATGTTAGCCTGTTTTTGATGAAAATGTAGCTTGAACAGTATTCTAAAATGAGTAAAAATGGCAGTTTTGTTTACTTAGTAAGCTAAAAAAAATACTTCTGCTAGCTACTTGTTAGCTTAAAAAAAGATTTCAATATATGTGCAGACTAAACTTAAATGTGTAGAGAGCTGAGAACTGCTAAGTTTGGGATTTTAAGATTTGTAACCGTAAATAATCTTAAAAACTGTTGTGCAGCTATAACGTAAAGAAGATTAAGCTCTTATGGTGCGCTAACAAGAAGTCAGTGTTATCTGTTTAGCTAATGGGCTGGAAAAAGGCTAAAAGATATTTTTTTTTTACCTTTTTTGGGAAAACCTGATAAGCCTTTGACATTCTTTTTAAAACATTTTTTCTAAAATAAACCTATCTGGCACCTTTTAGCCTTTATATTTAGGTAGTTATATACTTCGCTGTGCAAAAAATATGACCGTTGTTATTGTTCGTTAGTTTCATTACTTTCTTGTAAATTTCCAGTTGGCCATATTATCATTTTGGTTATTGTTTTAGCATTTGGTCTTCTAGTTTGTAAAATTGTATGAGCTGAAGTAATCTAGGTGCTCAATAAAGACAATAAAACAATATTTTTGGGGGCTAAAGCAAACACTTAATAATGTTAGCCTGTTTTTGACAGAAATCTGGCAGGAAAATAGACATTTTTGTTTAAAGCTAACATAAATCTGTGAAGATATAAACACTATGTTTTGAAATTTTTTAAAACTCTAACAAAATAATTTGAAATACTGGTGTAAAGCTAAAATTTAAAGATCAATCAAACCCTTACAGTTTACTACCAAGAAGTCAGTATGTTTTCGTTGAGCTAACGGGCTGAAAATAGGCTAAAAAAGGTAATTGTTTGGATGAAAATAATTTTCTAAGATTTTTAGGTAAAACTTGACCAGACCTTTGACAGCACACTCAACATATATGTCCCACAATTGACAAAAATCTAGCGCTTGAACGATACACTAATGCGCACAAAAATTGACCTTTTTTTTGTTAATAAGCCCACAACAAAAAAGGGCTTGTGCTAGCCACCTGTTGGCCAAAAGAAAAAAAAATTTTAATGTTGCAGATTATCCCTAAATCTGAAGGGGTTAAACGCTGGTAAATTTAGGATTTTCAACAACTGTAACTCAAAACAATGTTAAATACTGACATGTAGCTAAAATTTAAAGAAGAAAAAGTTTTTTGTAAAGGTCTCAGAAGACTTTGAACTATAGTGCATGGTTGTTGTTGTTGGTATTGATGTGAAATTAAGTAAAAATTGGTAAAAAGACAGTTCTTTCCTCTAGGGGGTCAGCAGCATAGCCGAGCCTGCGACTACAACCACATGTTTGTTCAAATTGACAACGGTGTCGCCATCTTCATCCAGCATTTTGTCAATTTCTGCTTGGTCTCTACCTAGAAGTCGGTTTCTTTACGTATAGCTAATGGGCTCAATATAGACAAAGAAACGTTTGCATTTGGATAAAAATCCGTAGTAATATTAACATTTAGCCATATTATAATAAAATCTTTTTTTTTTTTCAATGCACTGTCTGACGTCTTGTGGTTAACACGTCTACTAGAACATCGTTTTTAAGAGAAGCTGTTGGCTTAAGTGTCAGAGTTTACATAGATAATACAGTTTTTATTGTCTGAAATGTAATTTTCTTAAAGAAATTAGTTTTTAAAAGGGCTAAACTGGCAAAAACAGTCATGAATTGAACTATTTACCAAAGAGACGTTTATGTCTATTGCTTTATTCCCCGAGTCAAAGAGTGTAGTATGTTTTATGTAACTCGGTTTTACCTTTTAAATGACTTAAACTGCAATAACTGTTTACCTTTTAATGAATGGAGACTTCCGTTTTGAATACAAAATGTTCTTAGAATTTAAGGCCAAAAAAAGATGGTTTTCACAAGTTTTCATCTTGTTTTCTGGCAGTTTATTTGGATTATTTCTTGTTTTTGGAGCCTTTATCTCCAGATTTTGCACAAATCATAAGACTCCATTCAGACTGTGCATCATGTCCAATTTCTACATGTGATTCTGGCAGAAGAAAGGCATTCAAACCTGAGTGTCCCAACATTTCAGACAGAGCTCCGATCAAAAGGAGCTGCCGGAGAAGAAAAACCAATATGTTGCATCAACAGATTGCCCTCTTCAGAAGACAAAACAAGCTCTGTGGTTCTGGCATGGCGTGGGGACAGGCTTCTGCTGGAGCTTATTGAATGGAAGGGTCCATCTGTACACGGAGCAGCGAAGCGCTCTTCATCCCAGAAGCTCCAATTTATTCTTTACAAAGCCCTGAAGAAGGGGCAGGGCGGAGAGGAGTGACGGGCAAAGCGCAAACTGCTGAGAGCCCAGAGCCCGACAGAGCGGCCGCTCTGGGTGAGAAAGTGCCACATTTCACCACAACTACCCCTCCTCCTCTTCCTCCTGCCTCCCATCCATCCATCCATCCATCCTCTCCCATCTCTGTGGTGCTTACGTAATGGCAGAGGCTGAGGAGTGACCATATGTCAGGAGGTGTGTGCAGACGGCGGGGGATTATACGCCGGCCATTAGCAGCGTTCGGGCCTCCTCATCATCATTCAGGTAGAGGCCTACTTGAAGCCCACAGCTCACTCGCTCCGTGTAAATTGGACAGGGAGGAAGAGTATGACAACAAACAGCCATATGTTCACAGCACGAGGAACAACATTGGGGCCTTTTTGTGCTGCCTCATTTTCCCCCCACCGTCTCCTTTATCCTCCCGTCGTCAGGCATTAGGAGAACTCCCCAGTCAAGCGCCGCGGATCCTGTTCCTCCCCTCCGCTGGGCGTGTGTCCCCGCAGTTCTGAAGGGTTCTTGTGCTGCCGGTGTACAAAGCCAGGTCCATGTGCTGAAATGCGGCCCCCGGGATGGTCCGCATTATCCCTGCCTCCTTCACCAGCAGGGTCCCGGGGCTCGGGCTGACTCGTGGCCCTTTGTCTGCAAACAGATGGAAATGGGCAGAGGGGAGAGAGTGAGAGGTGTGTGTGTTTGTGTGTGTGGGGTGGGGGGGTGGGGGGTGGGGCAAAAAGAGTCAGTCTGTTCTCATTAAGTGCCCCCTCTTCTCCTCTCCCCCCAAAACAATGCGTCAGCAGCCACGCTCTGACCATCTGTATCGCCTGTCAGAAGATGCAAGTCCCCCCCACACACAAAAAAAAGAACCCCCGGCCCGTTAAGACAGTCAAAGTCATTGGGTTCAAATTTGGTTAAGATTCTTTAAATCCAATTGTTGGGCTTTTGTTGAGGATGTCCCACTGGAGGTGTGTGGATGGATGAAGGGGGGGTACACTCAGCAATCTCCTGCTGTCTCCCTTTTTTGGAGCCAATTTAGAAACAGTGATTCATGAAAACATTAAGGAAGCATTATCTCTGCTTTAATCCTCTGTTTTTAATAACCGGGAAGAGAATTATCTGCTTATGTCCGACCCAATTTAAGCCTCTTAAGCTAATGATTCACAGTTTTAGCAACTGACCGTGTCCTTTTTAAGACGTCTGTCACATCAACGCCAAAATATGTTCCATTTCTTTCGTGAAAGTGCGGAAAACACAGTTCCTAATTAGTCATGTGACTTTCTCTGATTTAAAATACTAAATAAAAGTCATAAAAAGCAAAGTTGAGCCTCACACCCCTTTTTGTAAAAAGTTTTGATGCTTTAAAAAGCCACTCCGATTTTCTTTTGATCTATTTTAAAAGCTTTCCCAGGGGTCTTTTAATGATGATTTTGCCGTTTTTAAGCCAAAACTGCCCCCCAAAACGTGTTTTCTTCTAGGACATACTTTCCACAGTTGTTCATTAGAAAATTAATTGAATCCATTGGAGTTGAGAAACCCCGCCCACCTTCACCTACCTGTTAGTGAGAGCTCTCTGTTTACACGCTTTCCAGCTATCTTACAACGGCAGCCTAACATTACCGAAGCCATATGCCAGATTGGAAGAAGAAAACAAAGGCTATGTCCGAATTCCCTCTCTAACTACTAAAGAACTATAAAGTGCCCTGGATCATAAAAGCAATTCGGATACCATGCTGACTACTTTTGTTTTGTTAAACAGCATATATGACGTCACCGATATCACAAAGTGAAAACGTATTAATACGAGCACTTAATAAACACTATTAATGACTAGACTGCAATCTGATGATGATGAAGTGGATGGTTTATAAAAAAAAACTACACTCAAATGCTTATTTTTCTTGAGAAGTGTTCAAATGCAATGCATTGTGGTCTATACTCACCAATCTAATGAGCCTGCGCACTGGTTGTTCACAGAGACTTTTGGAGGGCAGAAGTTTTGGAATTCTAGAGTCGGACAGCACTTTAAAATGGCAAACGCACTATTTAATGCGCTATATCTTGTGAAGGAATCTGGACGCAACCGAAGACGTACATGGATGTAGTCGTCTACAAGCGGATGCGTCAGAATGGGGCGGAACTTGCGGCTAAGTGTATTTTCTATGTTACAAATTCAATCTTTTTCCAACAAAATTTTTGTCTTCTCCTGATTCACAACAATTTGAAGAATTAATGCAATCTTAAGCTTCATTTTCTTTATATTTGTCCTCCATCATCAGAAAAATGCTGCAAGAATGTTGAAAACACCAAAACATCATTTCTATTGGAGTTGGTCTTTGACGCTTGTAGGAAATGTTACAAAATGTACTTTTTCTCTCCAGTTTACAGCTTTTTTATAATTCTTTTATGATGTTTCCCTTAGAATATTCACCGCTTTTTTCTAAAAGACAAAATAAAAAGGTCATTTTTGATGTGGCGAACTTAAAACTTTTAAGTCTCTGGCTTGTGGTCTTCCTCCTCTTCCTCTGCTTCCATACCATGTCTCCTCCCACTTCGTCTTCATTTTTTACGCACTTTCATTTTTTTCCCCACCATATTTACCGACACCCCCCACCAACACCCTCGCCGTCGCCTCTAAACTCATAAAGTCCGTGTCTTTGGGGAGGGATCCATCCATCTTCAGGACACCAAATCGAATTGGCCCCCACCACCACCACCACCACCACCACCACCTTGCTCTGTGCGGGCCATCTGGGTGTGTGCAGTCAAAGGATGAAAATGTTGCTCATTTAGATGTCATCAGGTCTAACTCTGGCTTTATTTTATCCAAAATTAAACTTTATTGATTGTTATCTGACTTAACACCTTTTTAAACTTTAACAGTAAAATGAATAGATTTTTAAGATAAAAGCCCTGAATTAAGTACTTTAGAATTTTTTTTAAAGTTGCATCTGTTTGGCAAAGCTCCTGGGAAGCACAGACAGCGCTGTGCCACACGGTGGCACTATAGCCTCAAACTACAATCCTTCAATAGTCTGGAAAAATCTGAATTTTCATGTATTCAAAAAGCAGCAAAACATTTGTGTTTTTGTTGTGTTTTATCTCAAGAGTATAAAAAAACTCTACTATGTTCACACTAAGCTGGACTTGATTATGCAAATGACACGCTCAGTTTCACCTCCCACCTTGCAGATCGGCATTTGTTCGGCTCTTTACAGGAGAAAGAAGGGGAAGCTCAGGGGTCGTGGCCCTGTCATGACCCCCTCTGTATTCTGGAGGGGGTGAACTATAGCTCACGGTGCGCGGAGTGTGTTGGGTAAAGACGCTTTTCAAAGGCGAGCGAAATATTGATTCATACACAGTTGTGTAATTTGCTGAGGGGCTCTGTTGCCTTGTTACAGAGATGATGATGAGCTGCTTTTGTTTTTATGGCACAAAAGGATGAAGAAGGGTGAGGCGGCGCAAATCGGTTGGGTTAAAGCATAGGGAGAAAGCTGAAAAACCATCACACCTATTTGTGGTCTATGGTCATGTGTTCAAAAAGCCGCACAAAGAAACATTTTTTTTTCAAATCAAGTATCAAAGCTGAAATTATAATGTGTCTGACGGATAAAATCCTGAATATTCAAATCATTCCATAAAAATGTTGATTTAAAAAAGAATTGTTTTCCCTTTAAAGTATTTAAAAATACAATATTTAAACTAAAATCACCATCAAAATATCATTCCCATTGTATTGCACGGTGACGGTAGCACCATAATATGGAAGCTTGCCATCAAAATTCCTTTTTTGTTTCAAAATAAGATGGCATAGAGTGTTATCTTAATTTTAACTTGTTTTCAGCAAAAAAGTGAATTCCTCTAATCCCATCCTTAGAAAAAAACAAATAATAATAACAACCAGGTTGTTTGCTTTAGATCTGCCACAACTGGTTGTTTTGTTCGCCAAATTGCGAAATTAGACTTAAACTCCATTGCGAACCAAACAAGCAAATTTGTTTGAAAATAAGCTTCTGGTGTTCACATGCAAGTGAACCCTGATACAGTTTACCTACAGTGTGAAAGCAAGTGGACTACCCAATAGCATACTCAAAGGACGTAAAAACAAAAACATTTACTTTTATTTAATTAACGAGGTAAAATGCAAAGGGTACAATCTTTTGTGAAAAGATTTTATTTGTATATCAATTTCTTAAAACATGTTCAACACCAGAGCTGTAGCTCCAGTGTTTATATTCTTCCGACTAGTGTAACTCGTCAACCGTTTACACAATTAATGTAACTGATAGTTACGATAGTCTACGTCAAAAAGCATGTTATTTAGGGGGTCGCTGGCGACGTAAAACAAATTAGTTCTCTAGAAGAGAAGACCAACACATGAAGATTAAAAAATCCTTTAATTTTCCCATTTAAGGTTGGAGGTAAAATGACAAAAAAGATTGCAGGTAAAAACCAGAATGTTGGGTAAGTACGAAGAAAATAGCACACAATTACACATTAGATAACACGCACAGTCAATGCACAACCCTAAACCTGGTTGTTAAGTTTCACACAAACTTCTGACCTTTTCAGAAAAGAGTCCCTGAAGCAAACAATGGATTTTCAATTGTCCTTGTCCCCAGCATCAAAGAAGGACAAGTGTTTGTTTACATTCTCCTCTCAGAAGCTGTCTCAAGGCCTGGTTGGCTTCATTGTGTGCCTTTCAGTGACTGTGTCTGCTATCGCTCCGCCTGTTTGTTTAGTTCCAACCAGCGAGTAGCAACTGTTTACCTTGTTCGGCCTCGTGGACCGTAACAAAAACACTACCTTGAAGAAAGGAAGAAGAAACATTTGTACTTTGGATTCAACCAGGAAGTCACAGTTCAGGATAATATCTCACTGTGTTTATGCTTTTTTTTTAACAACGTACTTTAATGTGTTTTTTTTTTTGCAGAAATGTGTCTAAAAAACTAGTTATCTGTCTTCCTGAAATGAAACATCTCCTGCAGCATGCCCACTTCCATTTGAGCTCACGACGACCCCCTAGCGGCGAGTTTCGGCACTGCACCCGGGAAGCTCAGCCCCCCCGTTGAAATTCCCGACTGCCAGGGTGATTCCTGCGGTTTCCATGGGGCTACTTCCTACTGTACCTAATCTGGAGCTGTGGAGGAACTACTTTACAACCTGTGGATGAATTATCAACCAGAGGGATGATATCTCCGCCGATAAAAGGTGAGTTATGGTTTAATAACTCCCCCCTTTTGTCGCGTTTATCTTGCAGCGTGAGTGTGGATTCGCCGTCTTGAAGGCTTTCACGTCCCGCTTCAATTTCTAAAATTGCTCAGAAATGCGTTTCGAAATGTACGTTTGTTTGAACCCTCCTCCTGTCTGCTTGATGCTTTGTCGACACGCCGGATGCGTGTATTTGCTGGAAAACATCCGGGAACGCGCCCTGGCCGTCTACCTGTGTGAACTTCATTTGAATTCTCCCCTAAACTGCGGTGTGATCAACGGTCAGGCAGGAGAAAGTTAACGCGCGCGCCCGCGCGGGGCGCCGACTTCCTGCGCCCGCCGGTGAGGCCACGCATGCCGAATAAACGCCTCCCAAACGAACCCAGTCCGCGTGAAAACACACCGGGTTAAGGGGAGAAGTTGACCGCGCCTGGCACGGTCGTGCTCGCTCCGCTTTAGCCCGGCCGGAGTGCCGCAGCTCAGCTGTGAACTGTAACCTGGGCGGCACACTTCTACAGGCGGATTGATACACCGTACTTGGGAAAAGCTTTCACGAGCGCACCAAACGCGTGTTTTTAAATCATTTGTGGCGCTTTGTGGTTTATTTTAACCACATAAACGTGTTGCTTTGGTGGTGGGGGGCTGTCAGGTGGGAATGGGAGGGGCTGCTGAGGCCAAGGGGGAAACCGGGGAGTTTCCTGCCTTGGAGGTCCGCCCGCCTGCCTGCCGGGTCACAGGTAGGGTAAGGACGCGTTAACCTGCTCCAGAGCTCTACTTGTGGCTTCAAGAGTTCGTTTTTACTGGCTCTTTATTTCATAATTCAAACAATTTAAACGAAGAAAAGTTGTTTAAGCAGGTGTTCGAGAAACAACACATGAAAAAGTCATGGAAAGATATGATTTATTACAACTAGCTAAACACTACGATGAAAGGCGTTTTTCTTCTGCTTTTAACGTGTTCTTTTTGCAATTTTTTCTCACTATTGAAGACGTCTTTAACGAAAATTAAGCTTAAAATTGCATTTCGGAGTATTTAATTATTAAAATGCTTTTGAATATTGCGAATCAGGAGCAGACGCAAACCTGCCATTGGAAAAAGCTTGTAGGTGTGACGTAGAAGCTACTACATTAAGCCACAAGCCAACTCAGTGCTCCGCTCCCATTCCAAGGCATCCACTTGTAGACATATAGACAATGTCAGAATTCCCACTCTACTCCCTGACTACTAAAAAAAATATCTAGTACGGGACTATCTAGCGTGCTGGATTTTAAAAGCATTTCATGCCATGCTAACTACTTTTTATTTTAAAACAGCGAATATGACGTCACAGATTTCACAAAGTTAAAGCCTAATCAATAAGAGCATCTAATGAAGACTGTTTATGAATCCATTGTGTCCTGATGATGAAAAAGTTGATAGCTTACTATAAATATGTTTAAATGCCTTTTTTTCTTGCTAAAATTGTCTTAATTCAATGCATTGTGGTCCATATTCCCCAATCTATTGAGCATCGAGGCACTCTGATTTTTCACAGGGAATTATTGGAGATTTCTATGGCACTCGATTTTAGAGTTGTATATTCAGACAGCCCTACAAAATGTTGAACGCAGCAGTGAAGGACTTCGGGCACAGCCTTGGATCCATGTACTTCTTTGTTTTCCTCATCCAAGCTGGCGTCTGACCAAAATTGTACATTGGATAGCTCCAATATTGCTCGCCATTTTTGTTGCACAGGTAATGTTATCTTGGGGGTGTGAGGGGCTGTAAGCTAACAGGAGTGCGCGCAAACAAATGGATGATGGGAAGGGTGCAGGCTTACTGTTTGGGAACAGTCCTGCCCTCAACTCAGAGGCTAAATCTCTAATGAATACTGCAGCTCTGCAGAAGCTATTTCCTAGTCCTAGAAAATCACAGTTTTTTTTTTTTTTTTTTTTTTTCTGAAGACAAAATAATCTTAATAAAAAGACCTTTGGGAACGATTTTGCAATAGATTACAATGTGATTGGATTGGGATTTTAGAGGAAAAATTGTGACATCAATAAAGCTCAATTCAAGAAGCAGAAATAAACTGATTTGAATGTCTAACTTTATTTAAACTTGTTTTGCTATTGTGAATTGCTTATGTGTTTAAATGAATTAAATGCCTTAAAAATCTTGTTTGGATCAGCTCCTAAACGTTCTCTGAACATGAGTAAAACATAGTTTTTATAAAATAACATCTAATAAATAGCATTCTTGTGTTGGCAGCTCTAAACATTAAGAATATGTTTTTTTTTCTGTTTGAAATGAAACGGTAATGGCGTAAATCTTGTGAATCTTGCTCCAGGCTTTTTTTTTTTCTCACAGCTCTATTCTGATAAATAAAAGACTTTGTTTCATCTAATTCCATCCGGGCACAAACCACAATTATTATGACCGCGTTGAGCCCAAAAACAGTCGTGACAACTTGCCTAGCTATGCAAGAAATTTTAAAAGCAGAAGCCTGAAATGCATAGACTTTTCTTTGGAATTGGCAGCATGAAGCATAAACGCATTTTTCTCAGCAAAAAGATGTATGAAAAGATGTTTACAATACAACCTCTGCAATGTCAGTGTTATTAAGAACATTTCTGATCCGTGCTGGTGTTGTGAAAACCCAGACTTAAATTCGTCAATGTCCTCAACATAAATGATGCACAACCCTCATCATCGTGGCAGACTTTTGTGTTTGAAAACAGGCTACCACTGGAGAACGCTTTGTTTCATGTCAACACAGTTTCTGCCTCAGTTTTCCACTCCTGCAAAAGTATGTCAGGTCTGCATGAGATCAGATGGTTGACGACACCTTCAGATTGAAAAAGGGGTTTGCGCTCTGCAGTGGTGCAGCTGCAGAGCGCAAACCCCTTTTTCAGCTGCGCAAACTATTTATTGCAGTCAGCCATGGTTTTTGATTTAGAAAGCTGCAGCAGCATTTCCTTAAAATTTAACCTGAAGTTGTTTTTGTCTCACTCTAAGATGGACAAAAAAAAAAATTTGCTAATGTGAGTAGTTTTAATTTTTCATCGTCCTATTTGTCACTTTGTTGATCAGTGTATCCAGGATTATTCTTTGTGCAAACAAATCTACGGGGAATAAATAAAAATTTGTTTTTTGCGCTCAGTTTTTATTTTCGACTAAAACCCCCAAAAAAAGGGCTAACAGTTAAAAAAGGGTTTTACAGCACAGGAACTGTTTAGTTTTTGTTGAATGTGTCGAATAAGTCTTTCAAATAACGGGAGAATTATCTTTAGAGGATATTGCTGCACTGAAGTAGAAATTATTATAATTTATGAGTGCTGATAAAACTCTGAAAAGTTCAACTTTTGTGTTTAACATAAAAAATACACATTTTGTTTGAGGAAGTTTTTGTTTAAGGTGAGTAATTATGATCTCACTGGAACATTTTATCACAAATGCCACAAATGTTCAGACTTGTTGGCCTCATGAAGACAATCATGATTCAAAGTTTCGTGACTCAGATCAGACTCATGTCACTTCCCTCCTCCTCTAAAGTAATCTTGTCCAGTTTCTTTAAAAAGTGTGCCGTAAAATTAAACTAAATCTTGATCAGCACAAAAGAGGCTAAAGCTCAAATGTTAAATGTCTTATATTTACTAAATTATTAGAATTGTCTTTTGCCTTGTAAAGGGTTTATAGCTCCTTGCTGCCATCACAAGCATTTTTTTTTTCAAGTTAAAGTTTTCAAAGAAATTTAGCCAAAGCACAAGATTTATCTTTCAAAACTTTTACAACTGGACCTCATCATTTTACCCACAGCTTCACATTTGAAATGAATGAGATTTGGAGTTAAAGTTGTTTTTTTTTTTTGTTTTTTTGAGGATGGGACAGAAATAAGTTGTAAGAGGACCTTATTTAGGTGTAAAAGACAAAAAGCTATTTGTCTTTAAGCCATGTATTCATTAGGAAATTTGTGTCTTTTGGGACATAAAACAGCCTTTATTGGCTTTCACACTGGACTGTTTGGAGCATAGTTTGTTTCCTTGGACGGGTCATTTCAGAACCATTGACGGTATGTGAGAAATGGATTGAGTGACCCCTCCCCCCTTGCGTTCCAAACAGGAAGTACCTGCTGGTTCCAAGAAGCCAAAATCCCATAGTCGTCTATGAAGAAATAAACTGTCATTCTATTTGTCAGAGTAGTGTATTCAAGTTATAAGCTGACCAATCAGATGCCTCAATGAAAGTGTGCGGTCTGTTGTCAAATGTTCAAAACGTTTGATTGACAGATTTTGTGTAGCCCACTTTTTAGAGGTAGGGGTGTGGCCTCCCAACAAACTCCTGATTGATGAGAGTGATTGCCATAGAAATGATGACTCAGACCAACTCGGACCAAACACTGCTTACTGACATTTTCTGGTTCCAACATGGTGGCATTTGTTTCGTGAAGAAAATGGCATTTGACTTATTTTTGTTGGAGCCGGAAGCAAGTCATTTTCTGAGGGTGGCGTCACATTGACTTGGTCCAGGTTTTCATATACAGTCAATGATCAGAATTCTTGGGCAAACTGGTCGGCGTTAATACAAAAGTCTTGGTTTCCCTGCAAAACAACAATGCTGTGGTTGGCAAAAGTGAGGAACACTTCTTTTTCTGTCTGATTAGTCATCCTTTCATCAACACCCAAATGGTTGGTGAAACTGTGGGATGTAGTCAAGTTAAAGGATCTGCCAAGTTCAAAAGCAAACATTTTTTTAACCCACGCTGTCCATACCCTCCAACAGTTAGCTTGCAGCTTCTCAACCCTGACCAAGACCAAAGAGCTGTCAAAGGACACCAGGGACAAGATTTGTGTTTTTTTTTACTAGTTTCAGATCTGACTTTCAAATCAAGATTTCTTATCTGCAGCTGGTCTCCTTGGCTGATCAGGAAGTGTAAGTTTATCATAACTGCTTTTTTAGCCAGAGTCATCATACTTAAGGGCTGTTTTTTTTTCTAATCTTGATCAGTTATCAACAGCACTGGTTCATCACAGTCAACACTGCAGTAATCTCCCTGAATAATAGTAGGAACTCTCTTCTTTTTCTTCTCCATCCAGACTCAACTTCTCTGGGCCTTAATCAGTGAAACTGGAGAATGCTGATTAGATTGCACAAATTGAGCAGCCGTCATTAGCTCCATCATGGCCAACAACACATGTGCCATGTGGCTGGGGTCAGACCTCGGTGACTCGCCTGAGCATGTCTTATGACTATCGGCGAGTTCTCCTCTGAAACAACAGTTATTGTTTTGAACATCCCGGATGTCTCTTATTACACCCAGACAAAAAAACATAGGGGTTCCCATCAGAGTCGCCGTGGTTACAGAGGTTGAAAGACCCATAGTGAGTGTTATTTTCTCCCCAAGGTGTTGAGTGGTCATCCTAAATAGAGGTTTTAAATAACGACATGGCAGACTGTCTTAATTTTCTCATTAGAATCTTAGCTCTTTACCAGTGGAGATGTCGCCGGCAACACAAAATAAATCACATTCTTTAAATTACCGTAACTCTTCATATATTTACGCAATTTCTGTAATTCCTAGGGATTCTCCCAATTTGGCGCAAAAGCTGCTTTTCTTCAATTCAGAATCAGCTGGTGTGCGATAATTGCATAAACAATTTACTAATGTAAAGTGTTGTATATCACCTCAAAGCTGCTTTTGTCTGTCAGAACAAGTTGGTTCACTACTATTAAGATAAATTTAAAAAAATCCATATTGGCGCAAATTTTTTTTTTCTCCATTTAAGAATCAGTTAGAATTACTGTAATTGCGTAAACGATTGAAGAGTTACAATAATTCAAAGAATGTTAACACACACTAAAGCTCTTGCGTTGAAGGGTTAATTTGCTGTTGCATTCCAGATGCCTAAAGGAAGTAATTGTGCCCTCTTTGACTCCTTCTCAGACATTGATCTTGTCTTTAGAAGTTCAGCCGCTCATCGGCTTTTTAGCGAGGCACCTAAATCACGTAGCCGCAGCTGGCTGACTAAAAGCTGTTGAATCTGCTGCTTAGCTGTAAAAAATCATTGCTACTTTTAAGAGGGTCAGTAAGCCCAGTTGTTGCTTTGATTCATCTGCACAGTCCCTAATGGCCTCAAGAATGCCAGTCCCATAAAATGTTCTTATTCACCTCTAACTAATACTTCTAACTGGATGGCAGAATCCACAATGATTTTTGTGATCAGAAGCAGACTCGAAGAATAAACTTCTTTGGGTCAGTAAATTCATAATTTAAACATCATTTAAATGAGAACTTGGATAAGGGTACAAGTTGTGATGTAGAGTGGAGCAAAAATTTGACAGTTTATGATGATTCTGCTGCACATCCCATAAAAAGAAATAAGAGGTCTGTAACGTTTATCACTAGTACACTTCATTACAAAGTTCACCTCAATACTTTGTAATGTAATGCTGCTTGGTACCGGACAGTTCCTATAGCCTTTCACCAAGTTTGGACGCACTGTAGCTGCTATATTGGTCCATTCCTCCATACAGATCTTCTCAAGTACTGGGATGTTTTGGGGCTGTTGCTAGGCTACGCAGACTCGACATGTTACCTACAGTAACTAGGGCTGCTACAAACAATTATTTTAATAGTAGACTAATCACGGATATAGTTTTTTCGATTAGTCGACTAATCGGTTCGTACGTAAACTGGATGTAAAGCACACATCTTAATCATCATTAGCTTTAGACTTGGAAGTGTTGAAGCTATATGCTAACTAAAAAGAAAGAAAATTAAGAGGATAGTTTATTAATCTTTTAAGGAATCATGCAGCTTCGTTCCTGCATTTGTTTCTGGCATTAAAACAAGACGTAAAATCAAATGAGGTTGGCAATCTGAATCAACAGGAAAAAACAAGTTGAAACCTACAATTAATTTAAAAAAAAAGCTTCAAAACATATACTTAATAAAATATATGTAAAGTATTTCAAAACATATAAACACATGTAAACACTGTCAAAATATTAACTCACTGAAGCCTATTAATAAAAGTAAAACATTAATGACATTTTTGAACACAAGATATTCCCACGGTTGAGAGGTTGCAGGCTAACTGTTTGGAGGGTATGGACAGGTTTCTTTTACACAGATAACCAGTTTAAACAGGTGACATTATTTCAGGTGATGATTAAAGGATAGAAGAGCTTAATAAAGAAGAAGTTACAGGTGTGTGAGGAACAAAATTCTTGGTTGTTTTGTGAGTATAAACAGGTTTAAAACTTTACAATGTGTATCTGCTCTTTTTTGGGTTAATCAATGTATGATCAGTAATATTTTTATATAGGGTTTCGTTTTATTTTCTTATCTGTTTTTTTTTTTTTTTTGTCTATGAGAATATGGAATGCATTCATGAAATCCTAAATTATGTTGGTGCAGTGCCATTATTCCTTTACTCTTGCTGCCATTCTCCAAAACAAACAAACAAGCCCTCAAGTCAGCAGGAATCCCCGATTATTGCAAATATCCTCCCAGCCCCCTTCCTCACCTCTCCTCAGGCTTTGGGGATTTCATTTCATCTCCTAGGTCGCAAATTTCAACTGGTTCTTCTGGCCAATTTTCTGTGGGTAGGCAAAGAAAGAAACCACATGTATGAAGTCCAGCTTGTCTTCAGAGCCAACCTTCTCTGGGGATCAGCACTGTGACGAATGAAGAACTGATTAACACTCATAGTCCATCCTTCTTTCTTTTTTTCAAACACCGAACAGGAGATGATGTTTAACCTTTTTGAACCTGCTTTTCTTCTGTAAGTTTTCCTGCTTGAACTTGGACCCCGACACTAATTTAGCCTCATTCCTCTCCTATTTATCTGTGGCCCCTCATTGTTCAGTGGATTAAAGCAGTCGTTGGGACAGGAGACTGCTCTGTGATGTGTCTTTGCAGGGATTAATCACTAAATGACACGGCATGGGAGTTTGACCAATCGGGTCATTAAGATTTACTTGGTCAGTGGTTAACAAAAGTCAGGTTTGAGCATGGAGCACACATCCTAGTTCAAAACAGTAGGTGCCAGTATGGATTCTTTTACTGGTTTGATATTCACAAATAGATAGTTCAAGCTAAAACCATATCTGATATTTTTTGCTGTTTGTCGTTTTGAGCAAAATCTTGTGTTGGATTTATTCTGTGGATTTATAAAAGCCAATTAAAACAATGTCAGTGAGATATTGTGTAATTGATGGACATGCTTTGCATAAGTGCGTCTTTACATGTTTAGTGAGTACAGTAGAACCTAACTCAAAACCACTGAACGATAAGCCAGCCCAACTCAGTTCTTTGAGTCGTGCCTAAATACGAACCTGAACATTCATAATAGCCAAATAAATCATTCTTTGGGAACAAATGTACACCAGTGGAAAAAAACTGCTATTGATTGTCCTCTAAATTTGCTTTTATCTTTTAACCCTTCTTTAGCTCCAGAATGTATATTCTTTGAACTACCATAACTTTTCAACTGTTTACACACTTTTTGTATTGCCAAGGGGTTTTGAAGCTGAGAAAAGCAGCTTTGTACCAACATCCAACATTCGTGAAGTTGTCACGCAATTAACATGAACCAACGGATTCTGACTGGTTTACTACCAGAAAGTGTTGAACATCGACACAAAGCTACTTTCTTCCATTTCAGAATTTGTTAGAATTGTGTAAATACTGAGAACGGTTGAAAAGTTAAGGCAGTTCAAAAAGAGTGTTACTTCCTTTCCCCTTGTGATTGCACCAATTACTCCTTTTGAAAGAGGTGGGTGTGCAGAAAAATTGTTAGTTTGCCTTTACACTCTTTACTGTAATTTTTAACATAAAACATTAAATTGTTAGGTGGCAACATTGTCCGTAACAAGCACCGACTTTGGGTGTATTCAGACTGGGAATTTTTTGGTTAATTTCCCCCAATAATCCGGAACAAATGTTCAGTCTGTATACACCCAAGCGGACCCTGATCCGGAACCGTTCTCTGATCCATCTTTAGAGGTTGTCTCTGTCCGTTTCCAATCAGACTAAGCTCTGGTTCACTCTGAATTTCCTCAGTCTGAAAAGACTCAGTGCTAAAATCGGAACAACTGGACCAAAACAGCCACTTAGCCAGGCATTAAGGGATGTAAACACAGTAACAAAGCAACAATGAGGCACAGAAACTCATTGAAATGTGGTCGATAAATGCAGGCTCGTGAAAACATTTTTTAACGTGATACACATTGCTTTTCATACTGTTTTCCCAACAATCTAAATGTCACAAACACTTATCAGCGTACCTTCTTAGTCGCCTCCTCAGTAACCACCTTGTAATTTCCGGACAATGACTGAAGAAATCTTTAGTTCTGTGTGTTTTTTTTTTTTTTTTACATGCTTTGGTTTGGAGCAGAAATGTCCAGCACACGGCATTCTGAATACAGACCAAGCGCAAGGTTTATGACTCAAAACGAACCAAGTTTTTCCAGTCTGAATACACACTAAGAAAAGCCCTGCTAGTCCTCTGTTGTATATTGATAAGTTCCTTCTTGATATTCCTGTTTGAAATTAATGTTATTGCAAATATATTTTTATTATTTTATTATTATTATACCACTCCAGGGGTGTCCCCTGCCTTCGCCCATGAGTAGCCGGGTTAGACTCCGACAACCCTGTGACCCCAAAAGGGATAAAGCGGTTTGGAAAATGAATGAATGTTTCTTAGGACAGAGTAAACAGTTTTTCCACAAAGAATTAAACTACTGCACTACATGTACATTTAAAAAATGTACTTCTAAAAGGTTACCCAAATGTCAGAGAGTAAATGTCACTAGAGTCACTACACACCCCTGGTTTAAAACTGAGGAGAGCTTGTGCTTTATTGAAACCACACAGATAGTTTTATGGAAGTTGGACTGAATTGTTCACAGTAAATTGACTTGTACAAAATTATATTTGGCAGAATTGGCACCATTGGTTTTATTTTTTTTTTATTAATGTTGTTATACATTCCAAATGTTATTTTTTAAAAACAGGTTTTAACAATTAATGTTTTATTTTTCTGGGTCTTCCTGTTATTCAAGAAAGTTCAAGAAAGTTTTCATAAGCTTTGCCCTTTAAGTGTGTTTTGCTACAAAGGATAAACCCTGCTTTTATATTAAACCCTTTTTAAAAACCAAAATAGATGATTTCACAACTGATTTACAAAATTAAAAATAATTGATTTATTTACAATAGTTTTAATCCTAACAAATGTTCTTAGCACAATGGTTGAGAACATGTTGGCTTCTAAAATCCAGTTGAGAGCAGATGTATCATCTTGTGAGGTTTTTTTTTTCATTCTAATGAGTTTGTTAAAAAAAATGTGACAACCTTTAAGAGTCGGTTAAGCTGCATGCACATTCCCACAAAATGTGTCTCTCGGTCTTCACAACTGTGTCACGTTGGTGCCACATTATATTTTTGGACTCACTTAGGTGTGTTTTCCGCTAAGAGCTTGATAAGAAGTGCAGTTTGTGTGCTAAATGAGGCTTGGTGCCTTTTTTCTGGGAATTCTGATGGTAGCGGAGCAGTGAGGCTGTTGGCTTAGTTTCTCATCACCTTTAAGGCAACTGGAGCCATAAATCAGTTTGAGCTTTAAGTATTGCCTGTCAGCTTTGCTGCTGATTCCAAGCTTTAGATCAACAAAAATAGGACATGTGACCATTTTCCATTCGGGTGTGACTCCAAAATGTCAAAGTTCACATTTAGACAGGAGGGAAAATCAGATTTAGTTCCGACTTTAGTTAGGTTTTAACTACCCGTATCTTAAATGTGGTGTTCACACGTCACGCAGGTTTAAGACATGAAAGCCTCGAGGGTCCATGAGTCACATCTCACCATCCGCCTTCAGTCTTGCATTTTACAAGTCTTAGCTCTGGTTTACCACATGTGACTCATGCACACAGATCACTGTAGTTTTATGAAGTGTTGAAAACCACCCATGATCAAACCAGTGACATGTATTTATTTGAAAGGTCTGTTGTAATGGAGTGTTAAAAGAATCTAACCATATACTTTTTTTTTAATGGGTCATTTGGTTTAAACATTGTAAGCTTTGCACTGATATGCAACACTTTATAGTTGTAACGTATTTACACAAGTAAAACGATTGTAACGCGGAGAAGAGCCGTTTCTCGTAACTTTTCGACCGTTTATGCAATTAATGTAATTCCAATGTAAAGTGTTGCACCAATATGCCAAAAAACTTCTTTTTGCACTACGTTAATTGCTTAAACAGTCAAGGAGTTACAGTAGTTTGAAGAGCGTGCGTTATTTGCTGTTGCCGGTGACAGCTCCAGTATTAACCCTTTAACACCTGAGATGTAACACGTGCTCTTGACTTACTTCAGGGGCGGAGCTAGAACATTTTATATGGGGGGGCGGAAGGGGGACAGAAGACTTTGGAAGGGGGGCAAATGAGAACAGTAGAGTGGAAAGGTTTAAAATGAAAGGTTTAAAAATGCATATTTAAAACAGTTTTACTATTGCTATTAACATTAAACAGCTGTTCTTTTAGCTTGGGTGCTATTGCTAATGCTTAAAGAAGCTTGTTTTGATGATTTATTCATCTTTCTAAATAATGATACGCAAATGGACTCAAAAAGTGGGAGTACAACTGTCCCCCCCCGCCCCCTGTAACTCCGCCCCTGACCTTTGACCTAAATTAGCCCCAAATAGACACTGACCTTTTGAAACTGTCAGATTAAAGCCTTTATTAGTGGTTGATGCTTTGGATTTGTGGTCTGAGAGCTGAAGGGACTCAGTGGATGCTTCTTCCTGCATTAGATTGAGGTTGTGTTTGCAGCCATCGCCTGGTGGCGGTTGATGTTTTCCTCCAGCTGTTTCAGAGCACTTCCTGCGGTGATTGTGGCCTTGTTCCTCCCAGAGTGTCTTTACGATAAAAGCTTTCCTGCATTGGAAGAAGAAAGAGAGATGCCTCAAACCCAGCCTCATTTGGACTGATTATCTTCTGATCTGAAAGCGCTGTCTGTTAATCTTTTCAGTTCTTGTCGCAGGAACGGCGTTCTAGACCTCATTTCCCCCAAAATTTCCTATGGTAAACTTCCTGCTGAAAACCGCTTTGAACTCCTGCGGAGCCTCGCCACGTTCATCTCATCTTGTTAGCGTGGCGCTCAAGTGTTTGAAGAGCATCTCTGCTGCAGAACAACAGTCTCCAGTCAGATGGGAGTAAGAACAAATTGCTGTTACAGGATTGAAGTGTGTTTTTCATGTGGAGTCAGCTGCGTATTGTCGCCGTGCTGTTAAGAGTGGGAAGCTCTGATTGCGATGCAGCGGGGACTTCAGAGCCAGCGCTGATTGAACGAGAGAAATCGACGTGACACAGACGTGTGATTTGAATGCCGATTTTTGTCTTCAGTCAATCAAACACATTGGCGCATTCAGTCTGGGTTTTCTCCCCCCGCAGGTTGATGCGTCCTCAGCGGGCGCCCGCAGGGTTGCTTTCAAGCCTGACTGTCAACGGCTCTCAGACTCTGCCGGGCTCCTGAGCCGCCCCATCGATCGCACCTCGCTCCACACGACGGCCCTCACCGTTTGGCCCCCTCCCTTCCAGCGGTCAAGCAGTCGCCGGGACTTCGTCACCATGGATACAGAGTCAACCTACTCAGGCTATTCCTACTACTCTGGACGCTCCCGGGGATCACACAGACACGGGTAGACTGATGTTTTCTTACTGCTTTTATATTTTCGTGTTCTGCAGAAAGGTTTGGACAAAAAATTGATTCTTGTTGAGTCGAATCAAAAATCCCTGAATCTTGTCATATTTATTCTTTTTCTTTAAAAAACAAAATAAGAATTTTGTTTAAAAAATGAAATGTTTCTCCTTCAGGAATAAATAAGTAATTTCTTACAGGTTCAAACCCTTATAGAGTCAGTTCAAATTGAACAAATCCAAACTTGTCTTTTATTTTGATAGGGCACAAACTTTCAAAGGAAAAGATCAAAATCAGGTGCTTTAAATGTGAATTTATAGAGTTTTCGGTGTTTTTTATTAATATTTTTGGGCAAATTACACTTGTTTTCAGTTTTTGTTATTCATTTGTTCATTTGTTATTCATTTGTTATTTGTTATACATATGCAAATACGTAGCTTTAGCTAACTTTAACTTGTCATTTATTTGAAAGCAAAAACAGTGTTTCTTTTCATACCTGGAAATTCAGGTGTCAAAGGGTTAAAAAGTAAATAATCTTTATCTTTTGTTCAGTTTGTTATTATAATCTGTTAAAAATTACAGCTCAGCTGTTAGCGTTTTGTGCAGAGTTGCAGAAGTCATCCTTAAACTGAAATCTGGGTTGGAAAGTCTCAAAAAATCTTGAAGGATTTGTTTAAAAAGTTGTCATAGTGAAGGAGAAAGTGTTTAAATTGAGCTTATAATGTTACTATATATATGTTCAAAACTGTATGAGCGATTTTTGAAATGTCTTTTTTCCTAAATTTTGAACAAAATACAGTTTTTTCCCTCATGTTTTAGTAAATGTCGCCATTCAAAGTTTAAATGGTTTTCTCCCTACATTTAAACAATCTTTGCAGCCTCATCAAGGTTTTACTGATAAAAGGTTTGGTACGTAGAGCCCGAAAACTGTCGCAAAGCGGCGCGTGAAAGCAAGACCTTTGAACGCAGATTCCCGAAATCCAAGTTTAAAAAGACTTTTCATTGGGAGTGGTTGTTTGGATGCGCGTTGCCGTCGGCTGTGTTAACGTAGCTTCAGAGTTTTGTGTGGACTCACAGGATTTATTTCGGAAAGGAAAACTGTTTGAAATTTGTGAAAAATCTTGAAAGAATGTAGTTTGAACCCCTCAAAAAATTGCCACAGTGAAGGACTAACTTGACAGAAGTGGTATGAAAATATTTTTTACATTTGAATTGAGGTCTTATCAGCTTATAATAGTTGACTAAATACTTGTTCAAAAACATTCCAGTGTTTAGTTACATCTTTTTTTCCAAAATTTTGAACAAAAATCGTAAAAAAAATAACAAAACAAAAAATATTTTGCTTGTTTTTTGTTTTTTTTTTACAATTTACCCCAAAATGTTTTTTTTTTTTTAGAATTTGCAAACTAACAGAAGAGTTCAGTTGACTGTTTTCCTCAGTCTTCCCTCCATGCTTGTGCATGTACATGAGTTTGTCATCAGCGTAATAGTTGAGGCTGACAGACATCAGGAAGGCAGCAGCAGCAGAAAGGTGCTGGAGGAGGCGGCCTGATTGAAGGCTCAGAGGAGATGAGAGGAAGTCATCGGAGAGGAGGCTCTGGTTCTTCAGCGGCCCCTCCTGGGTCACCGCTCATCATATATCTGTCGGTGTGCCACCTGTTAGGAGTTTCCAGCCTCCTCATATCATCGGCCGTGCTCCATCACTGTCTCATTACGCCCCTTCAGTTTGGATCCTTATCACGCCTGTCTGTTCTGTTTGTTTCCTGTCCTCACCGTGCCCACGCACCATTTTTCTTCCTCTCCTCGTGCTCATATCAGTGCAACAGCTGCTGGTGTTCTGATTCATTCCAGACCCCCCCCCTGAGGTTTGGAGGATGGGTCGCCGTGGGGGTATCGCCCGCATTCCCCAGAGCAGGAATGTGCCCTTGGAGCTCGCTGCGACTCCAATGAAAACGGCCTTTTCTTTGGATAAAGCATCAGTCTTGCTCCTCCTCCTCCTCGCAGCTCCTGCGGTTTTTCAAATGACTGACAGTCCGTCGGAACATATGGGCTTCCCTGCCAGGCGCTACTTCGCTCCAACTGCGACTGAGCCAGAACTGCCGGCTGGCCTCTAATTGCAGACACAAAAACCTAATGCCTGCCTTTAAAAACCCCTGGTGAAGGTACTCTTTCTGCGCCAAACCCCCTGTCTATGAGACTTGCAACTGTAATCTATCAGCACTCAATCTTCTTTTTCTTTGTGTGGAACCAGTTCCTACTGTGCCAAACCTGCTTTGATTCTTAATTTTCAAGTATTTAAGGGATTATTAACTGAAAAGTGTCATATTGGGAGTAGATCATGTGGAAAATTGGCTCCTTTGATTGCTATAACTGCAATTACAGAGCAAGCGGCTGGATTTGCAGGGGGTTAAGTAAGTCATTTGAGTTCATTTATGCACAGTTGTGGTGTCATAGAGAGGCTATTGGATGACCCTGTTCTAGAAACTTACAAGACATTAATTTTGAGGGCGTATAACATTTTCTTGGTGTTAATTTCAAATGAATTTGAATTGTTTCTGCTCTTTCAATATTTGAGCGTTTACTTGCTGGTTGCCAAATGGTCATTCCACAGACAGGTGGGTGAAATGCAGGTGTGGTTGGAGATCCTGCCAGCTATAAAAAGAAAAATTTGATGCAGATTTTGGATTCTATATTTTGATAAACAGTTTGCTGGACAGAAACAGGTGAGGTATTGAAAAACCTCCTTGGGTTGATGGCTACATACAGTTTTTTTCATTTACAGCCTTTGACTGAGCTAAAATAAATGAGCTAAAGTATATTTTAGCCCTTGAATTGATCAAATGTTATTTTTTTCAAAACTGATTGGCCCTCTAGTTTTACGTTGCGTTGAATTGTTTTGGTAAGGCTCAACCTTAAATTTGAAATATTTTCTCTGGTTTGTTGTAATATAAAGGTTTTAACTCGTACTAAAAGTGAATTGGATGTCAATTAACTGTATTTGAGCTCCCGTTTGATAAAATCAGCAGATATATTTTGTTGTTCATCCTTAGATGATGTAAAAATAGGCACGTTTTTGGTACTATCAAATGTCAGTTGTTATGGCATGGCCTACGGGCAGTTTTAGCCCAATTAAATGCCCATACATTTTAGAACAATTACAATTAGAAGCAAAAATCCTGAAATTCAACTAAGTCTGCCCCTTCGTGGAATTCTGTTGGATAATAAATGTAAGAGGGAAAAAGGATTTGATATAAAATTTTACACTGAAAAGCACAAAGACTGGCTTCATTTTGTAACCAGCCACCTAGTGGCTACTTAAGGAAGTGCATTGGCTCCACCTTTTATTTCTAACTTCTTCAAAGAGTAAAGGTCTGGCCAGTTTTCCTTTTCTCTTTTTTCCTTCCTGATTAAAGCTCATTTTTGTGGTATGGCACCCAAATGATTATGATGTTTCCAGGAGATTTGGACTTGCTCAAGGGTTAAGGCAAACTACAGACATGGTTTGCTGGACTATTTTTGTGCAAAAGCTTCCATAAACATTCAAATCAGATCACAGTAGCTACTGAAACGTCTGAACTCTTGGTGGAGTTCTTTAGTCGCCCCTTTGCTTCTTCCTTCTTTGTGTGATCACACTCATCCTCAGGTGTTGGACGGAAACCATCCTTGACAGGATTCTGTCCCAGCACGCCAGGCAGCTCTGCCATCACGGAGCGACTCCCACCTCCACCCATGAATCTGTTCCAAAAAAAGGCCAGATCCATTTCAGGGATCCACACCAGAAGTCAAATTCCATTAATCTAATCATAGCGCAGCGTGCTGGTGAACCAGCCGGATGGATGCAAATAAGAGAGGAAGAAGATGTGAGAAGGGGGAGGAGAGTGTCTGTGCTGGAAGGGAGGCTTTCACGCGGCGTGATTACTCCTGTAGCTTTGCTGTGATGGGAGGTGAGAAAGCAGAATGGAGGAGCTGGTAGACAGCTCACACCTTTACCCACTGCAGGTCTGCTCAGATCCTCATTTACACACATTTTATAATGATAGTTTTTTTTGGAGCCATGAGGACCAGCTTGTTTTAATTGTTTTTTTTTTTTTTCTTTTTTTTTTTTTTACACTTTTTACCTAGACGGGCAAGTTCTGACCATTGACTGTACATGAGACCTGGACTGAGTGACCCCCTCCCCTCTGGGTTTGTTTAGCTAAGGAGGAGCAACTGCAACAGCAAATGGTCAACACTGTAATTCAATCACTAGAATGCTAAAGATGCTACTTAGAATTTGAGAAACCGGTGAACGCTCACCCAGAAATGACGTCACAGGAACCAGTACGTCTCTCCAGTTGCAGTGAAACAAGTGAACACAAGACGAAAAAACTCCGGAGAGAATGTTGCCACAACACAACGATTTTAACACAACAAGATCTGCTTTTTAATGCTTTGTTTCAAAAGCATAAAGGAATTATGTTTTTTTCAATTTTTGACAATTTCTAGTAGTGAGAATTAGTTTAAATTTAACCTCCTTAATTAAACAACCCTGATGAGAGTCTAAACATGAACACACATTGTGGTCAAAATAAATACTGTATCTTATTGCACTTCCAGAAGAGTTACTCGTCTTGGTTGAAGCTTTTTGAACCTTACTGCTGCCTCTCTTCATCCACGGGGATAAATGCAGCAAACACCAGCTCCTCACATTTCCCAAATGTCTGTTTTGCTTCCCTTTCATCTCTTATTATTACACCGTGCTTCTTTTCCTGCGTAACTGCATCTTTTTCCTGAGCAAACTGCTCATTGCTCTACCGACTCAGAGGTGGGATCAATGCTTTGGGAGCTTTACTGCTTCAGCTCCCCTCCCCAAATCAAACTAATCAGTGCCAGTTTTGACAGATCATCGCTGCTGGTAGATCACTCAGCGACATAATATTTAAAGTCGTAATGAGCGTTTAATATGTTCTATCTGCTCTTTTTAATCTCTAGAGTTTATTACATCAGACTTTGTCACTTTGAGTGAAGCGGGCTCCTGAGATAAGCGTTTTCTTACTGCGGGCAGAAACAATTGTCACAATTATCTTCTGGAGGAAGTCCATATTCTACAGGAAGTACAAGAATAGAGGCGGAAAGTGGTATGGGTAACACCCTTCAGCCCTCACTAGCTGATCCAGTCCAGCTCTGTAACACTGTAATGAATTCAAAGCTCCTCTTTTACCTCTGCAGGCTCCAAATCCCTTCAGAACTCTTGAGTTTTTGACAAAAGCATTTCAGTGTAGTGGCTATTACTAATGTATGAATTCACTGCACAAAAAATGGGAAAGTGCTTCAGTAGAAAGACTGTAAATATATTTTTTTCTTTTTTAACTTTTGAAGGTTGTAAAATATCTGCAGCTGCTTTAGAATTTATGTGTACACCAGATTTTGTGTACAAACCAAGAAATTGTGATGAAGATTTTCCCTGAAAAATAGGCACCAACTTCAGCCTCGCCCGACTTTTAAGATGTGACGAATAAACGCGTCGAATCCTTTCTGCCAACAGGAACTTTCAAATGCATTTGCTTTTTGTTAACTTTGCTAGCTTGTGGGACGGAACTCAGCTGCTTTAAGAAAACAGCTGATGTTTTTTCAACATCTGACCGAGCGACTTGAGGTGTCAAAAATGGGTCGGATGTGGTTGACCAAAACCATTTACCCCACTGATCAGTCGGCTCGGGGGTTATTGACCACTGGCATGTACAGTTAAAGAGTTATGATAATGGATTAAAGTAACTTTAAAAAAAAAGACAGATTGATTGAAGCAAGTTTGTGATTAAGGGGTGGGAGTGTAATGATGTGGGCTATTTAGTTGCTAAATAATAGTTGATAAATAATCTGTTAGCCTTGTTTTCTTGACAAAATCTACAAAGTGAGGCCTTTTATTGTTTGAAAACAGTTTTAAGGAAAGAAATAACATATAGACCCAAGTATTTTGATTTTAGAAAATTGGATTTGGAACATGTTCTGTTCTCAAAGGATTGATTTAAAATGCTTTAGAGGCAAATGGAAGCTGTGTTAACCTCTAGTATATGTTTTGCCAACCTTTCTTGATTTAAGGTTTCTTTTGGACTTTTAATGCAAGCTTTCTGCTGAAACAAAGCAGGAAGGAAGCAGATTAGGGATTAACTGAGGCAGCAGAGCTTTCCTCTTGTAATGGAGCAGCAGAATGGGCAAGGTGCCATGTGGCGGTGGAGATATTTGGTCTGAGGATGGGGTTACCTGCTGCTGATGCTCTGCGTAGGATTAAGGCAGGAAACGCATTGTGAGCGTTGGTCCGGTCCAGCTAAATGCATCAGGAAGGATATAAAGGGTAAATGTAGGGCAGAGTTCATTTGCAATCTATTAGATGCCTAATCTATTCGTGTGATTGTTTTTTGTTTTTCAGGGAGCGAAGCCGGGACCGCCACAAGTCTCGCAGCAAAGACAGCCGCTCGGAAAAATCTGTAACCATCAACACGCCGCCCGCTGAGCCGCTGCTGGGCGACTCGTCCGTCAGGGGGGAGCCAGTTCAGGTAGGCCCTCCTATCACCTTTACATGACCTCTTGTTACTTTGCTGTGTCCTATCAAGCTAGTTCTCTGCAGATGAACAAGTGGGTTAGTCTGGTTTAGTAAAGGATTTGGGGAGATTTGTCTGTCCAAAAGAGCTGGAATGGTAATTGCTTGTCGGCCCAGGCTGAGGCGGGCCATCTGGTAGTTCGGGGCTAACGCCAGCATGGGGCCAGTCCACTTTTGGTGAGATTTGTGACATGTGTCAAATAGTCTGTCACTACAGAGTGTTTGCAACAAGGATGTGGACAGCAAAAAACACCTCAATTGAGGTTCTGAGGTTTCCAGTACAAATGATTTCCCTGTTTAGATTGGATCTGTAGGGATAAGGACAGGTGCGAGCTGAGCGGTCCCCTCTGGAAATGGGTCAGACCAAACCAAATCAGCAGCAGCTTGTTTTTGCGGCTTGTCGATCAGAATTCAAACTCTGCGCTTTGGATCATGCAGACCTGGACTAGGAAAGTATGGATTTTGTGGTGGACTACTTGATAAAAGAGAAACTTTACAAGGTAGGAAAAACCTTTATTTGTTCTCTCAAGGATTTGATGCTAAAGTTTTGTGCCAAAAAGAAAATCTGTCTCATTTATTCAGTTAGAAACACCAGACAGACATTTGACTATGTTCTTTGGATTCACATTAAAGAGATCAAATATCCGACAGCTCGATCAGATAACAGAGGGTTGCTGGGTTGGTTTTTGCTGCTTGTTTAGACTTGAAATTCATAGCAGCAATTCAGAAATTGAGTAGCCCTCATTGCAATACCAGTGAGAGGGAAAGAAAATGAACCGCAGCCAGTTGGTTTGTGGTATTCTTAATGTCTGGCAAAATCCTTTTTTGTGGTTTCCAAAAACATCTGTGTAGAAAATAAACAAGTACAGATTGGTTAATGTGCCAAATTGCAGTGAAATGTGTCTTTAATTAGCTGAACACGAAAAAATTAAAATAAAAAAAAAGATTTGATTAATATTAATTTGTTGTTGATTAAATAAATCATATTGGTTCAGTTTGAACGATCTGATTGGATCCGATGGGTACTTTGTTCTGGGTACTACACCACTAGTTGCCTGCCAACTTTCGAATCAGGGAAGACTCCATAACGAACAGTGGGGGCTGCCATTGACCCCTTCCACATCCCAAAGCGGTCAGTATTCTCCACACAGAACTATAACCTCATAAGGTAACAAATCCTCCACAGCAGAGCTCCAGTCACAGCAGGATATTTTCATTCTTCTGTGTCTTAGAAAAACATTTGAGTAGTTTTTGCCAAAAATGTTAAAATCAACAAGTTTTCCCATTTTGGATTTCGGGTCTGAATGTTTGTCATTCCTGGCTGCGACTCAAAGAAAGGGAGTCATTCCCATTGTGTTCTAGGCATCATGTGATGCTCATCATAATCCACCAAACCGGGTTAATGTCAGATTAGAAGGAATTCTGCACTTTCTGTTATTTGCTTAAAGCCAGCTCAGGTAGCTAGCTTTTTGTAAGATACAAATTGACCTTTTTTTTTTAGTTCAAATAAAGTGAAAGGAGATGAAGCCAATTATGATGTCTCTGATTTGCACACATCTTAAAGCAAAAGGATGATAATACGGTTTGTCAAAACTTTCTGTGTCGCTATATTTGGCATCTCTTCAGACTCAGCAGCGGCTCATGTTCAAAACTAATCACAAATGTTTCAACTTTTTTCTGTGTTTGTGGTTGTTTTTTGTTGAAGCCTTCGTCCCCTCTCCTACGTTTTATTCCTCTGTCCATAAAGCATTCAGTTGGCTCACCTCTGTTTTATTCAGAAAATCCAATCGGTAAGAGAAGGCTTTACTGTTTGTTTTATTATGAAAACAAACCTTTATGTTTTTTTGTTTTTTTTTATTGAAACAGTAGTTGATCTTTGTGCCTGCTCTCGTTTGCCATTAAGAAGTTGTGAACACAAATTATTTTGACGTCCGGAGATAATACATAAAAGAAAATGTACTCCTCCATTTTTAAAGATAAAGTTTCTAGCTAGAAACGACCAGATTAGCTTTTGCAATTTTAATCCGACATCTGGACCCACTTGGACTTCTCGCTTGGACTTCAGATGGCTGCATGGGATCCCCCTGCCCTCTAGTGACACATCTGGGTGGCCATCTATTGATGTGAACGTACAGATGTTTCCTGACGTCTAAGGTCAGAAATGATTGAGCTCCAGCTCAGCTGACTTCAAAAGAAAACAAAGATGAAATAGCATCATTTTCTGACCTACTTTTAGCAGGAGCAGTTAGCAGGCTTTGTGTGCGTTTTTTTGTGCCTAATTTTAACGTGACAGGATTTGCCACACAGCGAAGCCGTGCCTAGTGTTTTGCTCTTCGTGTCTCATTCATGCCACGGCCTGCAGTGCTGCTGCTGACAGAGCGGGCACCGTTCGGCTTTGGTGTGAGTAATCGCTGTCTTCAACCCTACTGAGGACGAGGCTCAGCACAAATCCCCGTCTCTCAGCCTGGCATATGCTTCTTGGATGTGGATGCTGTTTTTGTACGAGTGTGTCAGAGTCGGCCTGTGCTGTGCAGCGCTGCTCATTAGTCTGCCACTGGGACCAAATCAGAGTCTTGGCTGGAAGGGTGACTCGGCGCTCGAGGCTGTGATGTCTTCACATTTTAAACGGAGAGGTTTCTTGTGTCTGCAAGGGAGGATGAAAGACAGGGTTCTGCTTTACATGAGATAAGAATTTATGACCAAAAAAAGTGATCAAAGCTTGTAGGTGATTCAGAAGTTATAAAAAAACACCACATTCAAAGAAAAAAAACACTCAAATTTGAAATATTTGTTTGAAGTAAGCAACATCTGCTTCCAGTATCCAGTATCTATATTCACACCAGGCATGTGGGCTAAATGGTGTTCACACTGGACTGTCACTACCTGATACCAGCTCACATCCACAACCTACAACTGGATGGGTTTGGTGCGAAATGTTGAAGCGGTTCAAATTCGAATCTTGCTCCACAGCTTCTTTCACAGCTGCATTCCAATATACGAAAGACTCATAGAATTCCGCGATTATGAATCCCTCTTCCAATTTTCAAACGGTCTGTACTTCCGCAAATTGAAAGATGCCATCCATCCATCGCAATTGATAGAGTAAAGTTCACCCTAATTTAACTTTCAATGCGGATTCAGGGGCCACGTGTTTTGTACAAAGAGTCCGAAAACGGTCGTAGAAACTTGCGTAGGATCGCATGAATGCCAAAATTTTGAACGCACAGTTACACAGACTTTACATTGGAAGTGGTCGCTTGAATGCACGTTGTCGAGCGATGTGAACCTTTAGCACTACTATACAATTAGAAATATTAATAATGTTTTACTTTTGAGGTAGTATTATCAGTCATGTTACATGGTAAAGAAGATAGCGTCTCCTAAAATATAAAAATAATTTGTATAGCGTTCCCTCCCTATGACAAGATTCACGTTTCAGGTTATCTGTGTTTTGCGAATTGTTTTATTTAGTGCTATTTACAAGCTTTTTTTCTTTTTTTGTGTTCTGCGTCCTGATTGGGTGTAGACCGTTTCAACCGATCTCTTCTGTGCCGTGTCTCCTGTTCATAATTCAGTTTGTCAAATCTACATAAATCTTTGATTGCTAGCAAATGTTTGGTTTCATCTGCAGGAGGTTTACAGCCTTAAAACATTCTTAAGTATTGTAAAAAATAAAGCTAACTACTTTGCGGATTTCGTCTATCGTGAGTTATTTTTAGAATTAACACCCTGTTTTCCAAAAACAAGCCAATTTTCTACAAAAGTGTCCTTGTACCAGATCTCTGTGGATTAAAAGCCAACTTAGGTTGAGAGCTAACTTTGCACGTGCAAAGAATGGTCAAAAACAGGCGAATCGGAGCCAAAGCCGCTCGAGAATAATTAGTCAACTCAGTAAAACTTGATGAAACTTGCAGGGGCTGAAAACTTCCAGTTTGGAAAATCTCAAATGGAAGCAACTTTAAGGAAATATTTGTACAAAACTTTGCGCTTCAGTCTAATAATCTAGCATTGTCGTCATTAGTCCCCGCCTGCAGCATTAGCTAACCATTAAAATGACTAAGAACTGTTTGTGCTCTGCATTGTTCTGCAATGACTCAATGAAAAGCTGTTTTACTTGCACCCTCTGTGATGAGAAAGAGGCAATGGGTAGGTCCTGATCGTCAGCTTGAAACTTTAATAGATGTGCAGGAAGGCATTTGGGGAAACAAGGGATGAAGATGCTGGTCAAGAGTTCTTTACTTTCATAGGTTAATGCATGGCAGCTCACATCGTTCATGGTATGTTGCAGCAGATTTGTGTTCCTTCATTGGAAATATTGTCCCACAGACCCATATAGTCACATTTACACAAATCATGTGGATACAAACAACTATGTTGGACACAGAGGGTGTGTTTCTTTCACAGCACCATATTTTTTTGCCAGTTTAAGCTTTAGTCACAACTGCCCTTATGTGGAGGAAAATTGACAGACCTGTATGAGTAGTACAGTAGATGGGGAACATCACCGTACTGGGAGAGTCTCTGAATGATCTCATGAATCCAGACGTGATTACTGATGCTTTTGTAGAGCTCTACAAAATTAATAAAGCTGATCTCTCAACATCATTTGTGTCTTGTAAATGAGAATAAATACCCATAGCTACAATGTAGCGATCAGAATCCCGCTGCACCCGTGCAGGAGCATGTGGCTAAGGCTTTATTCTTATTCCATCTGAGCTTTTGGGGTTAAAACCACCGATGTGATCAAGATTTTATGTTTGAACGTCTCTGTTCCAGCTTGTAGCTTCAGCTTGCTGCGAAGCTTCAAGGCTGCTTGCCAAAAACGCGTCTTAAAACCAAAATCATGCTCCTGGGGTGTTGTGATGAGTGTCTGTCTGCTCTGTGCTGCGGTTTGGAAGTCCACATTATTGGGTGTGATTTATGTCAGCAAAAAGGGTCACGTTTTTCCTGCTGTGTTGGAAACAAAAGTTGGAAGAAGAGCTTTTCCAACCCGACTGAAGCTGTGACTGTCTGTTTTTTTCAAATCGGTGTTGAGAGACCTTGATGTTTGTGGGGGGCAGTCACTCAGAGATTTGATGCCCAGCAGTGAGAGGCACTCTTGCTTGAAATGCACTTGATATTGTTTGCTTTGCATGGTTTGCATTTGATTGCATAACCTTTTAACTTGCATCCATGTTAAGGTCAGTTAACACCTTTTTGAACTGTTTCCACTGACTTCTCATTTCCTCTAGAGGCTTTAGGTGCTGTCTTCCTCTTTTTAATGTTTTAAGCCGCCTATTATTAGCAAAATATCAAGGCCGGGACTAAAACTTTTTATTTTCCGTGTACTCAAAGCTCCCCAAACTCCCGATGCTTGGTTCTCGCCCTCCCCTCAGCCGATCCATTCAACCCAATGAATCCCTGTGTGTGTTTGGTCTCAGCTGTTTGCTAACTAGAGCTGAAGGTTTAGTTCGCAGTGAAAGCCGCGCCGCTTTTGAGTTCCTCTACAGACGAGGTAGCTCGAACGATTCAATTGGAAGAAGGGCAGCCATGGCGAGCACTTGGAGAAGGCGCAGAGCTTGCGTTCACGTTTGGGACCCCTACTTTTTGGTGAGTGCCTCGTCGGTCACCAGTGTTCCTCTGCTGCTGCGTTCGCATCTTTAACTTTTTGAAGCTATCGTTGATGAGTTGATGGCTGTACCCAAAATCCGACTGTAGAAAAGACGACCTAGAGAATGTGAAAGTAGGGAAAAGCTTCTGAGCGTTTGAATTTATTTACTCTCCTAGCTGTTATATTTAGGACCTCCTGTTATCAGACAGTTTATATTCAGGATGGATTCTGTAATTGAAAAGCTACCTTTTCACCTGTAATTGGTGTATTTCTTCTTGTACTTATTTCTTGGGAATAGCGTTCAATTTTTGACTCCTTTAACACTCCTCTCACAGCAGATTAGCCTCACTCATGCTGAAAAAAATTGTCTACATCTTTGTGTTTATCCAAAATTCTTTCCCTTTTGGGAATTTTCATGGGAATACACAAGAGTCGAATCACCATCCTCTGAATTCAAGGTAATACTGTTCCTAATGACTTCAGATGTTTTATTTTGAGTCCAAAAATCCAATATTCTCAGTAAACTTTCGAGGTAATATCTTAACGTTTTTTAGGGAATGTTTCTGATTTAGGGCAAAAACGTAAGAGCCTCTTGAATACAAAAGGAAATGTCAAAAAAATGCCCTTTTCTTAATCTGTGTTGGGATCTTTCCAATAGTAGGACAGTGTTTTGGCTCCACATTGTCCAACCTGTTTTCTGTCTGTTACTTAAAGGGAC
>BSAI01000123.1:4995420-5155012 GCA_036245035.1 Adrianichthys oophorus | reverse complement strand
CAAAATCCCAAGACTTTTACCGCTTTCTAGGACATAGTTTCTGCAGAGCGACAGTATTTTGTTTGAAATTTGCCTCTGAGTTGTGGACGCGACCCTTCTTCCCCTTACCATCATCCATAACTTAGAGCTCTCTGTTTACACGCTCTCTCGATAGCTTACAGCCCCTCACAGCCCCAACCTAACATACCTAACCGATGCAACAAAAATGGAGAGCGATATTGGAACTATCAAGCTGCACAGCTTTGAGCCAGATGCTAGCTCGGACGAGGAAAACGAAGACTCACATAGTTCTTTTTCAAACTGCATTTGTTTAGTCTACTCCTGATTCACAGTGATTTCAATAAAGAAATACTCAGAAATGTAATTTTAAGTGTAATTTTTGCCACAAGAACACGTTAAAAGCACCAAAACATAATTCTGATTGGAGTAGGTTTTTTGATTGTAGTTGTGGGCCATGCTGGCGTTTGATTGGGTACGCAGGTTGTGTTTTACCTCCCCAAACATAAACACACGTGGCCATGCCAGCGACACCACAGTGCTCACTGGGTCAGAAGCAATGGATGGAGAGTGGTGCTGAGGCGAGAGCCGAGCAGGGAATGAGAATGGATGGCCTGAAGGAAACATTGGCTCCTTTCAACATTGGATGAAAGGAGAGAACAGAGGAGAGAAAAAATGCAAAGGTGTTGTGTTCCTGATCTGCTGCCTGAACCTGGAGTTTTTGCGTTTGGCTTTCTCCTCTCCCCGCATCGGTCAGTTTATTCCGCCCTTCCAGTCCAGCTGCAGCCAGGACCTCCCATGCCTCATCACTCCCCTCATCCCTACTCCTTTTCATCCGCTTGCGCTCCCTCGCTCTGTGTCCTTTTTCATAAAGCCATGTGCATTACATGCCAAGTGGGTGCACAGTCCCATACAATACCTCCCGAGGCATGATGGGAGAGATGTCTATATAAAGACGGATAAGGCAAGGGGGTCGATCCGCAGATCAGTGAGGTCACTCAGATTCACACTGCATGGAGAGACGGGATTTTCGCTTGAGCCGGACTGAAGTCGGTGGTTTTCAGCTGCAACCAGTGATGGAGCCAGGAGACCAGATTCTGCAGGTTCTTGAGGTTTGTGGAGCTTTAGAGGAGAAAAAGGGGGTAATTGTCACCACAGAAGAAGAATCCAACACCAACTCGCCTCCATTGGCCAGCTGCAGATCAACAACTAGAACAAGTCAGGTAAGACTGAGGCGTCCAGGTAGAGGATGAGCTTCCTGACTCAAAACAAACAAATCAGCGGCAGGATTATCTGCTGGCTAAAGGTTCAGCATAAACAACAGATGTTTGCTTTTCATGCTTGGTGTTGCTTTAATTCCTAATGAAATCATTTGCATGAGCTGGGATGTTTGTGCGTCCAAGCATGAACGAGACATTGTACAGGATATCTGCATGCACGGCGAGGGGCTTTTATGAGCTCTCTTTGATGGAGCTCATATAGAAACTCGCTGCTTGATGGCAGGATGTTTGTGAAAGCATCTCTGGTGTTTCAATCTGCTGACCACAGATGGACCTTCTAATGTCCTGTCCTCACACAGCACTTTTATTTCAGAGTCGTACCATTTGAAACCTTTTTTATTGAACCCAAACATGTTTGCTCATCATTTTAGCATCTGAAAATGATTGGTTGAAACTATTTCACATTAGTGCTTTTTGGTTTACGCTTGAATTGTCGACTATGTTTCGTTAGGTTAGCTTCTAGACAAGGTTATATCTCACAATTCGATATGGTTGACTTCACACGCAAGACTCATTAGAGAACCAACGAGTGAAGCTGACCAAATTATCTGGACACACCACAGTTCCAACAGCTGCTTTTTTGGGCAGTATAGTCTAAAAATGACCTCTGACAGAAAGCAATGTTCTTCTGTTGTCACAAACACTTACGCAACGCGCAAGGTAACTTAAGAGTGAAGTAGGTAAGACGCAACTGTATCGTACAGATTTTTTAGTTTTTTGCACCCCATCTAAATCTCCAGACTGGAGTGCTGTTCATGTGATAAATGTAGGCTTCTTGCATGAAACCCTTACTATTAGATATGAGGAAATTAGACAGTGAAGTTTGCGTGAGTATCCTACAGGTGTCTTACGGATCTCATAAGTGCCTGTATGACACCAGTCTTACGGGTGTACAGTATACATGAGCATTAAGAGGACCGTACAACAGCATCACCCATACATCACAAGTGTGTACAACTTACATTAGCCTTACAAATACCTAAAAATATATGTACCACACGTACGACAATTGTACGTTCCATTTTCAGCGGTTTTCGTCTTATGCTACGTTCACACCAGCCTTGGTAACACGCGTTCACATGTGTTTAAAAGTGTTTCGGGCTTCCACTTTCAAAACTTGTGTTCATGCATCTCTACGCAAGTTTTAAGTCAATTTTTAGGCACTACGTACAAAACGTGCAGCCATTGCACGCACGTTGAAAGTTAAACCAGTTGAACATTGATCAAGAAGGGGAAATCAATAACTGCGGTTGTAGGACATCAAGTCTTTCATATATTGTAAATGCCAGGAGCAAGACTCCTGAGATTTGCGCCGCTTTGACAATTCGCTCCAAGCCTCTTTAAGCTGTGAGTGCATACACTTGTATTGGGCAGCAACAGTCCAGTGTGAACACCGTATGCTTAAAGCGCGCAAGAACCTGCGTTAAGCACGTTCTTGAACACGCTTCACACTGCCGGTGTGCACGTAGCATGAAGTTATTGTCTATGTCGTTTCTATTTAAGCTAACATTGACTGTAGGCAGAATTCACAATAGAATAAAGATTCCTTTTCTCTGTCAGCCATTGTAGCTTCCTCCCAGCAACAAACATTAGCCACACTGTTTTCAAAAAGCTGTGCCGAGCTCTTTGGGAATAGACGTTTCTATTTTCCACACACTTGGCCACACACCTTGCCTCCCTGGAGGTTAGCAAAGTGCACTTGTTTCCTCAGACACTAAGGGGCTTTGTTTGCACTCCACTTGCAGCCCAACAACAGAAAAACAAGTTTTCAAGCATGACAATAGATGGTATTTATGTTTTGGCAGAAGTGGAAAGCCAAAAATACACAAATAAAAGCTTTCCAAATGCATTGTAGAGCTGCAGCTCACTAGAACACAGTGGAGCTTAAGCAGCCTTTGCCTTTTTGTCAGAGCTAGCTTCTCCCATGTTCAGCATGGGACTCCCATGTTCTCCAGGTCGCAGAGCTGAGCTTTTAGAAGGTTAACTTCATCAAAGTTTTGTCTCACTGATTCTTAATAATACTTTTTTTTTAATTGTGATCAGGGATATGTTTCATTCATATAAGTTAAATCAATGTTATGTTTATATTCAGTTCCTAATGTAGTTTGGCCAGATTTTCAATGTATTCAAATTTTGTTGTTTCCAAACATTGTTGTTGGCTGATAAAACTGGGTCATAGCGAAATGTTAATCTAAAGTTGTTATGGAAAAGTTATCTTTGTTTTTTACCGAAACTTATGATGCTATGTGAAGCAACTACAGGGTGGGTATCAGCCAAAATAATGAAGTGATTCCAATTATCAAACATTTCAAAGAAACAGTTCAACGTGCCCTGATTAAGTATAGATTTATTTTTCTAATTTCCATTCAAAACCAATCTAGTTTGGTTATGAACAATGCTTTTCATATCACCACTGATATAAATCGAACAAAGGGGGACCTTTCAATGATAAATTCTTACATTTAAGGCTTGATTTTAAAACGATAAACCAACATTTTTTTTAACCCAATAATATTTCTGTAAGTAATTCTCACAGTTTGTAATGAGTTTATGCTGGTATTTATCAAGCACTGTTGAACAATAAGCTGCTCTGAACATCTTTTATCATCTCCAGAATTTATAGTGCGTCTTATATGTTTAATCTGGTTGCGCGACTGATCTAGAACTGTTTATTTGTGCTCAAAAATGTGGTAAAATGTTTAAGTATGACTTTGGTAAACTGCGAAACTGCGCCGCATGATGCATTGTTGGAGCATTATGAGGACTGTAGTCAGTAACCTGGCAGAGGAAAGCGTACTGTGCTTCAAAATAATACATTTAAAAAAAAGTAAGAGTCTTTTTTTGTATTTTATGATTGCCATCAACGTTTACAAGAAAAACTTCCCACCCACTCCTCTGACCAATCACCTTTCTCTTGGTACTTCCAGGAATTCTGGGTAGTGTAGTTATACGACATTATGTGACTGTCTTGTTTCACTGTATTGTTTCTGTAAGTTTAGCAAAGAAGTTACCAGGTTGGCATCTTAAGAAAATGACAAAAAAGACAGGTTTTTTAATCTAAAATACATATTTGACCAGATTAACAGGAAAACAGGACAGTGCTTTCAGCTTAGAAGCAAACACCGTCAGGTCAAAGTAATGCATAATTCAAACGTATTACTCAGCATGAGAGTTTTGATGCTTATTTAACAAACCAAATAGGCATAAATGAAACAGACATAAGCTATAAAGAGCTTTTTAAAAATCAGCAGTTACTGCTTTAGCTTTTGAGGTGGAAATAGATGATTTTCCTCAAACCTGCTTTGCAAAAGCCTTTTTATCTTTGGCAAAGAAACTCAGCAGTGAAGCTTATTGTTTAGGTGTTTCAGTTTTCAGGAATGCCTGTAAACCTGGCCAAAAAATGGCAGATGTAAAGCAGACCCGACACATGCTAAAGTCCACTTGGTGGATCCATGTTGGAACAGTAGTAACTTTGCATGTCACTTCCTCTCTTTACTTTCCCTAGCCTCCAGATCATTAGTTCTGATTAATCATCTGTCATGGTTGAAATTGTTCTCCTCTCCTTAATTAGCTGTCTTGTTACTGAGCCATTCTGAAGTGCTCCTTCACTTCTTCTGGTGTGATGAATGGAGCCAAGTTGCTGCGAGGCTGTTGGCTCTGCACCAGATCGGCCTGCAGGGATTGGTTAATCCTGAGAGGAAATATGGGTCATTTATGTCTATTTTTAGTAATGGCGATGGAGGGATAGCCCAGGTACAATAAGAAAGGTCGGATTTTCTTGTTTTTATCCAGAATTTTGGTAAAAAATATGAGCAAACAGAGCACAAACCCATTTTCAAGCTTCACTGATACAATCTAAAATTGGAGTGATGTTGTATTTTATTTAACTTTTTTCCAATCATCTTTTAAACTGCTTTTAAAGTGTTCCCAGTGGTCTTTTAATTATGATTATGCCGTTTTTTAGGACAAAGTTTCCACAGAGCAGCAATACTTCATTAGAAATTCACCTCTGAGTTGTGGGCGGGACCGTTGAGCAACCCCACCCCCTCCTTCCCCTCTCTGTTGCTGCCGCTAGCTTACAGCCCCTCACGACCCCAAACGTAACTTTATCGGTGCAACAAAAGTGGCTAGCAATATTGGAGCCATCCAGCCGTTCAATTTTAAGCCAGAGCCCAGCTCGGACAGTTAAAACAGAGATGTGCATGGATCTAGCCGTCTACAAGAGGATGCATCAGAATAGAACGCCCAGGGAATTTTCTACATCTCATATACGGTCTTTTACAAATGGCATTTTTTTGCCTGCTCGGTGATTTTCGTCGGAGTGGGTCTTTAAGCAGTGGGACCAAAAGTGAAGCCAAGAAGCTTCCAGAGGCTTCAGCCCCAAGACAACCCTGAACAAGATGAAATAAGTGTTAGAAACAGACGAGATGAGTCAATCTGTTAGCAGACGCGAGTTACAGTGACTCCTCTGGGTGCTGTACAGCTTCTCTGCGGTCAGAGAGGCACTCTGTCTTACACATAATGGCTATTGATTCGTTTTTTTTGGTTTCCACACTCGGTCACATGCAGCACTCTGCTTCTCCAGGATTAAGCCTTGAGAACCTGTCTGTGGTTAAACAGCGGAGCAGCGCGGGAAGCTCATTATTTAGTTTCTAGTAGAGAAAAAACAGGTTTTTTTCCCCTGCCGTGTGGCTCCTGTTCTTCAGTCGACCAAACAACGTGTGACTCCACCTTTTTAGAGAACACTTAGCTTTGCTAATGCATAAAGAAAATGAGGTTTTACTGATTAGTATTCTGTAGGGGATAATTGGCTCGTGCAAATAAAAAAAAGCCTGTTGCAACAGTGAAGAGGCTGAGGGCTCTCCTGTCCTCCTCTCATTAACAGCAGAGAGGCTCCCACTCCACTATGACTAATTCTGTATGCATGTGCACAAGCAGGTAATTGATCTTTAATCTGGTAAATAAAAACACATCACTTTTGCCCCAATCAGATTAAAGAAGTAAAATCAATTTCTGCTTGTTTTTTCTTGTTTTTTTTTTTTCTGTCTTTGCATCCATTGATAGAAGAAACGGTGGCACTTCACCGCTGTCAGCTCGGCGAGTTTCAAGTTGCCCGAAGGAATGCGGTAACTCGTTCACCCGCTGACACTTTGAACCCCAGCCGCGCATTCCTCAGTGTAGTTTGGTTCACGCGAGAGACGGGTCAGTGGAGATGTTTGGCTCTGCTCGGAGGGACGCGGACAGCCTCTCGAGGATTTACGGCCTCGTGTCAAAAGGCCAGGAGAACCTGAGATGGCTTTCAGGGCTGGCCTTCATCAAAGGGACACGGCCGTGACCGCGCCCGCCAGTCAACAGTTAGGGCGTCATCACCTTTAGATAATGCAGTAATGGTGCCATACATAGATTTGCATTAATCGTGTATTTCATTATTTTTAGACATAAAATAATTTAGAAACAAAGTCGTCTGTTTGATTTTAAAACTAAATAAAACATTTTTCTTGGTTTAGTACAGTCTACACTTGAATTACAGTCATTGATAATTAATCTAACCTAATAATTGCTATACAAAGCCTCATTTTTAGGTGTTTTAATTTAAATTTGTTACACAGAAAAAAATCATGACGCTACTTAAAAAGAGGCTTTATGAAGCTTTCTTGTTATAATAAACTTCCGGCGTTTGCTTTTATACCACCAAGGGTTACTTTTTTCAATCTTGAACTTTATGAAAAAAAAAAACATTTGGTTCACAGTTCTCTAGTTTAACACATCAAAAATCCAAAAGATATTTACCAAACACTTCTTATTAACACAATCATTCTTATGTTGACATGTTACTCCACAGTTTAGTGTCCCATGTGATCAGCCCTCTGTGTACTCCATTGATTTATGATATCGGACGTTTTATACCTCACATAAAAGAATGATGGGTTTGTTTTGCATTATTTTTGTAAAGAACTAAAAAGTTACACAATGATGACGTCACAGCAGTGATGTCACTACTCAGTACATGGTGCGAAGAATTGTTTTTAAAATGTGGGGCACTAGATAGTTCCGAACTACGTTTTCTTTTAGTAGTTAGGGAGTAGCGAGGAAATTCGGAAATAGCCAGGAACACCGCAAGTGATTTAAGATGAGCTGAGATCAAGTAAAATGTTCATGCAAGTAAACGGTTGGACTTTTGTTTTATGTTTGAGAACAAGTTATGGATTAAAAATGACATTAATGTAATTAAAAAAAAACGAGCTAATTTGTCTTTAATTAATTAATCGTTATTAAGGCAATAATTTGACTCCACTGGTTGAAATCGCTGTCATTAACATGCTTGAAACAGTGTAGATTTTATTTGGTGAAACCCAAAGTGATTGTACTCCATGTGTTCTCCCATTGTTCTGCTTCAGCTCTGTGGTTTAAACCTGGAGGCTACTGAGAGATTTTCTGTTCCAGTGCATCCTCCTCCTCCTCCTCCTTTGCCTCCCAAACCCCCCAGTCTGTAGTGTTCATAATGCATCCTCTTGATAAACCCCTGCTGCCAGTGTGCAGTTCTTCTCATTGATGTGATTCCTAAATTTGCCTTTATTTCAGCTGGATAGCTCTTGGCTGAAAGAACCAAAGATCTTTTATTGCATTTTCTTGCAGCTGATGACTGTTGATCATGTGACCTTTTATGGCCAGCTTTGTTGGCACATTATAAGCTTGTTATGACTGCCATGTAAAGAGTCCTTATCTGTGTTTTTGTAACGGTGCTGCTCCAACACCGCTGACATTCATTATCAGCGGATACAGGAACGCTCTCTCTGGCGTTTTCCTCTCCATTTTCCGTGGTCGGAAATAAACTTTGCGATTTGTCGTTACGTTTCTTTAATATTTAACGTCACCGGCTGATGAAGCATTGTTAAAGGAGGAATCCATTGTTGCAGCATATCATGTTTATGCACCACCCTGTGTTTGCATCTAAGGGAAAATAGTTGAAGCCACCAGTTTTCTGGTGGTTTCATTTAACACATATTTCATTCAATTAAGGAAAGAATATAAATCATGAAAAGAAACTTTTGGGCTCCTGACCTCTACAACTCTTTGAACGGTCGAGTTCCTTCCAGAGATACCTGTTGGAGATCCCTTCATCTTAATCCACCCTGAAAATGGAAACCAAGACAAGGACATATATATTTTTGATCAGGATAGGTCAATAATGCTGTAACGTAACTTTGCAGCTCTGTTCACAGCGGCTGCTGTTTGGAGGGAGCACTTCTTAGATCTTGAGTCATAGATCCGTAACCAAACTTGTCTATATCCATCCTCATCCATCCATCCATTCAACCAACCAACCATGAAAAAGTTGTGTATCATCAGCATAGCTATGAAGGCTGTACATGCAGTTACCATTTGCATCATAAGGGCTTTTTTGGCTTTGATACCCCTTGGTATCCCATTACCAACAGAATCCCTTTGGGGAAACATTTCCAAACTAGCATTCAACTCTTTAACGCTGGAGCTGTCAAGACAACAGGAATGAACACATGCTCTTAGAGTTATCGTAACTCTTTAACTATTTGAACAATTAACATAATTTCAACAGATTTTGAAGTGAGCTCAAATTTGTCTCTGAGTTGTGGGCGGGACTGTTGGTGCAGAAGTAAGCCTCCACTAATATTCCGTCATTCTTTTGTTTACACTCTCTCCTGAGTGCTTTAGTTAACGTCTTTTACTTTTGCATAATTTGTCTTCATTGTATTTCCAGGATGATAACTGGGGCGAGACCACCACAGCCGTCACAGGCACGTCCGAGCACAGCCTGTCCCAAGAGGACATCGTCCGCATTACCAAGGACCTGGAAGACAGCGTGGGGCTCAACTGTCGCCGTTACCTCACCCGGACGTTGGCTGTGATCCTGGGCATCCTGGTGCTTCTTACGCCGCTGGCCTTCCTGGTGCTCCCCCACATCCTCTGGCCGGACAAGCTGCAACCCTGCGGGACGGCCTGCGAGGGCCTTTACATCTCAGTAGCCTTCAAGCTCCTCATCCTCCTGTTAGCCGTTTGGGGACTCTTCTTCAGGCCGCCGCGAGCAAGCCTCCCACGGGTCTTTGCGTTTCGGGCCCTCCTCTCTGTTTTAGTGCTGCTCTTTGTGATCTCCTATTGGCTGTTCTACGCAGTTCGGATACTTGAAGTGCAGGTGTGTAGAATAAATAACTGAACTCTTGACTGAATAGCCAAAAAAAAAGCTAATTAGGTGGGATAGCACTCATTATATACACACAGATTTATTTCTTCTGCCTTTGGGAGCTTTGCTAGATCACAAAAAACAATCCTGTGTTCTCTGTTTACTATGCAAGTCCTAATTTAGACTCTCTGGTGGCTTCAGCTTGCTTGAGGAAAATGCAAACACAGGGTCCAAAGGCGTTTCTCTGAAAACTTTCTCAGTATTTGTGTTCTACGTCTGATCTTCCAAGGGTATATTTCAGGGTTTTGTCCCTGCAGGAGAATCTTTAACCATTTTCTTGTCTTCTGCTTTGCTTCCTGCATCATATTGTCCCGTTTGCAGGATTCGGATTACCAGGGCATCGTGCAGTACGCCGTCTCGCTTGTGGACGCCCTGCTCTTCATTCACTACCTGGCCGTCGTGCTGCTGGAGCTCCGCCAGCTTCAGCCGTGCTTCTCTGTATGCGTCACACGATCCACGGATGGCGAATCGAGACACTACAACCTGGGACAGCTCAGGTGAGAAGCCCCGACGAGATCCGTTTAGTTCTGACTCCTGCCATGTGCCTTCCTGAGCGCTTTGTGACTCGGGTCGGTTGTAAATTCCCCAGGATAAATGGGCTCCTCGGGTTATTCCAGGAGGAATTTTTAACCTCTAATGCCACTCCAGTGCTCTGGAAGTTTGTCATCATGAAAGGAAAAGATGTGAGGGAGTATATTCTGATGCTAATCTTCCTCAGCAGACGTGGCTTTTGTGCATAGAGGTGAAGGCGATGAAGATCAGGAGATAAAGGAGAACTCGCAGAGATTAACATGTGAAGTGAAGTGAGAGGGAAAGATGGGAACTGTGCCATGGTAGGTTTCAGAAGTGTGGAAGTGAAGAGAAAGTAACTGCTTCTCTATCACAAAAGAAAGGAGGAAGCTTTAATGGATAAAATCACTGAATATATCTCAAACTGAAAAGCTCTAGCCTTAGTCACATGCAACTGCATGTTGGTAAGTGTATCGTGAAGCTGTTGTACGGTGTCCTTACATGACACTTGTCAGTAAGGTTGGCTCCTATTAACTGTGTGCAAATGCTGCACACAAGGGGGTGTGCACGTGAGACAAACCACACTTTGATTGTCTGATTTCCTAAATTTTGACAGTCAGGCAAGCGCACACTTATCACATGAAGAGAACTCACAAACCCCTTTGCAGTCTGCAGGGCTATGGGGAGGTTGAAAAAAATGAAAGATAACAAAAAAATCCTGCATCTCTGCTTCTACTTACTGATCCTTGTGTGTTGTAAAAGTGTTTGCTATGACGTTACCCCCGCAGCATACCCATAGAAAAAAATATATGCATCAACATTTTCACTCTTCGGGCTCACCAGTCGGTCTAAAACCTTGATATCATGCTACCTGTGTGCCCCCTACAGATCTACCCATAAAGGCAGTTGTGAACAAAGCTAAAAAAAATACAAGCCTAAAAATATTAAGTTTAAAGGCATGATTCTTAGATTTAATTAGGCTTTAACCACATGATTTCAAACTTAAAAGATTTTTGCATTTGAAGACCCACTCCAGAGAAAATTGTGTTTTTAACATGTTCTTGTGGCCTTTTTTCTGATGAAGATAAAGAAAATTAAGCTTGAAATGGTATTTCTGAGTATTTCTGTATTCAAATTGTTGTGAATCAGGGAAAGGTGAAAATATGCAGTTTGAAAAACAGGATTTTATTATAAAAAAGGATTAAAAAATAAAAAAAAAATGACTAAAAACAAGACTAAGTTTTATTTCCATTTTCTACAAAAAATGAAGTGGATGTTCAAGGATGAAGCAGGGGAGAAAACATAAAGGAGAGAAACTGCAGAAAGAGGAGACACCCAGGGGACCTAAACAGAGGCAGCGACAGACAGAATGGAGAACGAGGATTTAATAGTTAATGTGAGGTTAGCGTTGAATGCTAATGCTCGCGAAAGAACAGCTCCGACCTGACCGACCAGCTTTTTGTGACTGGATCTTTGGGGAGCAACCAAAAGATCTCCTTTTGTAGTGCTGCTTTCAGAATCCCCTGTTTCCTACTTACTCTTAAACCAGGCGAGTCGGGCGTGGATCTGCTTTATGACAAAATAATTAAAATAATAGAATAGATTGCCTCTAGTATGAATGAAGACGGTGTGAAGGAGTGCCCCAGAGCAGCTTAATGTAGTCCTAATTTCATAAATGTTGCTGATCTTGGATCATGTTTTATTCAAAAAAGCGGCAGCACCTGCGGCTAGAACTTGTTATTGACTTATTGCATATTGATTTGCTTGGGTATAAACATGTCAGGCATGGGTGTAATAGTCCAGTTGGATGCTGGCTGCCTCTGGGTTGTTGTCCTTTTGCAAGCTGCGATATTCAACGTTGCTCGGTCCGGCAGCAGCCTGGCCGTCCGTCTGTGACTGTGAACACGTCGCTAATTAATGTTCCCTGCAGACTGCAGCCAGGCAGCTGCTCAGACCCACACACAGACAGGTTACACAACACCTAGCAGACGCTAATGTGCGCTGGGTTTTCGGAGTCTCCTCCGCTGCTCACATTCTTCTTCTTTTCCTGGCGCGTCCACTGTCTGATCACAAAGCTTTCGCCCGAAGGGCCAGAAAGCTTGTCGGGACGCCAAACTGAAAGCCAAAGGGATTGTCTTTGTTGTGTTTTCTTGTTTCATTTCACTTTTATTTTGGGGCATTTGTTTGACATTCAGTGTTTTAGCTCACTCTTTATAGTTTCTGTGAAATCAATCCTCTTCCTGTCTTTTTAACAGTGTTCAAGTCTGGGTTCTGTACTGTATGGCACACTGAAAAGCGTTGATTAAAAATAAAACAACAGTGCGCCTTATATTCCGGACAAGGTTGTATATTATTATAAATACTCTAACGCAGCTAACATGTAGCTGTGTTGCACTGTTTTTTTTGTTTGTTTTTTTTTTTAATGCACATGTTACTAACAAGGTTGTTAGTTAGCGTAGTCATTAATGTAGTTATGTTTGTTACTGCTGGACCAGTGAGTTTTTGTTTTACTTGTTACAAAGAATGTTGGGAGTTGTTGTGAATATGGTAATGTAGCTAAAGCTTCTTTCTTGGCTAACATGGAGCATGTCACAAACATGTTCTAGAGCAGTGTTTTTCAACCAGCGTGCCATGGAGAATTATTCAATTTCATCTAATTCAGGGATGGGCAACTCCAGGCCTCGAGGGCCGCAGTGTCTGCATGATTTCCAGATATCCAAGCCCTACTCATGACTGATGACCTGCTTCAGGTGTCCAGCCAATTAGAACATGCCAGATCATGGTATGTTGGAAAACATGCAGGAATGCGGCCCTCGAGGCCTGGAGTTGCCCATCCCTGATCTAATTGATATAAAAAAAAAAAATAACATTTACAATTGTGAGGATATCAGTTTTATGTTCTTCTGAACAGGCCCAGGCTTCACACGGAGTTTGTAAGAATATGAAAGACCAGAAAGACTTTTTTTTTCCCGTTTATTTTATTCCTATTCAAGACATTTGGATAACAATCAAAGAACCACTGCAACTTTGACCAATCGCTCTGAATTTGGAAAAAGTTTGGCCCCTTAAAATGTTTGCACCAATCTCTCTTGGAGGCTTAATCATATATGTCATCAATATAATCAATCAGACATGGTTAACGTCTTCACTTGTGTCGACGTGACTCAAAAAGTCTTTTAAGTTACAACAAAAACAACAGCTAAAGATTGTGTTTATTGGCATGGCTTCTCGCGGAATTCGATGTCAGACTATGTAAAAAGTGCATAAAATTATGAAACTCGAAGACGTGAGTCTGTCCGGTATTAGCGCTAGTAAAAAACTACCGGCAAAAATACTATTAAAAACTGCTTGTAGAATACAACGGCCAAATTTGACCCTGTGGGTTTTCCACGGATAAGGTGCAACAGAATTGTTTCTTTTTCAGCAGATTCCTGGCTAGTTGAAGCCTCTAACGAACTAAGACAGAGATTTGTTGTAAATACAGCTCAGTGAAATAGCTCAAAAGATCTCCAGGAACAATAAACTGCATCCATTGCTGACTTTTATAAACACCATTTACAAAAAAAAAATCTAACTATTGTCTTTCACAAACAAAATAAATAAACACTTTAAATATCCCCGATAAATATTTAAAAGGACACTCCCTCTACGCGGGACAGCAGGGATAATACCGCATGTACCTGTGGCTGCATGGCTAAACACAGTCCAAGATTTTATGACTTCACAGATTCAGAATGTTTTCTGAAAAAAAAAATTGTCAAATCAAGACAAGGGGATTTTACTTATTAAAATGTGCAGTTATACTTTCATTAAAGTTGGTGGTGAATATTTGTAATGTGAGGAATTTCGCATTCTGTTGCCACTTTTAGCTAAAACCTTAGCAAAGTCCTATTCTGCTGGTCAGCATGAGCGCACAGACTGTTCTCTAATTTTAGTCTTTTATAAGATTATGAAACATCTGTCTTGTGACGGCCCCCGATGACATTACTGTCAGCTTACGTCCATGTGACCGTCACCAGATGGCAATGCAGTAAAACAAAATGAGGTCTTACTGCTGGCTGGATGCCTGCGTGGTTTCACTGGGTTTGTGCTGCAGCAAATGAGCCGGTTTTTATTGTGAGCTTTGTAAAGAGGCAGGAAAGGCAAAAAGGTCAGGAACGAGCCACCATCAGCGGGTCAGAGCCTCACTGTTTATCCTCTTTGGGAGAAAATGGGAAGCGCGTGCTGCAAGCCGCTGTGTGTATATCCAGTTAGCATTCCACGTGGACGAAAGAATGACACAGCCAGCGCAACTTTTGTGTGGTGCTAGTGTCACAGATAACAAACACGCACAGTCTGAGAAGAGCCCAGCGAGATGCAGTTAACTTGTGAGATGTGTTAGTTAACAGCTGTCCTCCTGACAAAGGAAATTCGGGTCATTGAACGCGGCCTGTGCAGACACAGCAGTAAGTATAGCTGCTGTGGACAGCAGTGGACTAAAAACGGAAACTTTAAAGCCTTTCTAACATGAGGTCGAGCGGGCATAGGTTCCAATTTGACTGATCTCTTTAATTTATGCATACATAGATTCATTATCAAAGAAATGTTACATTTTTTTAGTCATGCTTGGCTGTGGAATAGTTTCTTCATGAATTTTTATTGAAACATTTTTGCCTTAAAATTAAAATAATGTGGAATATATGCCAAGTGGACCACAGAACACATTTGCGATGCTTTTCTGTTACACTGGTTTTGGGTTAAACCAAAGTGAAACTTAGATTATTAAGTTGTAAACACAGTTTTTCATTATAAAGCTTAAAGAAAAACGATTAAAGGAATTTAATACATGAATTTTATGTCTACTTAATGTAGATCAATGTGTATTTTCATATTAAAATCAGCCTTGTGTGTGCTATAAATTTGTGTCAAAACTTGCAAGAATTTTTACAATTATTTCAAATAAACGGGATAGAGGAAACCAGGAAAAGTAACAACCCATGCCACGGTTTGGTTCAATGGTGTAACATACAGTTTGCTTTTAATTTGAGAATTGTGGCATCGCTAGTTTTTATCATTTTTACTAATAAAAAGCAAAAAAAAAACATTAAATGTTCACTATAGACCTTTAAAGGGGTACATAAACTTTTGACAACAATTTGAAAAGATTTAGTCTCAAAGTTTTCTCAGTATCCCTGGTCGGCGCCATCTTGACAGGATGTGAAATCACCTATTTATTTTTCTTGTTTTAATTAGACATAAATGATGAGATTTGTTAGAGCATGCCCAGTAAGGCTGTTGTCACACTAAATGTTTGCAGTCAACAGTTAAAGTCACCAAAAATGATTTGATACGAAACAGAAACAACAAGCACTCATTAGAATTACTTTGAATAAATGCGAAAATATGCTCTTTATGCTACGGTCACAAATACAATTGCCACCATCGGCAGAATCTTCAAGATTTCATGACGCTGCCCGATTTAAAAAAAAAAAAAAAAAAACATTTGTTACAAAAAGCGTGATCATGAATGTAGGCAGTGGCAGTCAGGTGGCGTCGAGCGTGCAGTATGGACTACTTTTTAAATTACCCTGGCTACCAGGCAGCTGGCAGCCAGTAGCACTCAATATGGGCGGCCGCCGTCCGGAGACATTTGCACGTCGTCCAGTCACAGCTGCTGCCACCGAGCTGCTGCCTGATTTTGTAATGGCATCATTCCCACCTGTCACTAGACTACCACTGCGCAACTTTGAAATGTGCCTGGGCTGCCTCTGATGTCAACTTTTAGAACAAAATTGTCCAGTTGCCGTAAAATTTGAACTTTTTCTTAAAACCTCCATGGCTACCACCCTAATTTTGAATCCTGTCAAATTTGCTGAAAAGGTTGCCTTTAGGTCACCGCGCTGTGGCAGTCTGGGATATATGACTGTACTCTTAGAGTCGTAAAGTTGGACTTTTTTAAAGTGAATTTAGAGTGAAACCCCAGTGGTTCTTTTATGAACTGCAACGGTTTACAGTTGTTTTTTATTCTCAAACAGCTTCAACATGGAAGTCAAAGGGGTTATTGCTTGATTAAAAACTAACAAACTTGTGACATTACACATCTAAAAAATGCATTAAGGGATTTACACTCAATAAAAGACCTGTAAAAAATGACATGTTGGAGTTATTTTGCAGTTGCGTAGTATCACATAAAAGTAATTTTTGTTTTCTATTGATATAGCTTATGAATATGTGTGAAGTTCTATGTGATTAAAACCTATTTACTGACTTCAGTAATCTTTTCTATGCTGTTATGCTGCAGGTAATAAATGTAAATTTTTTGTGAAAAAAACAAAACAGTCATGAGCGTAGAAGTAATCGTCTTTGGAAAATACGAAACCAGTTTCAATCAAATCGGAGAAGAAAAATCAGCATTGAGTCTAAACTACGACGGAGCAAAAACAAAGGAGACGATGACAACACGAGCTTTACAGCGGTGTTCAGCGCATGCAGGACTGCTGGGCGTCGAACTAAGGTGCAGTTGTCTCAGCTGATCTCGCTTTAAGGAACACAGAGGCGGTATGTCATAAAAGAGCTGGTGATTTATGGCGCGTGACGTGAAAGCTCCTCACCGCAGTTGGTTTAATACTGCTGGGATGTGGAGGACAAGAGCCGACATGCACCGACCTCAGTTTATCCTTCAAAAATCACGTCCTGCAAGATGCAAGGCTGCCTTAAAAAAAAAAAAGATTCCCTATTTTGATGTTAAAATATTTATTCATGAAATCCATAGTTAAAAAACTTTTTTTTTATCATTTCATTTTTTTATTGATTTAAATGAACACATTTGTGAAAGTTTTTTTTTCAATTACCGAAGAAATTTGATTTAGAAAAATAAATTAACGTTTAAGTGAATTACAATCAGTTCATCAACTTATAAATAATAAATCTAATAGTTTCAGGAATTTGGCTGGGGAACGCTGTTTCCCCAATATTTTTAGAAATATCCGCACATCAGATATTAGAAAAATGTAGTCGCTAATCAATTATTAAACTTCACCTTTTGTTTTTTATGGAACCAAATTTTATGTTTATCAGAACATCCCACAAGACCCAGTCTAATGAAAATGTTGCTTTTAATATTTTCTTGTTGCTTTTTTCAGATGATTTTATAAGTAATCTCAAAATTACTTTCATGAGTATTTCTTGGTTCAAACTGTTGTGAATTAGGAGCAGAGAAAAATGTTGTTAGGAAAAGATTGTAGGAAATACGTGGGGCGGTCCAAAACTGTACGGCTAGAGAGCTCTGATATTGCTCGCTATTTTTTTTGTGACAGAAAAGTTAGGTTGGGGTTGTGAGGAGCTGGCAGGAGTGTTCCCAGCAACAGGCAGGGGAAGAGGGGATGGGGTCGCTCGGCCCATAACTCAGATGAATTTCTGAAGAGCTACTGTCACTGCAAAAACTATCTTCTAGAAAACGAGACTTTTTTATTTTTATTTTTGTTAAAAACAGCATAATCATAATTAAAAGGCTACTGGGAAAGCTTTTAAATTAGATTAAAAGATGATCAGAGTGGGTTTTTCACAGACAACAATGCATAAATCAAGCTTTTCTTTTGTCCACCACCAAAAAATACAATTTCAAACCAATCTTTAGTCCACTGCTGCCTCTCTGTTTAAAGATAAAGTTCCTTAAAATGATGATCAAAGCTTGTTTTATTGACACATAATAAAAAAAATCCCTGATTTTTGTGAATGTGCTTCTGATGTGAACTTTTTCGATGCAACTGAGGTATTCGTGACAGCGTTGCCTCAAAATTTCTTGTTTTCGAGCACAAACCAACATCCCCTCACCTGCTTTATGCTTGTGCTATTTTACCCTCAAGAATTGCCTGGATTTTTTTTTTTTACATGTGTGAAATCTTTTGAAATAAAGCCAAAACCATCTTTTTCTGTAGGCTTCTAGACGCTCTGCAGGGATTACCCAAAAAAAGGGGGGGGAAACAAGTCTTGTGGCTAATTTCTTTTCAGGTTCACTGAATTTCCAGCTCGAGCTTTGGCCTAAAGCCGTCTTGATTTCCCTTCAGATTAAAGCTTTTCTTCCTCTCTACTTTTTCAGTATTCAGCGGGCGGCTCTGGCCATCATCGAGCACTACTACAGCGATTTCCCAGTCCACAACCCGGCGCTGCTCTCTGCCTCCAAATCCCGGGCCGCCAAGCACCTGGCCGGCCTCAAGGTCTACAACGTGGATGGTGAGTTCCCAGCAGCCTCTGCTGAGGGTGAGTGGGAATGCTTTGAGTTCTTTTGTGTTGAGTCTTAAGAGTGGTGCCTTCACTGCTTCACGGACAAATGAGGTGTCAGATTACCTTTTTGAACAGACAGAAATGTAGACAAAGCTTTATTTCTTCATATTTACTCTAATAAAACATAATTTTGAATTTTTTTTCGTCTATTTCTTTGTTTACCATCCAAGAAAGCAAACTGGTTCCAACCAAACATCTCATTTTGGTACATCTAGCCTTTGTTTGATTCAAAAATAATCAAAAATATGTCACTGCAATGCTAAGTAGGTCTATTTAAATAGACTCCTCCACAAACGCACACATGAATAGAGTGAATACAACAAATCTTATGTTGCGTTCACATTGAATGCGTTTCGTTCAGTGAATTCGCTCCTTGACGCCCTTGTCTAAAATGTTAGCATAAACCTGAAGCTCCTTCCGCATGTGGGAGGAGATGTTTTAGCCTCATCGCTACTGCACATCTGTATATCTCAGTCAATGTATGAAAGATGCTGACAGATCAAGTATGTTTGTTTAAAAACGATCATTTTCTCTTCCAAGTTGACTCCACCCGCTGATTACATCATCAACTTGTTATAGGCCAAAGCGGAGCTCCTTATTGGTCGATGCAGAGAGAATTCTTAGGAAAAGTTCCGATGTTTGAACACCGGAAACATTGTGCACATCAAGATCTTTGTTTGTGTGATCTTTGATACGCCCTTGACCCTCAAATAACGTTTGGGAATGTAGCTTCAGAAACCAAATTGATACAAAGTGGTCCCTCGCTATAACGCGGTCGTCGTTTTGCGATCTTGCTGTTTCGCTGAAGTTTGCGTGCTTTTTTTTTTCATACTGTATCTCCTGTACAGAAAGTGTTCAGTTTGCCAAATTGACATAAAGCTTTGATTGCGATCGGATCTTATTTCTCAATCTGCAATACTGGACTTTTTTTTCTATGAAGCTTTGAACTTTTAAAGTTCAAACAGGAGAGAACAGTGTGAAAATGTTTATGTTGGTCTGAGAAAATGTATAAAGTGTGTAGTGAGAGGTTTTAGAGCCTTGAAACATCTTATTTATTGCGAAAAACTGCAAATTTCACAAATCGCGGTTTATTTTTAGATGGTAGCTTCTGAAAAAACGAGGGACCACTGATGTGAGATAAAAGCAGAGACAACCAAAGTGCTGAACATAAAATCCAATATAAATAAAATAACTAAATATAATACAATAAAGAAACAATGACGATAAAATCAATTAAATGATAAAAGCAATAAAACAATGAAAACAATTCAATTATTTGGCTGGCCCACTAGATCTGCTCGCTGGAGTTAAAGTAAAAAGAGGAGTTTTTAAAAGTGTCTTATAAGCGCTAAGGGAACTGGCAGACCTCACAGAAAAGGGGAGAGTGTTCCAGTGTTTGGGAGCTGCAGCTGAAAAGGCTCTGTGTTCCCTCGTCATAAGCCGAGTTCTGGGAACCGTTAGAAGCACTTGACCTTCAGGTCTCAGGACTCGACATAGTAAAGATGTAAAACTTATTAAAAACTTAAATTTGACTTTTAGACACAAAGCTTTATATTAAGCATAAAAATATGACAATATTAACTTATTTACATTGGTTTACTCTGCCATTACCATAAATAAGAACACAAATAATATGAGTGTCTGATTAAATACAGCAAAGTTTATTTATCAATTATAAAGCCACAGGAAAAGTAAAGATTTAATTCATTTTACCATAAATTATAAGAAAAATTAAATATTTACTTTTATTATTATGAGTCACTTTTTAGGTTGTTTTATGTCCATACTAACAATTTTACTAATTTTCATTTTTGTTTTGATTAAAAACACTAGGATAGAAAAATCTATATTTATGACAAAAAATAAAATGTTTTCATTTATTTTTTACTCAAATCCTTGGCTGTGATTTGGATCAAAGTTGATTCAGGAGGTTGATCATGATGTTTGTACAATATTTTTTTAGCTGCTTGTAATAGATTATTTACTCATGCAAAGGTACAAAATAAAAAGTGTATTTTATTTTGGAACTCTATTCCACTTTCCCAAAATCCATTGCACACTCTTTTCCAAACGGATGCAGCGTCATTAGTATCTCCTTTTGAGGAAGCTCTGAGCTCCGTTCAAGTCTCTACAGGACAAGCAAAGGGTTGCTTGGAGGGAAGTAAATTAAAGTCGCAAAATTCGTCGCGGGAAGCCGTTGACAGAAAAGTGCGTCCGTATCCATTTCTGTTCGCCCTCCGGTGCTTTTTACTCTGACTCTGCTCTTCTTCTGTGTCTCCTCACTCAACCTATAAGAGATCTTTCAAGCTAAGCTGAAAGCTTACCTGTTGGACAGTAAGTAGAACTGCTGCTCAGCAAGCCGCCCTCGCACGCTGCACTTCACATTAACACACCCACCCTCCTCTTCCTCACTCCTCTTCACTCTTTGCATGCCTCAGGTTGATGAAAAGTCATCCTCGCGGCAGCTGAAAGAATGTAACACAAACCCTCTATTAAATTACTGCAGTCCCTGAAGTATACCCCAGCTCCACTTCGGCGTGCTAACTCGCCACACTCCTCTTCTTTTCTTCCCCCTCCTGTCAAACATCAAAGGGCAGGGAACGCCAACGGAGACGGCTGATAAATCAGTAGACAGTCTTGTCGTTTTCCTCTCGGGTCCTCCATCCTTCATTTTGGTCCGGCAGCAGCTGCTGGGAGACCCTCGGCCTCTCGCACTTCCAGGTTTCCAGCAGCTTTCCTGTTAGCTCGATTTGAAGCCTGGAATGGCCCGGAGCGCTGCAATTCCACTTTACACAAACAAACCTGACAAACTATTCTGCCACTCTGTGCTTTGTTTGGGTTCTTTATTCTCACGTACACTGAATTCATCAAGGAGAAATCTGTTTATATATGCCTAAAATGAGAAAAGGAAGTACATTTTGGCATACTTCCTGTGGAAATTGATTTTTCTGAGTTGCAATGTTTTTCTTTTTATTCTGTCTTTTACAAAGGTACCTTTTGATTAACCTTAAATATTTCAATCAGAACATAATTGTCATTGAGAGTTAGAGCTCTACTTTTTCAGGAAGCACAATAAGATGCTGCTCCTACAAAGTAACAGTTCACCTTTCAAAATAAGACTCCGTATTTGGTTCTTCTATCAAGTACAAAAAACAGCTACTGACAGAAAAACACACAAGTCTCAACCATTGACTGTATAAGAGAACTGGACTGCGTGACCTCCCCCCTGGCATTCCAAACAGGAAGTACCTGCTGGTTCCAAGAAGCCAAAAGACTTCTATAGAGAAATAAACAGCTATTACTCAGTTCTTTTTCTCAGAATATTTTGCTTGTCCTTTTAAAAAACCCTTATTTTTACATGATATTTTTTCTGTAAATTATTCAGGTTATAAATTCAGGTTATAAACTGACCAATCAGACGCCTCAATAAAAGTATGCGATTGCACACTGAACATTCGAAATGTTTAACAGATTTTCCGGTTTTCAAGTTTTAGGGGTGTGGACTTCCAACAAGCTCACTCCTACTTGGCCAGAGTGGTTGCCGAAGAAATGTTGACCCAGACCGACTTGGACCAATCACTTCTTCAACTACGATCACGCTTGCAATGTGTGTGTAATGACTATTTCTGGCTTCAACAAGGGGACGTCCATATCACGAAAAAAAATGGCGACTGAAATGACTTCATTTGGTCGCAGCTGAAAAAAAGCTATTTTCTATGAGTGACATCACACTCAGTCAGTCCAGTTCTCAGATTCTAGTGATGACCCTGCCCCCTCACTGGGTTTTACTTTTACATTTTCTAATGATTGGTATTAAATAATTGGTTTCTAAGGCTATCGTCACAGCTGCCCTTTGGGTGGATACGGACTGTTTGTGGCCAAAAATCGTACGCATGTACGGATCACACAAGAGGCCCTCACAAAAATATTAAGATCGTTGATCAATCGATGAGCCCGTAAAGACTAGAGACATTTTTTTTTGCTAGCTTGTCGCGAGCAACAGGTCGTACTGAACACTTAAGGGTAAGTAGGGGTGCAGTAGGTGAGACGCAGGTGTGTCGTACAGAATTTTTCACTTTTTCGAATGCATATGGACAAGTACGTGCATCCGGAAATTTGACAATCAGAGCGTCGTTTTTCGGGCACCGTTCGGGGACTTGCGTGTCACATACCCACTCCATGCGTGTGGCCTTGTGCACGTCAGGTATTAGTCAGTACACGCATCTTATTAATGACAAGTGTGGTGTAAGGTAACCGTACGTCTTAGGGATGTTCAACTCACACTAACCTTAAGAATATTTAGGGATACACTTACCACACATGCACGAGAATGGTAACGCTCCATTTTCAACAACCGCTCTTGAAGGGAACTGCAAGACACACCTGCGCACCACTTAAGATGCAGCTGCTCCTGTCTACGACCCGGAACGCCCCAGTATGGGTCAACCCCCAGTATTGGTCAGCGTGATTTTAGGCTTAAAGAATCTGCTTCTTTTGTCCTTCTTTATAAATGTCACTCCATCCTCACCCCACATTAATAATCCACGTGCTTTGCCAGATTTTATTTGCATTTTATTTTGAAAAAAATCAGTTAGAAGTTGACTAGAGCGGTTATTTAATTGCCTTTCTGCGGGCGGGACTTGCAGGAAAAGTGTGGAAGTCTGACGGTCAGGATCCCGCCGTGTGGAGAGGAATGTGCTTAAAGTTTACAGCCTTTCCTGTCGACTCCCGGGGCTTTGATGCCGCGGGTGATGAAAGGAAACGGAGCGAGGGGTGGCGGCAGCCTGTTCCCTCTCTTTGCACTTTATGTCATCATCAAAGGGCTTGTTTCCTCCTTTACCGCTGAGACTGTCACCGTCGCAGCAGCCGGGCCTTCACCGTGGTTCTGTCATCGCAGGTCCCGGACCCGGCAACAACGCGGCGGCAGGGCTCGCCCACTCCCAGTCCAGAGCCATGATTGCTGCCGCTGCCCGACGCCGCGACACGAGCCACAACGAGCTCTACTATGAAGAGGCGGAGCACGAGCGGCGTGTCCGTAAGCGCAAAGCGCGGTGAGTTCAGCTCCTCCTGTTTCAGGTGTTTTCCAGACATCCTTGACCTACAATTTTGGGTTTCCTCTCAGGCTGGTGGTGGCGGTTGAAGAAGCCTTCACGCACATCAAACGGATGCAGGAGGAGGAGCAGAAAAAGTCTCCGGGGGACGTGATGGACCCCCGAGAGGCGGCCCAGGCCATCTTCCCCTCAATGGCCCGAGCGCTACAGAAGTACCTGAGGACCACCAAGCAGCAGCACTGCCACAGCATGGAGAGCATCCAGCAGCACCTGGCCTTCTGCATCACCAACAACATGACGCCCAAGGTGCGGCGCGGCAGCCATCTTTATTCTGATGCTACGTACACACCGGGCATTTGATACACACTATATGCTGTCCACCGGACTCTCGCTACCTCAAATAACGCATGCTTGGTGCTCCTGTTACAGCTCTATTCCAATATATCTTGTGGTAATTAAAAACGTTTGTTCCTCACAGGCTTTCCTAGAGAGCTACCTGGCCCCGGGTCCGACCCTGCAATACAGCCGGGACCGATGGCTGGCCCGCCAGTGGACGCTAATCAGCGAGGCGTCAGTCACCAGGGGCCTGCGAGACGGAACTGTATTCCTGCTGAAGTGCGTGGACTTCAGCCTGGTGATCTCCGCCAAAAAGATCCCCTTTGTGCAGATGTCCGAGGAGTACATCGACCCCAAATCCCACAAGTTTGTGCTGCGGCTACAGTCTGAAACCTCGGTGTAGGACCTGTTTTTTCTCACTCTTCACCACGTCAACTTGCTCTCAAGTGTTTGAAGTTTTTATTTGTACTTTTTCAGATTTTTTATAAATATACATGAATCTCTATACACACTCACATTAAAATTTATTGATCTGTTAGATGTTTAACTGGGAGGATCCGGACGCCTCCTTCTTTGTGTCCACACAATCACGTATTACGTTTGAGACGCCGATCCGAACTAAAATAAAGTCTCCGCTGGGAGACTTCTGGATTATCAAGGGACTGCAGCTTCGTCTGGAACCTTCCTGGCATCTTCAACAGCAGGAACTTTTAAGTGAAACCCTTTACGGCGGCTCTGCACGGCGGCGTTCCAGCCACTTCACTGTGAGTCACTCTGTCCAAAAGGCATCTAAGGAACTGCGCTGGTTTCAAACGGCTAGTTAAATGCCGTCAGGGCGTGTTTTGCACCTGTGGTAATTTTATGGAGCAAAGAAATAAACTTGGGATGCCAAATTTTCAGTTCAGCAAAATGAAGTTTCTTTATTTGGTTGATTTCCTCTCAATTCTGCAGATGTTGGGTTTTTTTTTTAAATAAAAACAGAATAATAGTTAGAAAACGGTTTCCGTTGCAGACGTCTGCTTCAAACTGAAGCCCACAAATCACCTGTTTGAGAACACCCCATCACAGCTCCAGGACTCTAACTGAATTCTTTAGCAAACCGTCTCTGATCGCTCCAAGAGCAAAATAAGGATTATTTCTACACAAATATATTTTAGAGAATAGGAAATGGACTCAAAACTTTAAGTCTTCTCCCAACCTCGGCAAAAATCAGCCTTAATTTCTCTTATTTCTCTGAAATATTTAATATCTATTTATTAAAATATCTGTAGCTAAATGTTTTCTATTCATAAATCTTATTAACCTCTTTTGAGCTTTTTGCTTTCATCCAAACATTCCAATTTATTTTTATAAAAATGAAAAAGTGGACTAGAAGTGCAAAAAACGTAACTAAATAACCCAAAATTAAGACAATAAATTTTGATTTTATGACAGAAAACAACTTTTTTGATTAAAAACTCAACATAAATACTGTAACTATCACATTTTTTCAGAAAACTTTACATTTTAACAAAACATTCTGATTCCCATTTTTCCCCCTGAAGCATTATGGTTGATGTAATCACTGATCATCAAAAAACAAACGGAGATATTTTCTATAGATATAACATTGCATGTTAAATGTTGCATTTATAGCTTAGTGTGAGATTCTGTCTAAATACCACAAAAAGTCTTTTTGAGGCTAAAAATCAAGGAGAATTCAGCAGACACACCTTCTACAAACGCTCAAGCACGGTGGCTGACAGTTTGCATTCCTTAAGTTGACTAAAAACATATAATAATCTTCAAAACAGTTGTTATATATGGTATTTAACCGACCTGAGTATCAAATTAAGACGTTTCCACAGCAGGTTATCAGGACAGGAGGGCTTTTATTCTGAAAAATGCAGTTAATGTGTTGTAACTAAAATAGCTCATATATATATATATATATATATATATATATATATATATATATATATATATATATATGATTTCCCCCTCATTGGGAAAAAACTGGAGAACATTGAAAGATCCAACACTGCCTCTTTGTGGCCGATTACGGTATTGCAAGACATGACCCTCAAAGGTTAAAAAAAAGGATTTCTCCTACATTTTCTTTTGTAGAAAAAAAATAATGAAGAGTTGCTGTGTGGGGTTTTAGTCATGTGACCAGTTAACTGAAGTTTTCCGTTTTCTGGAGGATTAACTGATCCGAACAAGACTGTGCCCCCTGTTTGCAAACTGTATTTGTTTATGTAAACTGTGTGTGTTTGTGTGTGTGTGCGTCCTCTCCTCTTCATCCTCACCATCTGTCACACTTTGATCAGATTTCAGTCCTTCTCGTCATTAATGGAAAGATTTCTGAAGCTGATGTGATCCTTCAGCAAAACACGTTTTAGATTTCTGGACCATTAGCGTAAACATTTGTTTACTTTTATTATTATTTTGTTGTGTTGAGACATAGATAGCAGATTTTTAAGGTTTAAATACTTCTAAAAGAGCCTTCAAACATTCATACTAAGCTCTGATCTTGTGTATTGATATTTAAACTAAAAAGGAAGTCAAATGCACTTAAATTAATCAAACCTGGCAACTAAACAAGTTATTTAAAAATAAAATAAAAACGGAGAACTATGTCCACTGCATCTAAAAAAAAAAAGCATTCTGAAATAAATGACTAGAAATCTACTACTTACAAAGATGTAACTAAAAAAAAAAAAAAGAATTTTTACTTGGAGCTTGCGAAGCTTTGCATTTTTTTTCTTCATTACCTTAGATATTTCAACAGGACTTTATAACCTGTGATGATTTCATTGCTGCTCAGTGTCAAACTGTCATTGCAGACAAATTCTAATCCATCGTTCTCTACAGCTCGCCCTGCTGTTCAGTTTATCAGCTCCTCCATATGTGGCACCTTTCTGGCCCGGCTGCAGGGCTAGCTAACACTCTCATCTGTCGCCTCGCATTAGGTGTCCTGCCCCGCCGAGTGACATGCCCAGGCTGAATATCAGCTCCCTTTTTTTTCTTTTTTTGGCCTTTTTTTGGTGGCGTTTTGTTGTCATGGAGCTCAGCTGTAATTGGCTCGCCCGTCAGCCTGTCAGAGCCGTGCGGCCGGGCCTTGTGGGTAAATGAATGTCAGCGTCGCTGTCCGGCGCCGCTGGAAAAAAAAACGAACAACCTCATCCCTCGCTGAGCCTGGGAAGCGAAGCGGCTTGTCGGAACTCATCTGTCCTCCGTTTAACACACACACACACACACACACACACACACACACCCATTCCCCACTTCCTAAAGAGGAGGAGGATGGATTGGGAGGAAAATGAGCAGCATTTGCATCTAAATGGAGTGTTTTCTCCCTCTCGAGTTTGTCTGTGATGACTTGGTTCAAGCTGAAAATCAGCGCTAATACATCTCGCCTGCTGTCTGTTCTGTGCCGCTTTAAATTTTTCCTTGCAGTCAGCATGTATGAAGGATCACAGCCGACGCTCTCAAGCATTTGCACCGTGACTCTTGTCGGGTTTTTTTCTCCCCTTCCACCTCAGGTCTCGTAAACACATCCGTGTCAAAATGAGGTGTAAAGCTCAAAGACGCCCCATTGACCCACAGCATCACACTCACCTCCAGGAGCGAAACGATCCTCACACAGCCTTGGAATTATTTATTCATGTTCAGCGGGTCCGTGTTTGCTTGGTTTCGGACCGGTTTCACCCCAGGCACCCCCCCCCCCTATCCTTAGTGTCCAGGGCTCAGCTTCCATTAGCAGGCAAAACATTTTTGAATTATTTACTAGGGTTTGAATAATTCAAGGTGAAAGAGCTCATGACAGGGGAACAAACCTCCCGCTTTGGTAAGAACTAATTATGCAGATCTTCAGTGAGTTTTCTTACGTTTTTATTATTTTAATTATTAATGTTTACCAAAGCCTTGAGTATTTAGCTTTAATGTGTGTTTGCAAGTGTGCATGCAGTTTTATTTATTCTTTATGACAAGTTTAACTAATGAGTTTCCAAATTAAATTCAACTTTTGAGCCTCTAGGTGCCGTCAGAACGCTTCAGTAAATCTTTCGGTTTCTTCTCAAATAAGACTTTAAATACAGTGTTCCACGGTTATATCGCGGTTTTGCTGTTTCGAGGATTTTTTTTATGTGCTTGTTTTTTTCTCGCACATTGTGTTCCGCATCCTGGTTGGCTGCTGACCTTGTCGATCAATTTATTTGCCAGGTCTCCTTTAAATTTAGGTACATTTTGGATCGCGATCAGATCTCTGTCTTTTGTTCCATAATACTGGACTTATTCTTGTAGGAAGTGCATGAAGGTTTTACAGCCTAAAACATCCAAAATCCTACTTTGCAAATTTCTATCATTACGGGTTATTTTTTGAACGTTATTCTCGCGATAAACGAGGGAACACTGTAATCTTACAAGATCGTCTTTTTAAAAAAAAAAAAAAAAGCTACATTTTACCCTAAAACTACCAACCATATCAACTAATTTCTTTAAAGTTGCTACATTTTCAACAGAAAAAGATTTGGAAGTCATCCCATCCCCCCTTCATTCGTCGTCTTCCTCGTCCAGGTCTTGATTCCCCTCCTCCTCATCTTCTATGTTGTAGTGGTTGTTTTCGTGGTCGTCTGCATACTCGTCATCGTCCTCTGTGTTTACCCGCCCAGAGAGAACGTCCTCGATCCAGTCCTCCAGTTCCTCCGCCGTGGGCAGGTCCTCATCGTTGGACATGTCCAGCCAAACGCTGTCGGCCTAAAATACATCAACCAAGAAGGCAAGTGTTTGTTCTTCGTTGAGTGTGTTCCGATCACACAAGTCCTTGTCGTTAAGGCTATATATATATATGCAGGCGAAAAATGGTCACGCATGAAATAGCAAAGTCATAGACCACTTGATACGACAAGCAATAGGTTCTAGTGAACACCTCTACAACATGCAAGGGTAAAGTAAGGCTGAAGTAGGTGAGATGCCGGTGTGTGGTACGGATTTTTCATGTTTGTTCAGCTCACCCCAAAACCCAGCGGACTGCGTAAGGAGCGCAATTCTGTTCAAATGATATGGATACAATCTTTACATGCTCCTTGTGTTAGAAATTGGACAGAGTCCAACGCTGTATCGCGCATGACTGATACGAGGCTAGTACTCACACTCACATATGACAGCATCACCCGTACGTCACATTTACTGTACACGCTACTCCTTTCTATTACCCTACAACCTAAAAACTTGCAGTACCCGTATGGGTTCATGTGACTTAGGCTTTACTTACATCTGTGACGTTGACAACACCAATTTGGGGTCTGAACAGATCCAACTTGAAGGTCTTTTCCCAATAAGTGGTCAACTAAAGGGAACAAGACGTACCAAGTTTGCAGTTATCATCAGTTATGCAAGACAAAAAACTGTTTTTTAAAGATTGTTTTAACAAGAGATTTTTAAAGAAAAATAAAAATGGTTAGGCTGAACCAGGGGGAAGTCGTCAGGGTCGATCCAGACGATGCTAAGCTCAGGGTTGTTGGTGTTGTCCCGAGCCACATCTTTTAAAATCTCGAGGAACTCGTAACCATCTGAGGACAAAAGAGGGAATGCATCATGCGGAAAGTTTCCCTAAAAAGCAACAGAAAAGTTCTAAAATGCAGCTTTCGGACCTGGATCCTCTTCCTCTGCAAAAGCAACAATATGTATTCCATCCATGTCATCCTCCTGGATGAGTTTTAACAGAGAAAATTTAGAATAAATGAGACTGGATGCAGCAGTCATGCAAAAATGCATTCTTCATCAGCTTTACTCACCCACGTTTCAAACATGTTTTCTGCCCGGAGCTTCCTCAGAGTCGCCCTGCAAAAATCAGCTGTCAACAAATCTGAACAAAGAGAAGGAAAAGTCCCAATTTAAACATTTGAATGAATCCACCTTCGATGTTGGGTAACAAATTCAACAATGTCCATCTCTGAAAGAGGCCTTCCGGGCAGGATGGCTGGCTCCTCCATGAATGGTTCATAAAAGTTAATCCCATTCATTTTCAAGGAGAGATGTTTGGCTACCTAAAAGAAAAGAAATATAAGAGAACGCTGTTATAACATACAAACTAAATTAATTAATTATTTTTGTATTAAAAGGTATGACCTCCTATCAGTTAGCTGCACCTTTTAGCATTTAAAAAACGACATTAGCCTTGCATTAGCTTATATAGTAAGAAACTTTTGTTCCTACTTGTAAGATTTAAATGTAAACATAATAAACAAGTTTTAAATTTTTTGTAAAGCAAAAAAAAAGAAGTAGAGGAGAAAAAAAAAAGAAAAATTCTGGTTAGCTTTGTGCTAAATTAAGATAACTGGTTACTGGGTGTTAGCATGTTAGCATGCAAAGATTTGCAAAATATTTTTTTAATATTCATTCTTTAAGAAAAACAGAAAATCATTATTTTCAGATGCATATTAGTCCAAACCCTTAAAGCGTATTGAATTGAATTTTAAATTTTAATTTTTTGCTTTTTGAAGACAAGGCTATACCGCTAACCTTGTTTTTTATCATTTTAATGGAGATGTTTAAAGATATGCTTGCAAATCTTTTTTTTAAATACTGTAAAGAGGTTCTGCATTTGCTTTACAATTGATTTTTGCAACAACAAACCTCATTAGAACAATAAGAAATCGTTTAAATTGACGTCTAATTGTTTGCATTGAAATTATGCTTATCATTTTTATTAATGCAAGGCAACATTTTTTTTAATAATAAGTTTATAATAAGTTTTTTCTACATTTTTTCTTTTTAGTGTTTTTGTGATATTACCACTCGGCTGACAACATTTTCCCTTCAGCTTTCAATCAACTAAGAACAATAATAAATGATAAAATGTTTTTCAATATCTATTTTACTTTTTTTTTTACTTAAATTCTCATGTATTCATAATGCTTAATTTGAGGTGAGAAGTTTTGCTTGGATTGAGATAAAAATATTTTTCAATAGAAAAAGAGATTGATAGAAAATTAAAGATTATTCAGACTGTTGCTCAGACTTACTGATTTGTCAAATGTAGCAAAGAATTTGATGTAAGGTTGAAAGCGCTCTGACGCCTCCTGAAAAGCTTTGTAGTCTGAAATGCATAATAGAAACCAGAAATGAGGTGTTAGAAACACCAGGAAAAAGGAACAAAATCAAGTTTAGCATCATTCTGGTCATATCCTTCTAGAAACGTGATGTGGAAGGTGAGCAGTAAAAGTAATTCTCTTCATGATTTAAACACCTTCCTATAAAGCAGGTGGTTTTTAATACACTTTTCCACACTTGTAACATGCCCCTGGCTTTGCTCCCAACAAGGTCACAACTGAGGAGCAACCTATCTGTGGACAGATATGGACTACATGATGAAAATTCCAGCCACAGTCATATCAGAGCAGATAGCATCTTGGATTATCTCCCCTTCTTTGTGTGGGAAACTATAATTGCAGTTTGACCTATTAGATGGAGAATAGAGGCTATTTAAAGCCTCTCCTGAGACGGAGTAAAAGTGTCTGGAATCTGGTTTGTCCTAAACAGGCTCCATCATTCAGCTTCATTAGCCTTTAAATTTTATTTGCATTTGGGGAACACAGCCGTACACGGTAGGCGTATCTGATCCTGAATTCCTAGCAGATTCAAGACACGAGAATGAAAAACTGACATGAGTCCTCTCCTTTGAAGTAGCCAATGAGGCGGATGTCTTCCTCCATTCTCTCAAACGCTCGCAGCTCCATCGCATTATTGATAATCTCTACTGGGTCCTCCAGCACCTAGAGGATGTTAGGATAAAGTTAGATGGTTTCTACACTTTGGGAAACAGTAAAACTTTCATCATTTTTATTGATTTTTAAACAGGTTTTTTTTTTACTAAAATGGCTATTTATTTAGCTATATCAAATTAAATCTTGTGGTTTTGATGACAATTTTAGATTTTCTTAATGTGCTGCACAGTATGCATTCACTAACTGTGATTGTGCAGAACGTTATGCATAAATATATAATAATTTGTAGTTTAATACAATTGTTATGCTAAAAAAAAGCAACATTTAAAATGATCAGAATGTAAAATATAATAATAATCTCTTAATGACTTAATTATTGACTACAATTTAAAAAGATCCTGTTGGAAAAACACTTCCTGTCCTGCATAGATGTGCTTCATTGGTATATAAAAGTATAAACAATAAAAGGTCAGTTTGAATTGTGAATTGTTAAATAACTTTAATCTACTTAATTTGAATGTTTCAGATTAAATTCCTTGCTGTATAGTTGTTTAGTGCTTCTTCTTTAAGATTTTCCTTTTTTTTTTTTTTTCTTACATCTAACAGAAACTCCACCAAAGTGTCTGCTGAGAGCTCCCCATCAAACTCGATGACACGGTCGTCCTTGAAGACGTACAAGCTGCCCACCTCCTCCAAACCTGGTTACAAAGCAGAAGGATTGTTTGTGACAAGGAAGTGTTTTAACATTGAGATGGTCTTGTGGAGAGTTTTGCTGAAAATGTTTACACTTTAATTTCTTCAAGAAGAGAAGTCACCTGGAGACGTCAGATGGTTAAAGCAGCTGCTCATTTAGAGGGAGGTTGAACAAAAGCAGGCTTTAAACCTGAGGGGGGGAAACTAAAACGTTTAAAGCTGTCTAGTACTGTGTGTTCTCTGGGTTTTATGAACTAAAATACAACTTTACGTTCATTTTCTTACAGATGAGACTCTCAACTTAATTTTATTCACTTCCCTGTCCTTTTTCCTACTTGAATAGCTCACTAATATAACTCGCATTGGTTTACTTAAATTTTTACACCGGATAATCCATCTGCAATCCCACTGCAACAAATCGCACCATGGTTCACTTGCAAATTCAAAAATTTGATATTTGACAAACAAATTTGACTATTTAAAATCAATAAACTGTGGTTTGCACTAAATTACTGTTATGCAATGTTCACATCACCCTTGGTAATTTTACTTTCAAGCAGTCGCACAAACAAACATAAGTATATGCGTATTTTGGACTTTGCGTTCAAAACTCACATTCATGAGTTGCTACTTAAGTTTTTAAGTCCGTGTACAGGCTCTGCGTACAAAACACATGGTCATTAAATGCGGGTTTGAAAGTTAAACCAGTTGAACTTTGATCAATCATTGGCACGGATTTGGTAGTGACATATGGATAACATACATTCCTTTTCAATCACAGAAGGGGCAATTAATATCAGCGGATTGTGCCCGGCCAGAATTATGACACCAAATCTTTCAAATATTGAAATTGATCGTTGAAAGAAAAAAAAAAACTAGAGCAAGATTTGCATGATTTGTACCACTTCGCTCCAAGCCTCTTCCAACTGTACGCACATACACTAGTATCTATGTTAAAAAACGCAATCTAGAACTCACACATCATATGCCACATGTATGCGTAGCAGAAAGACACTTTTACTCTGCTATAAGATTTGCACCAAAGTTCCCAAGTATGCCAGATCTTTTTTTAGCATTTGGTTAAACATTTAATTGCCCTTGGAGTCATTGATGTTGTTAAAACATCAAGTGTTGATAAAAGTGTTTACACCAACGTCAGAAAAGCTGCAGTTTTAACACAGCCCTGTCTCTTTAACCCTTTAACACCAAAGATGTCACCTGCGACACCTTAATTAACATACCGTAACTCCTTGATCGTTTATATGATCAATGTGAATAAGTTCATTATGACGTGGAGAAAAGAGACTTAGGGCATTATGCAACACTTTGTTAGCCAATGAGCAACACTTTACGTTAGCCGATGTGGAATACTTTACGTTAGCTGATATGCGTTGTGCAAAACTTAACATTAGCCGATATGCAACACTTTACGCTAGCTGATGGGCATTGTGCAACACTTAGCGTTAGCCGATGTGCAGCATTTTACGTTCGCTGATATGCGTTGTGCAAAACTTAACGTTAGCCGATATGCAACACTTTACGCTAGCCGATATGCAACACTTTACGCTAGCCGATATGCAACACTTTACGCTAGCCGATATGCAACACTTTACGCTAGCCGATATGCAACACTTTACGTTAGCCGATTTGCAACACTTTACGTTAGCCGATGTGCAATACTTTACGCTAGCTGATATGCATTGTGCAACACTTAACATTAGCCAATGTGCAACACTTTACGCTAGCCGAAGCCAAATACTTTACATGACATGCAACTCATTACTCTAGATCAGTGGTCCCCAACCACCGGGCCGCATACCGGTACTGGTCGGTGGATCAATTGACACCAGGCCGCGGAAGAAAAAATAATTTTGTTTTGAATCCCAAAAATCTTTTATTTTGAAATATAACCGTATTTTCTCAGCTACACTTTTGATCACTTGAGCTCTAAAGTTTGGTCAGGGAAGCAAAATGCATATGTCTGAACCATAGACATCATATATGTCTGTAGTTTGACCGATCTTTTATTCTGAAAAATCTTTTGATTTTGAAAATCGACCAGATTCTCTCCATTACATTTCAGTCACTTGAGCGCTAAAAGCAGTCCAGGGGTGTGCAACACAAGAAAAGTTGTAAGTGGGATGACTGAGTGAAATGATGATTAAACCTATTGTCAGAACTGTTTATTGTTAAGTTTAAAGCACATTGCAGGCCATGGTAAAAATCCTCATAGGTTGACAGGTCCGCAGCCACAAAAAGGTCGGGGACCACTTCTTGAGTTCATATCCAACACTTTACATTAGCCAACGTGCACCACTTTATGTTAGTTGATGTGTAACACTTTACATTATTAAAGAACAAAGTTGTTTTCTTTGCAACAAAATTAACTGGAACTACACTAATTGCGTAAACGGTTGAACAGCTGCGATTGTTGAACATAAACACTGGAGCTCTAGGGTCAAAGGTTAAAGGGTTCAATTTATGACCATAAACACATTAGATATTGTCCAGCCTACAGAATCGAAGGTTGACTTGGAGCTTGTTTTCATTTTTGGTGCTATGTGACCAAAAAGACAGCAGCTCTTGTCTCCCGTTAGCTCATTTCAACATCTAGTTCTGGCAGAATCAATCATGAAGCTATTTTTAAGACAATCTTTTGGCAATTGCTGCCCTACATTGTGTAAACCTTGAGCCCCACATTCTGTTACTAAATTTGACCCAACCCAGAAATACCTGCAGTTTCCCAAGTGGCCACTAGAGGCTGGTTTCAGAAGGTTTTTTTTTTCTTCAAAGCAAATAAAAGTATACTTACTGGTTTGTAGGTACATACTGTTTTTTTCTGTTTATGTTAACATTATTAAAAATCTTTTTTTTTTTTCACTTTGCTTCGCTCAGTTGACCTCTTTCCGAACACTGTTGAGTATACGACCAACCCACTTCAAGCTTTATTTTCTTTTTATCAGAATCCTTTGGGTGACTTCAGATTATTCCTCTATTGTTTCGGTCCACAGTACATACCGAGGTTTTTCGCGACTTTGGCATCCTTCTGGGAGTCCACCATTCCAAACCCGATGTCTTTGTTCTCCAGGACTTGAGCTGTAAGCTGGGCAGTGACAATAAACAGTTCAACAATATTGACTTTATGAAATGATGTTAGACAAAGCACAAAAATAAATCTTGTGCTTCTGAAAGAAGACTACAATTACACAGTTTCTAAAAGAGATTTGGGTCAAAGTTATCCTACTTCTAAAATCAACTGGTAATTGTTGATTTTCCACCAATACATCACTTCACTGCTAGTGTCTTTTTTCTATAAGTTATCAAGTTTTAAGAAATGAAACATTTTTATAGCTTGAGGTGAACAAATTCTGACAAAACTTATTTCTACCTCAAAATGGAGAGTATTATTTTATAGTCTGATAGTAGATGGTTTTGGTAGCAGGCTATAATTATTAGAATGACCTACAAACGGTCCCTGGTGGGTGTGAGTCACAAAGGAATGCATGTAGTGAGAATTAGACTGCACACTTCCGAGCTTGCGCAGGTGAAACGCGGTCCGAGTCCTTCCAGCTGACACCAGACAGCCGTTCTTCAGCTTCCAGTTAAGTAAACACGTTGAGGAGAAACGCTGTTGAGGGATCGTTTACCGCGCGATGATCATTCTTCCGACAGAGCCTTCCCCTGTGGGGATTTCAGTTTCACTCCAGCGGGATATTGTTAATTCTCGTGCCCATCAAAGTTCCATGTGTCAAAACGCGATCGCTTTTGCTCTAATCGGCAGTGACTTCTTCTTGGCAGGTTTCAGGTAATTGCATACCTGAAGACGTCGACTGTAAATGTCACCCGGTAGGATAAAGACGACGAGATGGGAAACATGGCAGTTCTGCTGCCTCCTCTTCATTCTAGAAGAATAATCTATCAAATTGAGTTGTGTAATAAAATCTAATGAAGTGTTGATGTCTCTGGAAAAAGCTCCAAACTTCTCAAACTTGACGGTTGTCTTTTAGATTGTAAACTTCAGACGTTTTTTGTGTTTTATAGCCCCCCCCACTTCCCTTTTTCTCACCTCCAGCACCAGCTCCGTCATCTGGAACCGCTTCTGCAGGCCTTTGTTGGCTGGCATGGGCTCGTGGTAGAACAGACACAGCAGGTCATACCGCTTCAGAGCCTTCTTGTAGTTGCGCTCGTTGATGTCCAGCACTCTGTCCTTTCCGTCAAAGTTGGGAAACTCCAGGCCTTCCTCTGCCCCGCCAGGCAGAACCAGACGAAGACACAGAGCAGACAGAAGAGAGAGCCACATTTGCTGCATTGCTGCTCAGCTGTGATGGTGTCTGCAAGCCTGAAGGGGAGTCTACAGTGGTGTCAAAAGTCCAAACTCTGAGATGCACACCAAAGCTAAAGCATGTCCTTATGTTTGACCTCAGTGTTACCAATAGAAGTCATAAAATGATCTGAAGTCCCGTCTCTCTGACGTTTTTCTTCCTCCTCTCGCTCGCTCCGTTTAACTGCTCTCAAATCCCAGGAGGTTCTCTTTTCATCTTTTAATCTCCTCGTCTATTAAAAGGAGCATGGAAAAAAAATTTCATGGTGCTTGAAATTAATCTGATTATTAAAAAGAAATCTAAATTTAAACCCTGAACATTTGTTTGAGACTGGTAAGGTTTCGAAATGTTTATACTTAATGAATTGTAGAGATGAGGGACAAACGTTGGCAGATTACAATGAATTCAGAACTCTTAAGTTTATGATTGATCCTATTTTGACTCCTCTGTAGCTTACTTCTTCTGCTTAGCTTTGTTTCCATTAAGACCTACTTTGAAGAAAATTGTGTGTTTTTAACATGTTCTTGTGGCATTTTTCTAATGGAAAATTAAGCTTAAAATTACATTTCTGAGTTTTTCTTTATTCAAATTGTGAATCAGGAGCAGACGAAAAAATGCTGTTTGAAAAAGATGAAAAAGTTATGTTAAAAAATATGCTGGCAAATTAGAAGTCAGGGCTGCACAGTGGCGCAGTGGTTAGCGCTCCTGCCTCACAGCAAGAAGGTTCCCGGTTCAAGTCCTGGCTGGGGGACCTCTTTCTGTGTGGAGTTTGCATGTTCTCCCCGTGCATGCGTGGGTTTTCTCCGGGTACTCCGGCTTCCTCCCACCGTCCAAAAACATGCTTCATAGGTTAATTGGTTACTTCAAATTGTCCGTAGGTGTGAATGTGAGTGTGCGTGGGTGTGTGATTGTGGCCCCTGCGACAGACTGGCGACCAGTCCAGGGGTGTACCCTGCCTTCGCCCATGAGTAGCCGGGTTAGGCTCCAGCAACCCCGTGACCCCGAAAGGGATAAAGTGGATTGGAAAATGAATGAATTAAATTAGAAGTCGACAGGTGAGCTAAAAAATAAACATTTAATTATTCAAATTAGAAGCTATGAATAATTAGACCAACTTTTTGTTATATAGTTCCGCCATAGTTTCATGCATCATGTTCTGTTTAGGGGTACATAAACAAGGGTAAGAATAAGTTCTATGCGTTAAATAATTTGTAAATCAGCCATCATATTCTTTAAAGTACAACTCCAATCAAATTTTAATCGACTGTAAAAGCATTCCCAATAGTCTTATAATTATGATCATACCGCTTTCTAGACAAAATAAAAAAAACCTGTGATGTTTTCCAGGGCAAGGTTTGTGCAAGGCGGCATGAGTTCATTAGATATTCACCTCTAATTTGTGAGTGAGACTGTTGGGGTTAAAGTAAGCTTCAGTGAATGTCCCATCATCCCTTTGTTTATACTTTCTCCTGCTAGTTTACAATCCTTTACAACCCCAAGTTAACATTAGCAGTGCAACAAAAATGGCGAGCAGTATTGGAGCTAACCATCTTTTTTGTGTGCTCCTGAGTTATCCTGATTTGAATGAAGAAATACTCAGAAATGCAGTTTTAATCTTAAATTCAGTGTTATCTGCCCTCTGTCGTGAGAAAAATGCTACAAGAACATGTAAAAAGAAAAACAAACAAAAAAAAAAAGACAATTTTAATTGGAGTCGTTTTTGTATTTGAACAAATTATCATTAACAAAACAGTTCACGAATCGCTTATTAGAGAACAATTTTTACAATTTTATGTTCTGGTTTGCTTTAGAAATTAGACACGCTATACAAAAAAAAAAATCTAGATTTAGCCACAAAAAAACCCATAGCCTATCATTCAAGGGGCTTTATTAAAGAGATGTGTCTTAATTCTCTACTTTTATTTTATTTAAAGTATTTATAAATGAAATGTATATAATAAATTACATGTCTACAATAAATGTATAACTTAATTTTGTTTTATGTCTTTTTTCCACAAGTTACTTTATTTGCGACTTTCTTAGACGTATCACGGCATGTCGTTTTTTGCGCCCGTTACTAGAAAAACGGTGTTCAGACAAAAGCAACAGAGCTCAGATCTCTCCTCTGCTTTGTTTTCATTTATGTTTCCCCGCAGACAAAGCCAATCGACGAACAAGCGATGGAGCACCGGTGTTTGTGGGTCTTTCATCTCCTGTTGATTTATGGCTCTCTTTCGGACGGTGCATCGGGTAATTTTTAAAGCGCGCTTGTTGAAAGTTAGCATAAAAACATTAGGTTCGGCTCCATGTCGCCACGCTCCGTAAGGAAACGTTATTCTGAGGTGGCTAAAATGCCGGACAGCTAACTGAACTGAACTGAGAGCTAACTTTCATGGACGCTGGGATCGATTTTATGAGTGAACTTTGTTTTAAATGCATTTGGCCATGCACGAATGTGGTTATTTTAATGACTCAAACCTGGTTTGCAGACAGTGGTTTGGCACAAATCAGTACAGTCACAACCTCCTTACTGCTAAAGTTTGTTACATCGAGACAAAAAAAGTTTAGATTATATATTTTTTATCAGTATTATTTGATTATTGTTTTGTTAAAGTTAAATTTTAAGCTTTTATTTTGTAGGTTTCTTGAAGGAGAAACGCTCGTCCAGGGACGTGTTTGGTCATTTTGCCTATTTGGGGGCGCGCCCCACCCCCCCCCCCCCACCCCACCCAAAAAAAAAAAAAAAACTTCTACTTTTTTGTCAGTAGATTTCAACAAAATGTAGCTTAGTTGCTTATAAAAGCTTTTATTAAAACATTGCTTTAAAACAAATGTTTTTCTGTCTTTAACTGAGCTATTTTGTTTTTTAAGAAAAGAAGACATTTTTTTAGGACTTTTTACAAATTTCTAACCAATGTGAAATAAATTACTTGATGTAACTATTAGGAGGCTTGTTTCAAGCTTGTCCCTTTTGACGTTAATGTTAAATAGTCTAATTTCATAACAGAAAACATGTACTTTTCAACTTTGGGTCCAGTATAGTACAACAAATACAATTAAAAATGTTTACTAAGCAAGAGTTGTTATTTTTATACCAATATTTTATTTTGTTTTAGGTATAAAATAGATAATTGAGTTCTAGTTTAATGACGTGATGTGGTGGCGACCTTTGAGCAACCTAAAAGTACTGAGTCATGTGATTGACCATGGGCTTCTTCCATTTCTTTTAATACAGTTTACAAACAAAAGAAAGACCATTTAAAGTTGAAAGGAGATGAAAAAAACTACAAATTTTTTGGTGATCAAGTTTGCTAATAGCTTCTTGCTAACTTTGCTAAATGTCCTTTCAAGGTGCTAGAAGTCTTGATTAGCTTAACTTTGGTTAACTTTAATTATAAAAATGTGCTCTTTCAAATTGTTTTTGTTCCGTTTTTTGCTCAGCTGTTACAAAATTTGTTGCTAAAAGAAAACGAACGGGGGAAAAAAAATAACACAAATGTACTACTTAATGTCCTCTCTAGAACAAAAGTGGAAGAAAATCCGAGATCATCTTTCTGCAGCTGTCAGGAACTACGTCTCGTCCAGCTCCGTCAACTGCAGCTGCCATTTGAGGTGAGTTTTTTCCATTCCGGTCCGCCTGCCGATCTGATCCAACTTTTTCACAAAACTAGCCAAAAGCTCCTGATTTCAGTGTTCTCCAACAGGACTTGCGGCCTTTCAGAGGTGGGATCTCTGAAAGCCTCATGGACTCTACGGTTCAGCGAGGTGTGGGCACCCACTACCAGATCATCCAACACAAGCTGTACAGGGAGCACAACTGCATGTTCCCGGCAAGGTACTCAACCATTTTGCCCTTGATCTGGAGGAGAAACGTCAGCACCGGCTGATCCGTCCCGCTGTTTTCAGATGCAGTGGCGTGGAACATTTCATCCTGGAGGTGATCGACCGTCTGCCGGACCTGGAGATGGTGATAAACGTGAGGGATTACCCTCAGGTGCCGAACTGGATGACCCCAGCTCTGCCAGTGCTCTCTTTCAGTAAGGTCAGGATCACAACAGGGCTTTTCCTTGCCTTTAAACCTCTTTTATGAACTCCCGTTTGCTTGGACTGAGTAGACAGCAGAGTACCAGGACATCATGTATCCTGCTTGGACGTTTTGGGAAGGCGGTCCTGCTGTGTGGCCCATATACCCCACTGGACTAGGAAGGTGGGACCTGATGAGGGTGGATCTTAAAAAGTAAGAACAAGCTGTTGTGTTGACATCCCGGGATCTGTAAATGTTATTTAAAAGGTTTTTCATTTGTGAAAATGTATTCTCTTCTTGTGTCGACAGGTCTGCAGCTCAGTGGCCCTGGAAGAAAAAGGAGTCCAAAGGGTTCTTCAGAGGCTCCAGGTGGGTCGTGTGATCCTTTTAAAGCTAATAGGTCAATCTGAACTTTATACCAATCGTTTTTGGTTCACTTGCAAAAGTTTTTCCTAGAAAAAGCAGATTTAAAATTTGTTCAATAGCTATGATGGAATAACTGTTGATTAGTATACTTAAACTACAATAGAGTTTACAAGTATCGGTAAAATCTTCTTTTTGCAGAAAAAAACCTTAATTTTGAGAATTTCTTTTGAAGAATAAATGAAATCTGTTTTTTTAGCACCAAACTAAAGTACTTTTGAAATGATACATCATTTTAAAATAAACGGTATTTAATAAAATTGTAAACTAAATGAAATGGTATTTTTCTAGATTTAATGAACAAAATTTTTCTGCATTCATAAAACGGAATATATTTTCTGAGGTTGCTGTTTCTTCGTTTGGCCACTAGATGTCCCAAAGAAAACTCGAGTGGTGTCTAAATTCCCTTACAAGTGCACAAAATAGGGATTTTTTTCAGGTTTTAAGATTCTAGAATACCAAAATCCAGTGCCCTGGAAATTTCCCAGAAGTCTTTGCAAAAAAACAATCTGCTTCGATACTCACCAGAGTTGCGAATAAAAACAACATTGCATTGCGTTTGAAAAAGGATTTATGTAAATGTATATTTTATTTAACAAAACAAGGTTTTCCTTATCAGAATAAAATAGATCACTAAAAAGGTTTCACAAAATGTTTGTATTTTTATTGGGTGGCGTCATATTTGAATAAAAAAAATAGATCACAGTTAGCATCTATGCTAGCTCTAGCTAGTAGGTTTTGCTTAGTTAAAAGCTTTTTTTTTTTTTTACTTTATTATGCCTTAACTGTTAAAATATTTGGTCTTTCCAAAGTTCTGGATGACCTCACTCAGAACCTTTTGTATTCTAGAACCACCTTGGATCTTTCCAATGTTATGTCTTGGAAAATCGTGTAGCGGCTACGCTAGCCTTAGCAGGTTTTATTCGGTAAAAAAAATATTTGTTGAGCTCTTTTATGTATTAAACTGTAAGAAAATGTAGTCTTTCCAAAGTTCTGAATGACCTAAAAAAAAAAAAAACTTTTTGTGTTCTAGAACCACCTCGGATTTTCAGAGGCCGTCTCAGAAAATTGTGCAGCGGTTATGCTAGTTCTAGGAAGTTTTACTCAGGAAAAAAAAATGTTTTCAAACTCCATTATTGACTAACTGTCAGAATATTTGGTCATTCCAAAGTTTTGGATGACCTCGCTAGCAACTTTTTGTGTTCTTGAACCACCTCAGGATTTTCAGAAGCTATGTCTCAGAAAATCATGTAGCGTGTATGCTAGCTCTAGCAGGTTTGACTCGGTATTAGGGAAAAAAAAAAAAATCTGTCAAAATATTTAGTCTTTCCAAACTGCTGGGTGACCTCACAAAGAACTTTTGTTTTGTAGAACCAGCTCGGAGCGCGACCCGCTCGTCCTCCTGTCCAGAGAGGATCCAGAGCTGGTAGACGCAGAGTACACCAAGAACCAGGCCTGGAAGTCTGAGAAGGTCTGCTGGAGCGGTGCTAGTGCTCAGAAAAAATGATTGACACAGAGGTGGGACCTTCGATGACTGACATTTGTTTCTTTTGTGCTAAAGAAACCTTCTGTCTCTGTCAGGATACACTGGGAAGACCTCCAGCTACGGAGATTCCTCTGGTGGATCACTGCAAATACAAGTAGGCTGCACACCGATAACCGATCCTCTTTGGCTTTGACACAACCAGCCATCTTTGAATTTCTCCGGCAGATATTTATTCAACTTCCGTGGCGTGGCAGCCAGCTTCCGCCTCAAACACCTCTTCCTCTGCGGCTCCCTGGTCTTCCACGTCGGGGAAGAGTGGCTGGAGTTCTTCTACCCTCAGCTCAAGCCGTGGGTCCACTACATCCCAGTCAAGCAGGACCTGTCAGACGTTCGGTAGGAGAAGCCCTAAGAAAAGCAGAAGCTTTCATTTGTTTAACAATTTGATCTGATTCTTAACTTTTGGACTTTTAGAGAGCTTTTACAGTTTGTCAAAGAGAACGATGATGTAGCTCAAGAAATCGCTGAGAGGTAATCCTTTTTTTTTTTTTTTTTAGGAATATGTGATTTTTTATTGTCTTTCTTTGAGTTTCCAAACCTTTCAAACAACTAAAGCGATGCATTCAACTAAAAATGCAAGACAAAAGTTCTGATCCCTTTTCACAGTTCTTTTTTTTTTTTTTTTATTCTCCTCGCCGTCCTCAGAGGTCAAGAGTTCATCCTCCAGCATCTCCGCATGGAAGACGTCTCTTGTTACTGGGAGCAACTGCTGACCAAGTTCAGTCGCCTTCTCACCTACAAACCCAGTAGAAGGAAAAACTACAACCAGATTGTCCGCAAATCACGGAAAACTGAGCTGTGAGAAAATAACTCAGAGGAGCCAGGTGCAGTCCAGACAGGAGACATATGAATGTAACCGATTTCCTTATTTTTTTCTCTAAACTATTTTTTTCCGAGGTTCTGGAGCTTTTTTTTTTTTTCTTATAAGTTGATAAAACTACTTTGTTCATCAAATCATAACTTTTTTCCCTTACAGTTCCTTTGCTTGTCCACTAGAGGGCTATAAACTTATGTTTTTGAATAAAGATACAATTCTCATCCCTCATGTTTTTCCTAATTACAAAATAAGTCAACTTTGATTTATCTGTTGGTTTAAATTCTATAAAGAAACATTCAAATAAAATATAAATAATCAGTGAGCTTTTAGTAAATAACAAGTCGTTTGTCCTTCTTAAACAGTCATAAAATAGTACCGGCAGTAAAAAATAATCTATAATCAAAAGGTCATCTATAGTTAGCATGAAATCATCAGTATAGCTTCATTTTTTTAATTGATTACTTAATCTATATATTTCTTCTTTAAATTTCTCCTGTTAAAGAGCCCAACGGGATATAGTAAATTAGGGCTCTGTGGTGCTTTAGAACTGCCGTCTAGTGGACATTAAGCAGAATAGCAGCAAGTTTCTTTCTGACATTCAAAAAACCTAATTTCTGCAGTTTTTTGATAAAACTTTTCTGTATCTAAAAAAAGGGTTAAAATAAAGCAATATTTTTTAAAGATTCACTTCTGTTTAAAATCAAGTCAAAAGAAGTTTATTTTTAGTATTTGGATGCAATAGTCCCCATGCTGCAGGAGTTTGTTGAATACGTTCAACATTTTTGTATGAATTGTTTGTTTTATGTCCTGATTTCTTCATTACAGCAGTATCTGTAGTGACACTTTTTTTTATTATTTTATTATTTCAATAATAAAATGTTACATTTCAAACTTTGTAAAACTTTTACTGATGCTAAAATGTTTCATCATAACAGTCTGATAACAGACTAACACTTGTACAAAATTGTTGGTTTTATTTTTTGCTGCTATCTACTGTCCAAAAGCTTATGGAGTTCTCGATTTGAGTAGCAGTCCTCCTGGCCGCAGGGGGCGCTGGTCGCGGATGAAGCACGCGCGACAGCAGACATGCGCAGATGTGGATTCTGCCTGCTAGCTTTTGAGTGAACCACTGAAGGAAGGTTATGGACAGGCAAACGCGTTAATGTGTTCAACGTTTAGTTTCTAATTTAAAAACACAAACGGTCTTTTATGGTGGAATTTCAAATCTATACGCTGCTGGTAAGATTCTATTTAATTTTGAAACGAGGAGCTTAATAAACGCGAACAACCGATGCTAGCAAAGGCTAACCAACTCTAAAATTATTAAACTTTAAACCAACTCAACATTTCCGAAGCAGTTTATCTTACTAAAATGTTAGTGGCTTGTTGTTCGTCCTAAAAGCAGTTTTTATGTATTTGGATATGAAAGATTATAAACCAGAGCAAAACAAACTGTTAATTCTTTCATTGAGTTTAAAATGGAAAATTAAAAATTCTAATAAAAATGTGGAAATTAAAACAATTTGATTAACTTTAAACATTTGCATGAAAATTAGCTAAAAAATAAAGAATGCAGTGTTTTGTAGTTTAAATGAACGGACAAAAGTTTCATGAGCTCACATTGTTATATTTATTATTAATACATTTGAATGGTAGATGGTTCTTATTCATTTAGTTTCATAGGATTATCCCAGTCTGGGCACAATCACTGAACTAATTTGCCAGGACGAGTTTCAGGTGTGTTGAAGCAGGAACTCTGTTAAAGATGGAGCCCAGGAACATGAATAGATCACACCTGTTTATTTGATTAGGACAGATTTTGTAAAACATTGTGACAGCCATTTGACATTTAAAAGTTTCAAAGTTTTTTCTTTGAATCTTTGCTTTAATTGTAACATTTTCAGATGTCTTTGCTTTACTTTAATTTCACTAACTTCAAAACAATGAATAACAAGTTTGCTGCTTGCTATTATGAAGTCACCAAACTCAAGTTAAAAAGTGCATTTTTTTTTTTTTTTTTTTTTTTAAACATATTTTAGTGATCACCTTAGCAGAAATGCTTTCTGTTTAGGAAGCAGGCTCTTGCTTCTTTTCACCTGCTTTCGGAGCAATAATGTCAAAATTTTATTTCATTTATCTTCAAATCTAATTGTTTTGAAATCTTGAATATATTTGACATATCTATTTACTTATTTTTTTCTTACTCTATGATTTTATTAAAGAAATTGGCTGAACTAAATTAAATCAGTTAAAATCAAAATGTAAGAGGTTGCTATAACCCCATTTGACCACCAGAGTTCGCTGTTTATTTTGAACAATCGCCATTCATTTAAGCATTTATGTCCTGTTTTTTTCCAGGTCCCTAATTCCTTAATTTTCTGAGTTTTTTATCAAAATGTTTTTTGTTCTATTACTCATTTTGTTATGCGGCTTCGACTCTTTAGATTCAAATGTTGTTATATCTTTAGCATAGGATGCACTTCAGTTAAAACATTAGAAAAGATTAAATGCCTGATAGTGTTGTAATTTTTTCTTTTGCCATGCGTATTTTTACTAAAACATGAACACAGAACACCTTTACTTGAGTATTTTTATTTTGAAATCTTAAATATTGTCACGTTTTTGTGCCAAAATTAGTCAAATATAAAAAAGCTGTTGATTTTAAATTTATTTTGTAAATGATAATTATATTTTGAATTAAGTTGATGTAAAATATCTTTTTATTCAGCTATAAGGCAGAGGTGAGGTAAAAAAAAAATCCCAGATTTGATAGATTTTTTTTTTTATTAATGTTTACCTTTAAGCTTATAGTTGTGAGGTTTCAGCCTCTTTACTCTTGAGTGCTTTTGGCCGCCGCCTTTTCCAGCTGCCGAGTTTTGGACGCTCTGTTTTCATGCCAGCGTTTTGTTTGCCCCAAAGCGATTTGTTCTGAGAGCAGAGCGGAGAGTGCAGCCTTTCAGCCCACAACCATGTGTTTGTGAATCCCCGCTGAAGCCCGGCGCCAGCTGAAGCGTGATGCGTCCAGAGCAGCTCAGACGGCGGGCAGATTCGCCCCCCCAGGGCACGGCAAGCACCGGCCAGCCAGGGGGCTCCATCCAGACTGCGAGGCCTCGTTTTTTTTTCTACCGTCTGCTCCCGAGGGTCCATGCAGCTGACGTGACTGCTGGCCAGCCTGCACAGATGCGCTCCTCCTCAACCAGCACCCTGCCAGCTAACATTAGGAAGCCAGAACTTCCTGACACAGGATGGGGGCGCATCAGGGATCTGTTCGACAGAAAGTTAGTCTCCTTTTCTTTCCTCACATCTGTGTTATAAACACCTTTTTAAACATCTGCATTCATTGATTTATCATGAAAAATACATGTAAAAAAGACATATTTTAAAGGAAAAACCCCATTGAACCTCTCAGGTCTCAAATTTGTGTCTCCCTGCAGTGATGCACAATCGTACCCAGAGGAATTGATCAACGTGTTCAAGTACGGGATTGTCAGTGCCACCGCCGGCTTCCTCTATGGAGGCCTGCCAGCTGCTCGCTTCGCCCGTCAGCGTTATATCCAAGTAAGCCAGGCAGAGGTGTACACCAGCCGTGTGGATGCAGTGGTAAGTTAAAATTCCTGATGAACAGACTTTTATTTTCTAAACTTTGGGATTTGATGCAATTTTATCACTTAATTAGCTTTTGCAGGGGACTTTAAAGGGCTGCGTCGAAGTAAAACATTGTTTTTTGGTGTTTTTAAAATGTTCTTGTAGCATTTTTCTGAGAATGGAGGACAAAAAAAGAAAAAAAGAAATTTAAGCTCAAATGTACATTTCTGAGTATTTCTTTGTTCAAACTGTTGAAAATCAGGAGTAGACAACAAAACGCCGTTTGAAGATGACCTGATTTGTGACGTAGAAAATATGCTGGGTGGGCTCAAAGCTCCCTGCTCAGAGCTTTCAGGGAGTGGAAGGGTGATGGGGTTTGCTCCTTGTCAACGGTCCCGCCCTCAACTCAAACAGAAATAGACTTTGTTTTTTTTTTATTTTGGCTAAAAATGACAATGATAATGAAGAACACTGGGATTGTTTTTGTGTTTAAAAAAACAAAAAAAAGTTTTTTTTTTGTCATTTTAACAATATTTTCTGTGCTTGATGGATGAGTTTTAAAGACTAAATGTTATATGAAACTAGTGGATCTTTGTGTGGAAAGCTTCATCTGCTAAAAAAACAAGCACAGCGATGAACAAGCTTTTAAAAGTTGAACATTTTCTTTTATTTTCTTTTATTCTTTGGTGCATTTCTGACCAAAGTGAAACACATTTTTAGACCAAAGCACAGCATCACTGCTGCTTCTTTAATGTTTCAATCTAAACTGATGGTGACCACATGATCCTCATCTCCAGAATTTAGATTCATTCCTAATGTGCCACGAAAGTATTTGAATGTCTGTTCTGTTTTTCTTTTTAGCGCTCTGCTCATAACGCAGCCATCCGTGCGTTTATACGGTATGGATGGAGGTGGAGCTGGAGAGTTTCTCTGATCGTCACTTTGTTCAGGTGAGAGAAGATCAGTGAATACGAGGGCGTGGTTTTATTTAGGGCATACTCAAACTGGGACACATGCTGTCCATGGAGACTCCGGCTTTAAATTAAAGTGTCACTTTTATCCTAATTTTCTGTCCTACATGTCTGTTATCAATTTAGTTGCTACATGTGGAATATTTTTGTCTATTAACTTCAAATTTTGGATGAAGCATGTATTGGTAATGTTGGAGCATGTGGTGGTGCTGTAGACCCCTCCCACATCCCAGGTGACAGTGAGAACATCAATGGCTTTGCGGCAGTTCTGAGTTTTGTTGGTCTTGTTTTCTGCTGCAGTTCGGTCAGCACCGGCTTGTCTGTGTACCAAGACAAAGACGCCCTCAGCAACTATGTTGCAGCAGGAGGTGAGGAGAAGCCTTCTGCTGTTCTTGCACGTTTCAGTGGAAAACTGTTTACTTCAAAGACCCACTCCGATGTCAAATGTGTTTTTAACATGTCTTTGTGTTATTTTTCTCATGATGAAGGACATTAGGAAAATTGAGCTTAAAATTGTGTTTCTGAGTGTTTCTTTATTCAAATCACTGTGAATCGGGAGCAGACGAAGAAATGCTGTTTGAAAAAAAAAATCTTATTTGTGACGTCGAAAATACGCTGGGCGGGTCATATGTTTCCCTTTTCGCTCCACGGACTGTTAGATCCATGAACGTCTTTGTTTTGGTGGCTGATTGCCGACTGGTTATTTGCTAACTGCTGTTATTTCTTTACTTCGAGAAGCTGCTACTGTTGGCTTCTTCAGGCTGAACCTGGGCCTCCGAGGGCTGGTGGCGGGGAGCATCATCGGAGCGGTTCTGGGGTGAGTGGGACTCGGTTGACTCGGCTCATTGCAGTTGAATGAGGTTCGTCGTTAGCAGAAAACCTTCCTGTTTGCGGCTAGCGCTCTCTGGCAGCCAGCTGCTCTCCTCCCAGCGACCCTCTGCTTGCCAGCTGCACCCCCTGCCCCCCTCCCCAACTCCCAGGTCATTTCTCAGCGCCAGAGGGACTCATGTGCGGCACAGCGGGCCAGAGCAGAGGGGGGAGGGCCAAGGCTTCAGCTGGCTCCCCATATGTGAACCATCACGATTCTTCAGCCTCCAGTTCTGCTCTGCAGATTCATTCAGTCTTCCTGACTCTGTTGGCCCTCCTCCTTCTCATCAGTGTCCGACTGAGTGACCGCCCACCTGGAGCGTTGGATGTGCGCGAGCATCCAGGTCCTGAAAGCGGGGAAGAGCGGCACGCTCAACCGCTCCACCTCAGTGCCGACACAAAGTGTTTGAGGTTAAAGTTTGTCGCTTCAAACGCTAACACCTTCGCTTCTCTGAACTCGTTTCCCTTCAGGGTTCCTGTCGGCGCTTTGGTAATCAGTTTGCAGTCTTTGACGGGAGAAAGTTCCCGACAGAGGAGGAGGAGGGAACAGCGAGAGCTTTACGAACACAAACTGGCTGAATGGTAAAGCATGATCGCATATTTTTCCTGTTTGATGCAGGGAGGAGGCTTGAATGCTAACAACTTAGCCACTATCACATAAATCTGATATTTTTATCCGTTTAAGGCTCCGTAATTTAAAATAACTACCTTTGCATAGAGAAACGCACAAAATCAAAAACTAGAAGTTTAAAAATATCCATTAAAAGTCTTCCAAACAACGTATCAATCATCGTTTTTGAAATGTTCCGATCAGGACGGCGCGTCTGGAGACGACAGACGAGCTGATTTCCAGTCTGGACCACGCTTCTCAGGAAGGAGAAGTCCACAAAGACTTTCAGAGGATCCAGGAGCTCCTAAGTTTACCAAAGAATGAGGAGAAGGCGGCGAGCGGCGCCGCTGAAGGTGGGACTTGATTAACGGCGTGGACTTCTGATCCCAATGGACTCAAGTTCGAATTTGGATCTGACTAAATGCCTCTTGAAGTGAGAGCAATTCAGGAAAAAAAGGCATTTTAGAAGCTATAAGTTCCTGAATCTATCTTATGTTTAGCTTAAAGTTAGACAAATATGTTTTTAATAATTATTGTAAAGTAATAAGAACAATACGTCAAGATGGAACACTGTTGATAACGCTGAGAAAATCTGAATAACACATGAAAACATGAGAGCATTTTACGGCAAAAAAACAAGGTTAAATTCACAAGAATTAAGGGGGGGAAAATCTATAGATGAACGTAACTTTCAACAATAATGCAAATTAAAAAAACATTAAGGTTAGCAGAAAATTCATCAATCAGAAAGCTGATTAAAACTGATCAAACACAACTTTTCATATTGAATACAATTTCTGCTTGTTCCACGTTGAACCTTAGCCACCTTTCAATTTCCAGCCATAAAAACTGCATTTTTAATTTAAAGAAAGCAAAAAAAGTGTGCAGAAACCTACTTGTTCAGACTAAACTAAATCAAAGGTAAAGAACAAAAAGCATTGTAGCTTTACAATGCTGATGTGTATGAATTATTGTTTAAAGCTGTTGTGATTTAATTATAATTACAATTAAAAAAATATTTAATGTCAAAATACCAATAAAAGCTGACAGCTTCCTGGAGTTCCCTTTCATTTTAATAATCAGGATATGGCTTTTATTTATTTATTATTAAAAGAGTTGAATGTTTTGATACCAGGTTGTTTGAAACCGGCAAAAAAGCAGCATTTCATGTCCCCCAAATCAGGAGAACATCTCATGAAGTTCCTCACTGGCTTCCTAAACCCCTGGTCATTTATGCAGGAGCATCTTTAAACATGTTTGGCTCTCAGGCTCTCCAAAAACTAGGTCGAACACCGCTTTGGGCCCCTGGTGTAAACAAGACGAGAATCAGCCACAGCTGGGGCCTGAAATCTGATGGACGGCTGGCAGGAAGCTGACTCTTTACGGCACATTTCAAAACAAAAGAAAATGAGCTATTATGTAAAACAAATGAGGAAATGAGAGGACAGCTAAGGAGAGGCATTGTCTGTGTGATTCTCGCCATCAGATACAGCAAAAAAAATCTACAAGTAGAAAAAAAAAGACGTAGAATAAAATAAAAGATTGAAGCACCTGAGGATTTTCAAAGTAAATCTTCAGATGTCGCTTGATTTAATTTTTAGAAAAAGTTTGGGTGACATCCTAAAATATAAGAATAATTTAGACAACTTTTATCATTTTAGTAGTAGTTCTCTTGAACGCATTACTTTAAACTCCGAGCTTTGCTTCCATCTCATAATTTCTGAGCCTCAGTGAATTTTCACTTTTAGTAAACAAAGGGATCATTTATAAATACTGAGTAGAAGTAATTGTAGAGGACAGGTGTCCATCATACATTATAGATTTCCCGACATCTGTTCTATTTACATATAAATTGGCTTTGAGCGCCCTCTTTTGGTGATTTTGAGGAATCGAAATGTGAGATTTGAACAATCCCAAGTTTTGTGAAAACAGACTAAAAGATGTGCATCTGTCTGACATTTCAGAGGAATTGTCATTTTATAAAATTAGAAAAAATAATTTAAGCCAAAGGAGAATTCCAAACTCCAAGTGCGTAGAATGTCTTTTCTGCAAAAAACGTGAATATTGAAAATAAAAGACGAGCAGTTATCTTTAGTTGAGACTTGACTGAGATTGACCTGTGTGTGCGCATGAGAAGCATGATGTTGCTTGTCCAGCCTCCACAGGAGGCTGAAGCTCTCTGCATTCAGAAACCAGAGATCTGCGTCTCGATGACAGGAATTTATTTTAGGAGAGGACATGAAATGTCAGAGTAATTCATGAGGGCTTTAGTGTGAAACTGGAAAAAGTCATAAACTAGCATGTTGTTGGAATATAGTGTTGCCCGTTAATGCTTTTTTGCTTATATTTAATTTTCTATAATTTTAAATGTCTTTGTTTCTCCACAAGCCTATAAATGAATGCTCTTGCATTATAATGGATTCTCATAGTTTTCTCGTATTTTTAAAAATAATTTCAAAAATGCCATACGTACTCAAAATCTTAATAAAACTGCACATTTTTAACATCAAAATGTAACATCTTTTTTTATTTCTTCAATGTTTTTCTGAAAGACCCACTCGATCATCTTTTGATCTGTTGTTATATTTTTTCCAGTGTTCTTTTAATTATGATTATGCCGTTTTTAGGCACAATCCAACTCTGTGTTGTCTCTGACATATTTTAAGTACAGCGACAGGGGTTCATCAGAAATTCCCCTTTGAGTTGTAGGTGAGACTCTTGGCGTAGAGCAACCCCATCCCCCCTTCCTGTCACCTTTCTTTCTTTCTTTTTTTTCTTTTTTTTTTTTTTTACATTTTATTGCCCTTTTTTTTTACATTTACAAAGATTCACATTGAGTCACGCAATAAAGGAGCAACTGCAACTATTTAAAAAACATAAAACTAAACAACAATAGTAACAATCCAGAGTGTCAGTCTTTATGACAAATTATTGATTTTTTCACATACAGGCACGATTTTGTTTTACTTCTATCTCGTCACCCTTCTGTTGACGCTCTCTCCTGACCCGTTAGCCCCTCACACCCCCAAATTAATTTTATCGCTGCAACAAAAATGGCAAGCAATATTGGATCTATCAAGATGGACAGTTTTGAGTCAGATTCCAGCTCGGACAAGATCAGCAAATGCATGGATCTATTTGACTGCAAGTGTATGCATCAGAATGGAGCAGAGCAGGGAGCTTGATACCCGCCCAGTGTATTTTCTATGTCACAAATACGATCTTTTTCAAACGTCATTTTTTCCGTCTGCTCCCGATTCACAACAATTTGAATAAAGAAATACTCAGAAATGCCTTTTTAAGCTTAAATTACTTCATACATGTGCTCTGTCATCTGTAAAATGATAAAAGAACATGATAAAAACAGATTTAAGAACGATATGAGAACGGTTATTTATGTAGTTCTACAAATTATTAAAGTAATTTATAACTTTTTCGTACAGTATATATATTGTATGAAATTGGGAAAAAAAATAAGTTTTTGTGATCGATTTTCGCTTTCGGGTCATCAACTTCAGCTTTTCTTCACCAAGACCCAGAGATCTTAAGTTTTAGAGAGCATGTTGATTTGCAGCAGGGACTTCCCGCCCGGACCGCTGTCATCCCAGACAGACGTCGTTTACCACCGGTTGTCTTTCAAGGCTCTTTTTATGGTAAGTGTGTCCCGTTACTGTATTGTTTCTCTTCCTGGGAGTTTACAAGCAGCTGAGAGTTTATAACTATACATGTTTTAGATACAGCAGGTGTGAAAAAGCTGTAAAAACAAGAATCTTTTAGAAAAAGAAACTGAGCGAACAAAAGAAAATCTAATCAATTAAATCTTGTAGGTTCATCTGCACCAAGTCAGCTGATCCTCCACTGATTGGTTCTCGTCTCAGATTCAGGTGAAACCGCAGTGAGGCAGAGGAAGCTACTGCACTTCTGCTCTCACTCCACCTGATGGCGACATGGAGCAGCAGCAGACACTCCACATGGACCCACATTTCATTTCCTTTACTTTGATACAGAAATAACAAACTTCCTGTTTCTGTAATCCGTGGAAAATGAAAGGGATATGGGAAAAAACAGGCAGAAATAAAACAACTGGGTGAAAGCAGAGCTTCGATTCTGGCCCACAGGAAAGTTTGTGACTCAAAAGTGAAGCGTTTGAACTCCGGAGCTCTGTGATGGTTTGTGTCTCTAAAAAACAGCAAGTCAGCTGATCTGTCAGCAGTTTCTGCTTCTGTAAAATGTTTATTCTGTGTAAATCTGCAATAGTAACATCAGTTCAAAATGGTAACTGAACAGGAAGTGAGAGTTGATCCTCAGTTGTTGATCAGCTTTAAAATCATTTTTTTTAGTCAGCAGAGCGATGAAAATCTGCAATGAGTTATTCTTCAAACATCCAGAGCACAAAGACAAATTTTAAGAGAGAAAAAGGCAAAATACGGTTAATCTTTAAAGACCCACTCTGATAAAAAATTGTTTTTAACATGTACTTGGGATCTAAATGAGCTGACGAAGAGGAGTCCACTCACCGTGTGAGCTCAGCAGTGACTCTGCTTCTTCTGATTGTCCTGGAGACTCTGAATCCATGATGAACACAAGTGTAGATCAGGATCCACCTCTATGCTGATGATACAATTATTTACTCATCTGGCCCTTCACTTCACACTGCAGCATCCTCAGCCTCACCTCTGTCGAGAAGTCTTTCCACGACCTTCGTCTGTGTCTAAAGTCCAAGAGGACTAAATGCAAGCCACGTAACCGGAAAAATAGTGTCACCTCTCCTTACAAGATCACCAGCGCTGATGGCGCAGAACTGGAATTTGTCAGCTCTTACAAAAACCTTGGTCTCTGGCTGGACTCCTTTCATTTCACCTTTTTCTTCTGCTGGGCCCCCTTGCCAGATCACCATTGTAAAGTAGAAACTGTTCTCAACGGATCCTCTTGTTAAAATAAACAAGTCCTCAGCCCGGTGCAGCTTGAGTGCCGATATGACGAGAAGTGGACCCAGATTATAAAGGCTGCTTCATAACCAGCAAGTCATTGCCATGATTCTCAAGGTCCTTCAAAGTGAACTGTTGGTGAGTTCAGAAGCAGTAGCAGTAGAAGAGATGTTGCAGGGTCTTGAGGTCCTCACAAACACAAGCAGAAATAAGAGAAGATTTCAGAACAAATAATAGAGAAAAAACAGATCACAGAGCAACACACACTGAAATAATGGAAAATGTAAAGAGTCAGAGCGCAATGAGACAATCGTTTAGGCTTTCAATCTGAAAATCTTCATTTAAATGTGGTTTTCGTTATGATGTGCTACCTTCTCTTTCAGACTTTTTCCTCTGGTTTCTGTTGTCGCTGCGTGGATGTTGGGCACAGGCAGGTGAGGATAATGTTTTCTGAGGTGTAACGGTTATGTAACTCCAGTTGAGGCCTGGAGCATCGAGGATGATCTGTCAATCATCCACAGTAGGGGGAAACATCTATCACTTTCCTCTTCAACAAAGCAATGGTTTTGACAGGAAGCATGCAGCCCTAATGGTTTTGCTAGATTGTTTTTGTTGCAGCAGTTCACTTAAAGCTTCGGGCAAAGCAGAAATGTCAACACTCTGGTTCATATTTTCTCCATAATTATGGTTATGGATGAAAGGATGGTCAAAGCTGGCAGAAAAGTACCGTAAAAACAGTCATTTTGTTGGTTTCGAGACTGGAGGCAGCAGAGATGAAGATGTTGATGTTCTCTTTGGGAGTGATGAGGATTGATGGGATCAGGAACTAATCCATCAGAGGAACAGCTCATGTCAGAAGCTTTGGAGATGACTCCAGGGAACCAGATTGAGATGGTTTGGACACGTTGGGAGAAGGAGCAGTGATGATGTTGGTGAAAGGACGCTGAGGTTAAACAATTGACTGTAAATTAGATCTGGACTGTGACCCCTCCCCTAGTTTTTTCCTGTCGTGAAAGTTATTCAAGTTATAAAGTGCCTAATCAGATGTCTCAATAAAAAGTACGTGGTCTCACATCGAACGTTCGAAACACTTGATAGATTACATGTAACCCAGTTTCAAGTAATAGGGGTGTGGACTTCCAACAAGGTCACTCCTGATTGGCTAGTGTGGTTTCTGTAAAAATGTTGACTCATTCTCATTCGGACCAATTGCTGCTTACTAATGATGTCTGGCTCCAACATGTTAACGCCCATATCGCTAAAAAACTGCAAAATAAGTCATTTTCTATTGGTGACGTCAAATTCACTCAGTCCAGTTCTCATATACAGTCAAAAATGGGTTTGAGCTACCAGGAGAGAGGAGGATCATAGATGTAGAGGAGGACAGCATTAGGGTGGTGGTTGGAATGAGGAGGATGTGGAAGATGATACTAGATGGTGGTGAATGATCCGGACAAATAAGTAAATTCTTTAAAAAGGATTTTTACTTGTAATAAGTGTAACTTTTACTCATTTTTGTGTTTGATTTATTGTTTTCTTGCTTCTAAAGATTTTAAATGAACAGTCTTAAAAGACAAAACTAGATGGTTAAATGTTCTGAACATAAACACGTTCTTTGAAAATTGACACTTGATCTTGTACCTTTACTTTCCTCATTGAATAGACTACCTATTTACATTTCACCAATTTAGGGAAAGAATTTCAACATTTGCATTTCAGCATTTAATTTTTTCTCTTTTCTCAAAATTGTCCAACTTCAGGCTGACTGAGCGGAAGGAATGAGCTGTCAGTGGGATGAGGGAAACCAGAGAGCAGACAGGAATCCTCAGTGAGCTGAACTCATGTATGAAATATACCTCCGTCTGAGCTTGTGTCACAGATAATTAGACGACTGTGAGGTTAAAGGCCTCGAAATGAACACAGAGTTCCTTTTGACGTAAAAATTTATCAACATTCTAGGTACTACAAAAGCTTTATAGGTGATTGGTTTTTGCTGCTTTCCTGGTTTGGAGCTTCGCTGCAGAACTCCTGACGGCGATGGAGGTCAAACAGGACCCTGGAGCTGAAGGTACTGATATATGATCGAAAGGCCAACAGAAACATTCAATTCTTCTGTAATCATAACTTCAGACAAATGTTTGCCTTAAAGAAACCAGTTCCTCCATCCCCTAAAGCATGTTCTGTACAGCTGCGTGTTTTCTCCAGCTGTGCAGTTATTGAAATAGATTTTCTAGCGTGACATGAAATCTTTAAATCCTACAATTTATGTTATGAAAAAATGGGAAACGCACCAGGCCCTGCAGTGGAGAAATGGGGAACCTGTGTAACATTTTTTTAAAGACCCGCTCCTGCAAAAGTGTTCCCAGTGGTCTTTAATTTATGATTTTTAGCCAAAATATCAAAATCCGTGTAGTTTTTTTTAGGACATAGTTTCTGCAGGGCTGCAGTAGTTCGTTAGAACTTCACCTCTGAGTTGTGGGCGGGGCCTTAGTTTGAAGCAACCCCGAGCCCCCTCCCTGTTGCTGAGAGTTTTACGTTTACACACTCTTGCTAGCTTAAAGCCCCTCATCCCCTCAATGAAAACAAAGACGTACGTGGGACCAGAGAAGTTGTGGCCCGTTCAGAGTTTTTTCTACACAATAAGAATTTTTTAAACAGCATTTTTTTGTCTGCTCCTAATTCACCGTGATTTGAATAAAAAAGAATACTAATATAAGTTTGCCATCATCAGAAAAACGCCACAAGAACCTGTTTAAACAAAACAATTTTCATCGGAGTGGGTCTTTAAAGCTCCATATTGGTTTTAAAGATGACCTAATATAGCATAAATATTCATAGTCTGTTAGTTATCTCTAGTAACTCAACTAAAAACTGTTTTCTGAAAAAAAAAAGTACAAAGTCAGCTCCTGTCCTTCAAACATTCACTTGCTCTTTGAGTGGATATCATGCAGCTTTGAGATATTGGCTCTTTGGACTCTTGGCTCTGGCTTGTGTAAGGCAATTTCTGCACAGACTCACTTTTACAAGGTCAAGTTTCAAAGTCCAGATTTGATTCAGGCCAAACAAAACCAATTGTTATTCAGCAGACAGCGAATCCAAAACGAGACTCTGACACGTGAAAGATAGTCATGTGGTGTAATGAACGTGCCTGCTGCTTGGTAGAGTGTCATCAAGCAAGTTTTTGTGTTTGTTTTTTCATTTTTTGCAGAGCTAAACAGCATTCTCTGCATTGCTCAGCATTGCTCTGGATGTTTCTTTATGTCCTCTAGGAGGCATTTTGTTGTTCCATTAGAAGAATAGAGGTAAAGGCTTTTAGTCTTGTCAATGATAAAACTTTATTCCCCACCAATGTGATTTTCATAGAATTTAGTTGTTTTATGTTCATTAAAAATGAATGATCAGTACTTCAAAATCTTCAAAATTGTTGTTTTCTAAGCTCATTCAGATTTTGATATTTCAGTTGTGCTTTATAGTTCAGGTATAAACATGTCACCATGGCAACTTTAATCATTGTTGTCTATTTACTCAATTTCAAGCTGTTAATTTTAACTACTTACTATTTTTTTCCTCATTATTTAAAACAATATATATTTTTCTCCTTTTTTGAGCATTTTTTTGCAGCTTTTGTTTTCTTTTATAGTCCTGTTTGTAATTAGTTTTTTTCCTCCATAAACATTAGGGGCTTGATTAGCCCAGTGTTTGCACTTCAAGATTAAGCAATTAAAAAAAAAAAGTGTTAACTTTTTTGGCTAAATGAGCTAAATGAAAGGTGTGTGGGTATGTTTTATTTTAGGTTGATTTACCTTTATTTATTTTACAAATTAGTTGCACAAAACATTACGTTTTCATTTATTTTATTTACTAAAAACCCTTTTGTTTAAAACTTTTTTGGGTGAAGTTTATTTTTAGTCAGGTATGTGAATTTTTTTTTTTTTTATAATGTAGTTTTTATAGTTTTTGTGTATATTTGCATTTTTAAAAAAGGAAAACAGACTTTTCTATAATGTAAGGTTGATGAAAATTGATTTGGGGTGGGGGGGTGTTTTGGACCCCGAAAAACCTTGAAGAGCCCCTGGTAATTTGAACTAACACTCGCGGTCGCGAAAAAACAGAAAACATGGATTGCCATCAAATAGTCACGAGGACGAGTTAAAAGCCGAACCACAGCTTTAGATGGTCTAAAATTAAAAATAGATATGTAACAAAAAGGGAGCTGAAGAGATATCTCAATTTTCTTGCCGGAAACCTTCCCATAAACCAGAAATCGTCTGTCTTTGCGGCCAACGCTCGTGTTTATGCATTAACCGTCAGCAGTTTTCAAGGACACGCCCCTTTCTTTTTTTTTTTACCGCCGCGACAGTTTATTGGCCGAATGTCAGCCCCTGAATACGTAAGCAGTTCGCCCTGGCGGGGGATTAAAAAGCACGCGCGCGCAGCGGCAGCCGTGGAGCTGATGCTTCTGCGGACATGGACGGTTCGGGGGAAAGGAAGAACCCGCTGGGGGCAGCCGGGGTGTGCTCCAAGCTTTTCCTGTGGTGAGTCCAGCGCTTCCGGGGACGCTTTAGCCGGAGAGACCGTCAGTAAACAAAAGCGTCAAAGGAGGACTTACGTCCTGTACCCAAACGTCAAGCTGCTGCTCAGTGAAGTGAAAAAAGATGACTTCTGCCTGAAGCTCATTTCTGAATATGGACATGTATAATCATAAAAACTTAATTCACACATTTTTAATGCTTTTATTTGCTTTAAAAGTAATTCTAAGAGCAGAAGTACAGTTATCTTATGTCAAAATCCATTTTCTTATTTTCCATTCAAAGTAAAAGCAGAAACCATTTTTTCTTACAAATTTTGTGACAAAGTGAAGATTTGTTTCCGTTTTTTAAATGAATAAAAACAGCTGAGTCAGGGTTCTCCAATGAATTTGGGGTCATTTCTTCTTTCATGATAGACCACTTTTGCTTTTTGAGTAATACATATAAAGAAGTGTTCTTATTATCAAAATACAATGAAAGAAGACCAAATCCTGTCCTTTTGTTTTTAAAAGTAATTTAATTGAAGAGCAGCAAAGTGGATCTCTTTTTAATGACACTTCTGTTCTCAAACACATTTCAAATATATTTCTGTAATATTTAGTGTTTTTGACCATGAACAAGCAGGAAAATTCTCAGTGTTAGCAACTTACATTAATTCTTAAACGATAATAAAAATCCTGCATCTACTCTTCCGCATGTCAGTACTCATCCTCTCTTTCCAACTTTCACTCTTTAAAAAAAAAAAAAAAAAGTTTTATTTTGAAATTCTTCAGATGCCGTCTTTCCTGTGGCGGAGCTATAAATTTTTTTTATTTGGGGCGGGGGGAGGGGGATTAGGGCATATGACTTCGGAATGAGAACATGTTATTTTAATTAATGTTAACTTAATTTTAAAAGTAATTTATATTGTTATCTTTGAGATGCTTAAAGAAGCTCGTATTGATGATTTATCAATCTGTCAGTATTGACACATGGACTCAGAAATTGGGGGGCGGGGGGCGACAAAGCTTTTTGCCAGGGGGAGGCGCTGCGGTAAAGAGGAAGACAGAAATACAACAGAATGAGTAAAATTATGGACTAGACTTCTTTTATTAAAAAAAATTGTTAAATCATAGTTGCAGGTTGGATCTAAGTGGGTGTTATTTGACAACATTTATCCGTATTTTGTGACATTTTTGGCTACAAATTTTACAAAGCTAACTAGAATGCACTTCAAAACGCAACCATAAAATCTCTCGTGAAATTAAAAAAGAAAAAAAAAGCGCTGAATTCTTTGATATACACTTTGGTGCCGTTATGTCATTTCTTGGGTAACTTAGTTTTAACTGTGACTGTGAGATGAGCAAATGTAGTTAATCATATTCAGGTGACGTCAGATGTTGGTTATACAAGGTGATCACTGGTATCCAGCCCTGTTGAGGTTTGTTTAGATTTAAGCAATCTAAGATAACCTGATTAAGTGAAACTCATTTCTTACAGAGCTTTAAAAAAAAAAAAAAAGAAAACAGCTGCTGTTTGATTAAAAAAAACAAAAAAACAATACATTTCAATTAATGATGTTTTCTCCTTTATTTGCCAAAAAAAAAACAAATATAGCAGATTTAACCCTTTAAAATCCACAGGCAAGACACAATGTTTTAACAATGAAAACAATAAAATAAAAAGGTTTTCATTTAAAAAGTGCTGTAGTTGAGGATTTAAATGTCATGTTGATTTAAAGTAAATTAAGGCTTTTGTGTACATTTCTGTGTCACATATTCTACGCAAACAGCTTTTCATAAACTAAGCAATTCTACAGATTGAATCATTATTTACTAAGAATAAAAGTAATAAAGCGTTGAACTGAATTTAAAAAACTCATTTTAGTTCAACTATTTTATGGGCAAAAGAAATTAAAAATTCCTAAAATAAACTCACCTTTATTTACAAAAAAAAACGAGTGTCAGTATTGTGTATTGATAGTTTATTTCCCTTTTATTTAGAAAATTTTCACAACAGAAAGTCTAATTATTAATTTTACAATGTTTTTTTTATGGAGTAAATAATCCAAGCAGACTTTTTAAAGCCAAGTTTAATAAAACTACTTTTGATTTGAATTTGTCAAAAAATAAATAAATACATTTCAGCAGCTGCTCATAAATTGAAAAACAAAAGCAAACCCCAAATCAAAAGTTTAAATTGAACTTTTTAAAGTCTGATTTTGTTGCTTCCTATTTCTTTCTAGCTGGCTAACCCCGCTGCTTCACCTTGGCCGCAAACAGCAGCTCGATGAAAGCAACATGTACAGCATTCTTCCCGAGGACCGCTCTGAAACCTTGGGAGAGCAGCTGCAGAGGTGCCGAATGTTCTTATGCTTTCGCAATTGCAGCAAAATTTACCTTAAATGTGTCAAAGGGGACTTTTTATTCATGAGCTTCTTTGCAGATGACTACTTCTTATATTTATATCAAATTTTTCCCTTTAGTTTCATATAAAAGCTAGAAAAATAAAGCACTTTTGCAAATTTAAAACAGTAAAAGTTTTACCTGAGTTTGAACTAATAAATGCAGAACAAAAAGGTGTTGTCAACACTCAAAAAGATGAAAAATAACATGTTACACATTTCTGTATGCGTTTAATAAACAGTTATGGTTTTATCACTAAATCTGTTTTTCTGCTCAGAGCTTTGCTTTTATAAATGATAGCTGTCTGAAATAACAAAGTAGCATGTCTCTGAAGATGACCTTTTTTCATAGCAAATTTAGTCAATGCCTTGCAAATACACATTAAAAAAGTCAGACCAAAAAGATGCTGCGGCTACAAAACAGTGCAGTTTGGCCAAAATTCAGAGTCATGAATTTAAATGAAATAAATTATCTAAGAGTATAAAACATGATTGAAGTTTGTTAAACTGATTTAAAGCCTTGACCTCAAAAACATTTCATGGTTTGAGTGTTTTGTTGTGCCATAAAGCAGCAGGTTTCCTCTGCAAAAACCTTTGGCACATTTTGGGAAACCCCCTGAGGCTTTATCAATGTAATAAAATTGATTTAATACCTGGTTGTTCCAACTATCACACTAAGCTCAGGGTACACAACGTTATTGTGGGAAATCTTTTGTTTTCGTTATGGTGGTCACATGACCTTGTGGTTTGTGTTGGACCAGATTTTAAGAAACAGGATTTGACTTTATTCCAAGTTTTAACCCTTTAACATCGGAGCTTTAGCTCCGGTTCTGACATTCTTTAAACTACCGTAACTCTTCAACGGTTTACGCGATTTACTAAATTCCAGCAGATTCTGAAGCGGAGAAAAGCAGCCGAGAAAAAGCAACACCTTACAGTTGTGATCATTCACTACTTTGTCTGTTGAAGACTTGCGTTATGTCAAACGACATGTGGTATTTAGGTGTCCCCGGCAACACTTCTGGTGTTAAAAGTTGGCTGGAGACGCCCGTTGAGGCTGTTCTGAGCTTTTTATCTGTCAGCCACTGACTAAAACTTCATCTGAAATAACCGTGTTTTCTTCAGACACTGGGACTATGAAGTCAAACGGGCAACTAAGGAGGTGCGGAAGCCCAGACTCTCAAAAGTTCTCATCAAAACTTACGGATGGTCGTACGCAGCGGCAGGGCTGTATTCATTTTCACTCGTAAGCTTCCCTCTCATTTTTCTGCCATCGTCTCTCGGATTACTGCACTCCGTTTCATGGTTTCTCGCTGTGTCTAAAGGAAACGATCAAGGTGGTCCAGCCTCTCCTGCTGGGGCAAATAATTCAGTACTTTGAGAGTTACAACCCAGAAGACCAGTCCAGCCTTTACCTGGTCTACGCTTACAGCACCGCCATGTCTCTGTCCACCTTCGGGCTGACCATTCTCCAACATCTCTACTACTATCATGTGCTGAGAATTGGCATGAGGATTAGGGTGGCCATGTGTCACATGATCTACAAGAAGGTCTGTAGAAGAAATGTATCCAACAGAAATGGATTCGCTGAACAAATAATCAGAAAATTGGAACATTTGTTCTTGTCAGGCTCTTTGTCTCAGCAGTGAGTCGATGGGTCAAACAACCACAGGGCAAATAGTGAACCTGCTTTCCAACGACGTCAATCGTTTCGATGAGGTAGGATGCATTTTTATCTGCACTCTTGGTATTTTCTTGCTCATCTATTTTGGCTCTAAAGCAGTCGTTGTTTTTATAGATCACTCTCAACCTGCACTACTTGTGGGTGGGACCCCTGCAGGCTCTGGTCATCCTGGTTTTCCTTTGGTATGAGATTGGCGTCTCGTTTCTAGCAGGTGTGCTCACAATAGCACTCATGATGCCCATCCAGACTTGGTTTGGAAAACTCTTTGGCATCTTCAGGTATTTTATTGTACAGTTTGTTCATGTGCTATAATCTGAAAACCTGTATCTTTTTCCAGATTAAATCATTCCAGAAGTATCTTCCACGTTATTGGGTCTATCTGAAGTTCATTTTAAGCTTCTATAGAAGGTCAAAGGTTGAAATTTATGGCTTGGCTGCTAATAGTTTTGAAAAATGTATTCCCACGGATGATGGTTTTCTTACCTGAGCAATATATTCTAAAATTAAAGCATCAGGGCTACACTTGCTGCTGTCATTAGATTAGTCACTTCGGGAAGTTGTAAGGCAGGTTTGTCTTGTGCAGTTTGTCCTTATAGTTTTGAACTTCATTCTGGAGAAGGGCGTGCATGTCATCGTAATTCATCCTCAATGTTGCATAAGTAAGAGACAACTTGAGCTGAATTTTGGTTTGGCAGAGGATTGCAGCTCTGTTTTTTGCAGATGATGCTGTCCTGTTTCCTTGGTCTAGCTTGGACATCAGAAAACTGTAAACCAGAGCGAAAACTAAGATCTGAAAGCTTTAGCTGTGGACTTAATGTCATGGTCCCACACTAAACTGTCATGTGAATAACATCCCATGGCTGTCTTCATCCTAAGACTCCAAACTTTTCAAAACTATCTTCAGTGTCTTCAAAAAGATTCGTCGCTGTTGACTTATATATCGAATGCAATTTGCACAACAGGGATGTCCATTTTTAATGTTAAGTCAATGGATGGATAAATGAGAGGTCTTACGAGGTACGAATGATCTCGAAAACCCAGATATGACGATGTGCTCGCCAACACCTATGTAGAGTACGAAATAAAGCCGAACAAATGGATAATCAAATGCCCCTGAATTCTCAACGTCTTCCGTGTCCTCCATGGTGTAGCGATGTGGATAAAAGCTTTTGACAGTAGCTCCGCCCACAAGCATCAGGATCTTGAAGTTTTTGAGCACATTTTTGGACACGTGTCAAACTGTGAATATGCAATGCAGCATTTTAACAACACCCATTCAGTATGTTCTGCCAATCCCACATTTACCCTAAAGTTTGGACTATGCAGCACACTAAATGTTCTTTAATTTGAAAAAAGTCTCAATTTTGGTTTTGCTTACTCACTTGGAACTTGTTCTTTGTGGAACCTGCTGGTCAAAATTCTGTCTAAAGGTTTTTGTACGACTTTGGTAAACCATGAAGCCGCACCGGTTGATGGATCGTTGGTGCATTATGGGTATCATAGTCAGGACCCTGGTGGAGTGATGCATAGTCATTATGAAATGAGTATTACTTTGTATTTTTCGTAGACTTATCTGTGGTGTTGCTCTCGCTGCAAAGGCCGGTTATTGCAGATAAAACTGGAAAACTACACAGTTCACTAGAAAAACTTCCCACCGATTTCTCGGACCAATCACTTGCCTCTTAAGCTCAAAGGGCACACTGGGTAGTGTAGTGATATTGAATTCTATAAATGTTTTGATTATTTAATCCTCCCTATAATCCGGTGCAGTTTAAGGTTGGAAAATGCTTGCTATTTAAAAAAAAAAAAAAGGTTTTTAAAACGTATTCCATGTTGTCAAAGATCCTGTGGTGAGTGCAAGGAGTTTTTCCTCTTCCAAAGCTTTGAGACGCTTTTCTCGACATCAAGCCACGATACTTTCAAGTCCTCACCTGCAGTCTTTGATTTTTGAATCAAACAAACATCTGTGCTTGTTGTTATGTTAGTGTATGTAGCAGTCAGCCAAATTACAAACATGACTGGGCAAGTCGATTTGATTTCTGCAGATGAATAAGAATCCCAGCTGTGGAAATCAGAACAAAGTTTCCGGAAATATTCGAAAAATGGAAACAAATGCTCGCCTCTCAGGTCAATTCTGCTTTAGACTTTGACTTTGCTTCTATTTAGGAAATGTAAACAATACGTTTTTGGGTTCCAGGAGCAAAACCGCTGTACTTACTGACACCAGGATCCGCATCATGAATGAAGTGGTGTCTGGCATCAGGATAATCAAGATGTACGCCTGGGAGAAACCGCTTTCTGCTCTGGTGACTGAAGTCCGAAGGTAAGGACATAGAGAGTTGTGTTGCTTTCCTCCAAAACTCAAGAGCTTTTCATCACAGTTTAGGGGGTTTGTCTCTTTCTTTGTTTGCTTATTTACGCTCATATTTGTAGACTTTCCTTAAAGATAAAATAACTAGGTAGTTGTTTGGTTCTTAGAAAAACACAATTTTCCCTTTGATAAACGAACACAGACGTCGTCAGGCTTGTTGCAGTGTGTGGGTTCACCAGATGAACCAAATTCATTTGTCGCTACAAAATCCAAATCCCAAATTTTGATTTGACCAATCAGCCCAACAATGGTCTTAAAAACATGCGTAACTTCGCTTGATCATGAGTTTTAAACCCCAGAACACATATTTACATACTATTCACTGGAAGTGGCTGCTTGAATTGTTGCAGAGGGCGATGTTGGCGTGTATTTATGAGGGTGCTGCAAATAAAGTGACACAAACGTTGGATTCAGGTTTATAATAATATTTGGAAATACTCGTCTCTGTGATAGTTTATTTTTTGTATTGTTTATCCATTGCACCTAATAAATCAGATGAGGCTGAAGTTGGCATTCCATTTTTTTTTCCCACTTTGACATTTGAGTTAAGAGAGAATCTATATCAAATTGTAATAGTTCTTTTTTGAAAACTAGTGTATAAATAAAATGAAAGCAGCTACAGATATTCTAAAGATGACGAACATATACTTGGAGGCTATAAAATAAAAAATGATGTCCACTTCAGCTTGGTACAGGTCGGTCCATAAAAATATCGTCTGACATTAAACCGGTCCGTGGCCTGAAAAAGGTAGAACATCACTGCTTTGCAGGGTGTGTTGAATAGTTGAGCATTGCTTGTTTTTTTGCTCCCTAAAGTAGGAATTTAAGGAATAGGAATAAAATAGGAACTCATTTAGCCCAAAAGCAAGACTTAAAAAATCCTTCAGCTCCTCTATAATGTGACAGGATTTTCAGGATGGATCATCCTTTGAATTAAAAATAAAACTCTCCTTTGAAAGACCTTTCAAAATATATTAAGTACCACAGGATTGTAGCTCTCCGGGTCACAGTCATGCATAATTTAATCGAACATTTCACGTAATTATCTTGTCATATTTTGGTTTTTAACGGGTCCCAGTGTTCAGTCTGAAGCTGTGTGGTGCAGCACGAGGAATGTGAAGATACGATCAACCCTGAAGGCAGCACAGCTTCCAAGAAGTTAAACTTTGAACGAAACATTGATTTAGGATCACAGGATTGGAGAGCTCATAGATCTGAGCGGAAGATACGCTAAAAGACTTTATTTTATGCAAGAAGTTTAAATGTTGGCAGACTTTTAAAGTATCCCTGACATTTCTTTTTAGAAAAAACACAGCAATCGCTGTTTGGAGTCAAAAGTTGAGTGTTTTAACTGAACTTCATTACATTCTTGTAGAACTGGTTGTGTTTTCCAGTGCGCTCCCTGACTTGTTTGAGTCTGAAAGTCAGTGAGTCTTTGATTTTTGGGGCCTTAAAATCTTCCATTGACTCATCGCCTGAGTTTCTCTCCAATTGTGGGCTAATTTCTCGGAACTGCTGGATTGTGCCAACTGTTGGGATGATTCAGTCAACATCTTATGAAACAAAATCGGGAAAAGTTGGAAAAATAAATGCGGACGCGCCTCTTTGCGGCGTTGTCATTTTCAATAAAGAAACTCGTTTGATCAAAAGTCCAGCATGACACGGTCTGAATCAAAGCTGCACATTAACAACTACTGAGTTCAGTACAGATTGTACGAACGACTGCCTTGTTAGAGAGCTCTCTCAAATCTTTTTTTTAATGCTTTTGGATTTATACTGTTGGAACCTCGAGCTCTGCAGAAAGATCAGTGTGGTGGAATTTGGAAATCGTGGATGTAACTCAAGTTCCTGGAAAGAATCGTCTGGTTTTGCATTTTTGCCAGTAATTGAACTGTTGAACCTGGATTTTTAACACACTTCGCAAACAAAAGTAGTTAAATCATCAACTGGAGTGAATGAGTGTGGCGTCACCATGGAGTGTTGGAGCCAGACGTCGTCAGTAAGCAGTGATTGCTCTGAGTTTGTATGGCAACCGCTCTCACCAATCGGGAGTGAGCTTGTTGGAAGTCCTCACCTCTACCACTTGAAAGCGGACTGCACGAAATCTGTCAAACGTGCATGTGATTGGTTAGTTTATAGCTTGCAGTCAGGGGTGCTGAACCGGGATCCGTACGGATCAGTCGCCAGATCCAAAGTGTGCCGCGGATCATTTTATCAGCCAAAATCAGACGTCTTCTTTGACTGCTGATTCCAAATTGGCTGCCATCCTATAAGACTGTTAGAATAAATAATCGATAATTTATTCATACTGTATGACCCTATAAATGCACAGTCCCAATCTGAAGAACAATAAAGTTCTTTCTTTAAAAGAGCAAAACATTTGTTAAAGCACAAAGCTCCAGTATGCAGACACACTCACCCATACTCTTATCTACAAATATTCAAAAACACTTTACAAATTCTTGAAAAGCTCCACTAATTTGACCCGTTTCTCCTTTTTGTTTCCATTTTTATTTTCTTCCACCGTTGGTAATTTCATGCCGGTTAAGCACCGACGTTTATTTTTAGTTGACGGAGTATCTTCTACAGCCAACCTTTAACCTCCAAACCAGCGTTGGATAATGACTTCCAGACGTAAAGATGATGCAACACTTCAACACATTAACGGTGTCCTTGGTTACACATCGACCTCACTGAGGTTCCCACGGCAACCGAGGGATTACAACAAGACGTGACTGTCCTGAACAGTGTTCAGTCATTTTGGGATTTTTCCAGGTTTTTTTTTTTTTTTATATTTCTTGAAATGTACTTTCATGGGATCTGTTTTCGAGGAAATCTCTCACAGATGCTTTTGATGCTCCTCGCTCAGGCTAAGGACTGGAACATACTTCGCCTACCGGTAGTTTAAAGTTCTTGCACACATTCATGTACAGAATGTTTGGAAATACCCCTCAGGACACTTTGAGCTTAATATTAAAGAAATAAATAGTTGTACAAATGTCAGAATTGTCTTATTTGTCTGCATGAATCTGCTGTTTATAGATGATCTCCTGCTGTTACATCTAAATATTGAACATTTTTGGCTTCTGTCACAAATATTTCTTTCTATACTCCTGATAGAATACTTTTATTTAGAATGGAAGATATTTTTGACAACTCAAGAACCTTTTTTCTCCATAGGCAGCACTTTGGTAGAGTGGTTATCCCTTACAGTGAGAAGGTCCCGGTTCAAATCCCAGCCGGCTCCTCCTTCAAGCTGTGGTTGGTTGATTGATCGGTGAATCAAAGTAGTCTCTTGTCTGTGTTTGTGCGGCCCTAAATAAGTGAGTTTAGAAAATAAAAAGACGGATGGATTTTTTTCCCGGTTGTAAAAACCCACAGAATGATGCTGCCATCATCATGCATTACTTAAACGGTATCAAAATATCACGTTTTTATTGGAAATTGTCAAACTTCTTCGTCTTTTCAAGTCTAGGTTTGTTAGGGATTTTTGCATCTAAGCTTCAAAATATGCATCAATAAAATACTAAATTTTAAACTGAGTTCTACTAACTGAAGTTGGAATTGTCTCTTTAGGCTAATTGTTTATAAGGCGTCCCTGGAAATTGTGCCGGGTAAATAATAAAAGGCTTTTGTCCATCTTACTGAAAGGTTTCATTGTTTAGAGCGAGCTTCGCTCTCAAATAGACCAGTTTCTTGTTAATCATCAGGCTGGTTCTCGCATGGCTGACTAATAGGGTTAAATGTTTTAACCCATTTATATCCATTTTTGTTTGGAAAATGCTTCATGGAGTCCAAAACCCCACTAAACATTTTTTTCTTTAGAACACTTTATAACTTTTGAAATTTAGGAAGAGTCTTTTTCTTACAAAATAAAATGTGATTTATTAAGAATTTGTAAAATCAGTCACATCAATCTAGTTCTAAACTAGTATTAAAGTTAAAGTTCAATTCAATTTTATTTAAATAGCCCAATATTACAAAAGAGTTGTCTCAATCGGTATTTGTACAAAAAAACTTAGTTATTCATAAAATATAAATAATAGGTGGTTGCTAAATTAATCTAAACTGATTAAGCTAAAATGGGCATCTCTGCCCTTAGACCCTCCTTCTCGGTAAGGGAAAACTCTTAGAAAAAAAATAATAAAAAAAACCTCAGGGAAGTCCGCATGAAGGAGGGATCCTCTTCCAGTTATATTTAAGTTAAAGTTCCAATAAAGGTCTAATAGAGGGAGCGGTGAGCTGTAGATACAGCCGTGCTCGGGAAGAATTTGGTGGTTAACCTGCTAATCCAACTCCTTAATCCTGAGTGTCAAGCAGGAAGGCATTGGGTCCCATTTTGGATTTGAGCTCTCGACCTTCCAGTCTCAGGGTGGACACTCTTCCACAAGGCCACTGAGTCTATAATCTGAAGTTTTCACTGAGATGTTTTTGGTAATGTAGCAGAAATAATCTAAACCACCTCAGATTAATTTGTAAAGGAAAAAAGATAAACTGCATTCACTGCAGCCTATTTATAAATACTCTTTTGCCATTTTACCCCAAGCAAAAAACCAAAGCATCCTAAATAAAAACAGAAAACTTATTGTTTTTCTCCATTACAGCTGCACGTAAGAGCTATCACTAATGCTGAGACTATCGTATTTAGAAATAGTAGCATCAAACTAAAACGTCTTGCTTCTAATTTGAGAATAATATTTTTCCAGGAAAGAAATTCAACAGATTCTGAAGAGCTCCTATCTACGAGGACTCAACATGGCTTCCTTCTTCGCCAGCAGCAAGATCACCGTCTTCGTCTCCTTCACCGTCTATGCTCTGCTCGGCAACAGCATCACAGCCAGTAGAGTGTTTGTCACTGTCTCCCTTTACGGAACGATAAAGCTCACCGTCACACTGTTATTCCCTTTGGCGGTAGAAAAGCTTTCGGAGACCGTCGTGAGCATTTCCAGGATTGAGGTGAATATTCCTCCTTGAAATGAACCCTTAGTGAACAAGTTCAACCTTTTAAGTATTCTGTTTTGATCAAAAAAGTGAGACTATTAATCAATCTTTGTAACATAACCAGATCCAACAATTCATTTCTCATAATTGTCTTAATTATCTAGCTTTTTTTCTTTGATGTGTACACATTAGGTCAATGCTTTGCGTTCTTTTCATTTTTTCATGTGAATGCATGTGATGTAGGAAACAAACAAAATGAGTAACGGAAGTGTCCTTGTTTTGTAATCAACGCACAGGAACATAACCATACAATAAAACGTTATAGAAGTGCTGCTAGCGGCATGCTAATGTGTTAGGGACATGCGTAAGAATAGCCACAAACTTCTAAAACAATCTATAAAAAGAAATTAGTACAAGACTCCTCTCCAATATTGACTTAGCTTGAACACAAAACTTTATCGACACCACTACAGAAACACAACAGGAAAACCAGCTCTGTATTTCAGACGATCTTTCAGTTTAATGAACAGCGGTTTCTTCACCTTTCACTGCCTCGCAGTTTCTTTAGTGCAATTTTTGCACGTTTGTGTTCTGTCTCCTGATTGGCTGCAGACCGATCCTCTCTTGTATACAGAATGCTTTCAGTTTTCCTAGTTTGCACACACATTTTCAGTTGCCCCCTAAGGCTTCTCGCTGTCCCTGCATTTATCCCTCCAAACGGAGAGTTTGGATCAGTTTGATGATGTCATCAGGAGTCGCTGGTCATCTACCAGTACTCGGAAAATACACATCGGTTTTACAACTTTGAAAAGTCATGCTAAAATAAAAACTTGTTGCTTACATTTAAATGTAAACTTCTGAAGAAATGCGTTGAGCCCCTAAGCGCGATCACCTTAAAGAATAGGTTTCAAAATATAAACATGTAAGGTACGAAATGTAAAACCATTTCAACAGACTGATGGTGAAACAGTGGAAACAATGAAGATTTATCTTGTTGTTCTGCAACAAGCATTAACAAACTCTTGAGTGGAATGCCAGGAAAAGGACCAGCTGAAATGATATGCTCTCAAGGGAAAGCTGAAACTTGTATTTTTCTGGCCTGATGTTTCCCGCAGGCTTTCATCCCACTACAATTCTGGAGATTTCTGCCACACTGAAGCTTTCAGAGTTTAAGGAAGTCACGAAACATGAGATTTGTGTTCAGACGTACTCCTTGGTTCACTTTTTCCTAGAATTTTTTGGTCCTGAATGAAGTTGAGAGAAGAAGCATCCGACTCCAGCTGGAGGAGAAGGAGGAAAACTCTGTTGAGCTTGAGAAACTGACCTGCTTCTGGGATAAGGTGCATCTTATGTTTAAAATGGATCCGTGATGCATTTAAATATTGTTTGCATAATTCTCATGTGTATGATTGTTCTGCCAGAGCCTGGACTCGCCTTGTTTGCAGAACATTTCCCTCCAAGCGAAGCCTCAGCAGCTCCTGGCTGTTATTGGACCAGTCGGAGCTGGAAAGGTCAGCAGTTACCCAACCGTCTGAACAAGTTTGACTCATCCTGGTAAAACCGCTTTCATGCTTCCTCCAGTCTTCTCTGCTGAGCGCCATCTTGGGAGAGCTGCCTCGCGACACGGGGACGCTGCAGGTGAGGGGTCAGCTGACCTACGCCTCCCAGCAGCCCTGGGTTTTTCCCGGAACCATCCGCAGCAACATCCTATTCGGAAAGGAACCGAACCTCAAGAGATACGAGAAAGTCCTCCGAGCCTGCGCTCTGAAGAGGGTGAGACTTCTGACATTCCTGCAGCATCGAAGAATTGACATAAAAAGCCATCAATTGCAGTTCCAAACAGTATTGTTCATGAAAACATTTTTTTAGTAAAAAACAGTTGCTGCTCTAGTTCAGGAAATGTTGCATTTAGCTGCTTGTTGTTTCTGAATTAGATTCACAGATTAGAAAAACAGAAAATTGAATCAATAAATAAATAATAATAAAAAAAGTTTAATTAAAAGCATCAATATTATTAGTGTCAGTCCTAGTTAACACAATAAAACTGGCATAGCAATGATGAAGACTGAGAGTGTTTAAGGAAAAGGGATAAAGCTTTTATTAGCCTCACATACAAGACTTACATGAATAGAATTTAGAATTTTTCTATATTTTTGAAGGTGTTTGTTTGCAAGTTGCCTTACAATTTTTAAAAAATTGCAGGAAAGTATTTTAGCATCTCAAACTGTCTGTCCGATGCCCGTCCAAAAATAGATTCATAAGTTTGACGCCTGATCGCGACACGGACCGGAGGATGTTTAGAGATCCGGTTGTGATACAGTGGGTTAGAAGAACTCGTCCCGCAGGCGTTCAGATGTCGCTTGTACATTGACTCAACATTGAAACTCTAAACCTCTTTCTGGGTTAAGGAACAAATATACACGGAACCACATGCAACTAAATGTAATAAACGTGCAGTTTAGTTGAGCCTCATCAGGTTTTTAAGACATTATTTTTCAGTCTTTAACTATGGGCTTTTTTTTTGTATTCATGCATTTTTATTATGTGTCTACATATTATACATTATATGATTTTATGATTTTTGATTTTTTTTTAGCTGTAAAAAATTACTCCTCGCAAATGAGTGTTTTGGACGGTTTCAGGTTTGTAATAAAACAAAAAATATCTGTAAAAAAAAATCTGATGTATCACAAAGATAGATGAAGCATTGCCACAAAAAACTGTTGAAGAATAAATGATTCGAGCAACTTATAAAGTAGTAAAAAAAATGCTAAAACATAAGGGTTTGGACAACAAGAGTTCAAATATTTTGACATTTTAAAATCAAATTAAAAAACTCCTAAATTCTTCATTAAAATGCCTAAAAGAGCCTTGAAATGTTAAGACTTGCTTTAAAATGTTAAACATTGAAACTACAATTGTTTTAGATAGCAACAGGATTAAACATTTTCCAGGTAGCCATGAAATGCTGAAAAAGTGTAATTTTTTTAATTTAAAAACAACGCATTTAGATACTTTTTCTTAATTGAAAAAAATACATGTTTTGCATTTAGATACTTTAAAATAAGTATTTGTTAAACTTGGTCTTTCGCAACATTGAAAATTATGTGAAATAACATTGAATTGTTCCTAAATTGCAGTAAGATATTTTAAAATCATGTAAAATTGATATTAAGGACGTTACTTTTGGGCATAAATCATGATTTTTTTCCCTCTTTTTTTATAAATTAAATGTTTCTCTTTTTCTTTCATTTTTTGCTTGTAAATAAAGTTAAAAAACGGAAATGTTTAAGAAATGTAAACTCTTAATTTCATTTCACTCCCATTTCCTGTTCAGGACTTGGAGCTTCTTCCAGATGGAGACCTGACTCTCATCGGGGACAGAGGAGCCACTCTCAGCGGCGGACAGAAGGCTCGGATCAACCTGGCCAGGTACGCAGCGCTTACAAGCCTTGGTTTGTCAATATCAGTCATTTCTGTGAAGGCGGGTCATATTTGGAGTTTCTCTGGATGAGCGGCTGGATCCCGTGTGGCTCCGCCTCTTAGTGTCTAACATCCAATCAAACCGAAGACGAAGATCATTTAAGCGATTCTGCAAAACCCTGAGATTTATTTGAAATCAAACTTTCCTTTTGTAGTTTAAAGTTATTTGCAGATTTTAAATATTAAAAATATGGAGGGTTTGAACCTGAAAGAGCAAAAAAGAAACTAGACTTCACTGAAATGGTTGAGCGATGTTTGTTTTTAGGGCGGTGTATCAGGATGCAGACGTCTATCTCCTGGATGATCCATTAAGTGCTGTGGATGCTGAGGTGGCAAAGCACCTGTTTGAACAGTGAGTGGCAAAAAGCTTTTTATGTAGGTTCACGCTCACAGTGAAAGGAAAGCGCCCCCTGGAGGCTGGAAAGCTACTGCTGTGTTCACCTATGAAGACTGAGATTCTGATTTTTGTTTACTTCTTCTGTATCGGTTTGAGGTCATTTTATTGAGCGTGGTGGGTTTATTCTATTATTGTTGGAGGGTGACTAACAGTTCTGTCCACCTGCACAGGAAGCAAAACCCGCGAACACTTACAATTTAAATCAGCCCTATAAAACAGAGTGACTGTAGTGTTTTTAAATCCGTTTGGTCTTTGACTAGATTTAAAGTATTCCCCAAATTTAAGACTTAAAGGCAGCAATGTTGACTTTTTTCTGCTCCGTGTGCTTGTGAAGTTTTTGGATCATCTGGTTCTCTTGATAAATCAGCTGGGCATCACCAGTACAGCTGTAGAACACCACATCTGTATTCCTGCAAGTTTTGGAGCACCAATGGAATGCCTTGGGGAACACCCGGAGCTCAAAATGATCATCCTAAGCTACGAAGAGCTCTCTAAACAGGATTTAAACTGTCATTTGATGTTGAGAATGCAACTAAGCGCTTAAGTAATCCACTGATGTGAGTGTGGAGGACAAAACCGCAGCAGAGACGCCTTCAAGGCTCGTTACTGAACAGAGAGAAAACTGAATCCATGAATGAGCGTTGTTGTTTTACGAGCTGGAAAAACGTCATTGAAGGGGTGGAATGATGCCTTGTTTAGTTAAAAGGATCATCTCTGTGTCCTTAAAATTCTCAGTGACCTTAAAGGGACACCAGCTGAAAAATTATTCACTGTCCATAGTCGGGCTTTTATGAGATTATGGACATGAATAAGCAAAAGCCAAAGTAAATCCTGAAACGGGATATCTAAAACATCTCAACACACTTTCAAACAAAATGACCAGTTTTCCAAGTATGAAAAATGTAATCAGATTTCCCTCTCAAAAACTGTGTTGGTGAACAGGTGTATCTGTGGTTTGCTGAAGAACAAGTGTCGCATTCTGGTCACACATCAGTTGCAGTTTCTGAGAACGGCTGACCAGATTTTGGTCCTCAGAGAGGTTCGTGCCTCCTTTGTTTGGGTGTTTGTCATAAAGCAAAGTCCAACTCGGTTGTTCTGAGGTTGCTGTTTGGTGGCTTCAGTCCTCGTGATGGTCCTCGCAGGGTCACATCATGGCTCAGGGAACCTTCAAGGAGCTGCAGAGTTCCGGCCTGGACATGGTGGCAGTGCTGGGACAGGATGAGGATCAGGAGCAGTCCCGATCGGCAGAACCGGAAAAAGCTTCGCTGCACAGCCAGAGGACCAATTATTCATGCAATTCCCACTGTTCCCGCAGCAGCCTGCTGCCGTCGGACAACTCCGCTGACCAGCTTCCTGTAGGTCCACTCAGATATGCTTGATATCCAAGTACTGGCGCGCTGGTTTCCATGATTTCCACCCTTATCTTTAAGGTTATGTTAAATTTGGAATAACTGCAGGCATGGAGCTCATTTGCTGCCAAACTCTGAAACAACCAAACTATTTTGCATTTAAAATGGACCCAAAACGCAAGAACTGACTTACATTTTAAGGCATTTTCTAAGCAAAACATTGTGGCGCCATAGTTTTTGGTTCAGTGAGGAATTGTGTTTGCTAATTGACTTTCTCTGGAAATTTAGTTTTTCCCAAAAGTCCCAAAACAACAGAGGAGCCAGTTTTTTTCCTTTTTTTTTTTTTTGTTTCAACTTAATTTTTTCCATTTTTTTTTTGTCTCTAATATGACCTTTAATGCACCACGCTTCCACATGTTGGCCAGTTTGACCAAGGAGGAGATTATGACTTCATTCATAACTTAAATAATGGTTTTCTTTCCAAGTAACTGCACATTTTTGATCTCTTCTGAGCTCATCTGCTTTAAATATATATATATATATATATATATACACACACATGCTGCCCCAGTCTGAAAATATTAGCATGTCATTACACAGACCAATTCCTTTTTTTGTTGAAACCAGCAAGACTGTAATGAAATAAACTTCTGCATTTGTCTATAGTTTGGGTTAGCAGCTTAATGTACAAAACCTGCCTTATATCTGCAAGTGACACCATTTATGACCCATTTTTTATGAAGGTTTAGCCTCCAAGAATATACAGTTGTAATTGTTTGTTTTGCAGGTTGAACCGGTTTGCACCGTTGCCAAGGAGACTCGAGCGGAAGGAAACGTTGGCAGCCATATTTACCTGAAGTACTTCACTGCAGGCTGCAGCCCTCTGGGTTTAGTAGCGATAGTCCTACTGAGCATCATAGCAGAGGTATGCAGTGACTGAGGGGCAACACTGCTCTTGCTGTTTGAGGTTCGTTTAAAACAAAAGGGAAACCAGGTCAGTTCACCAGGTAACCACTAGGTGGCAAAATAATGGTGTGTGCAAAAGTTTTTGTCAGGTCTCAGCTTTTCCAAAGGGGGTGATACTATAAATTCTGCAGGGTGCCCAAACTTTTGTACATGTCATTATTTTGTTTTCTGTTATTGTGAAAGGGTAAATGATGGAAATGAAACCAAATTTATTTTACATGATAAAATAATGTCTCATCTGTAAACTGATGCCTTTAGGAGATTTTTTCCTATAATATAACATTTTACCTGGGGTGCCCAAACTTTCGATCCCCGCTGTAAACACTAGCTATGTTAGCGTTTTCACAATAACTGTTACAAGCAACCTCGTTTGCAACACTTAAAAAACCAGGCAATATTAGATTAAACAACCGTTACCATGACTACGCTAACCCGCAACATCCTTAGTAACGCATAGAATAAAAACAGTCTGACACCGCTGCGTGCTATCAATTTGGAGATTATAAATCGAACAGGCCCTTTAAAGTCTGCGGTCATGTGACCTTTTGCTTTGGGGGAGGGGTGGTGACTATTTAAAGACGATGTCATCAAAACCTTTCTTTTGGGTAAAACGGTGACATTTGTGTTTATTAATGAGGATGTTTTGGAGTTCATTGGACTGTAACCTGTCAATCAATATAGTTTTTAGATCTAGAATTCTTATTTTGAACAAAACCTCCCTTTAGTTATGTTTTCTGTCATACGTTTTCCTTTTTGGGATCAATAAAGTTTTATTCTATTGTAAATCTAGTCAGACTAAAAAAAAAAGGTTGGGTTTCAGTGTTTGTTTTTGTTGTGAACTTTGTATGATCTGTGTTAAAAAAAAACCTTTCGATTTCAAACTGGGTTCAATACGGAAGTGAAAGAGCTGTCTCATTGTTTCAACGTTTTATTGGATGTCACATTCTGCCAAAATGGCAACCGTGTGGAAACCCCAAATAAACTGTAAAGTGACATCACAAAAACAGGGTATTTTTGAAGAACTTGTCTCTGAATAAATTCTTGTCCTGTTTCCGTAGGTGGCTTACATTCTTCAGGACTGGTGGTTGGTTTACTGGTGAGCTCTTCGGTGAACCGTTGAAGCTTCGGCTTCCATGTGTGAAGAATCAAAGTGAGCTTTTCTGCTCCGACAGGTCAAAGGAGGAGTTCTCCCAAAGCACAGACAGTCCAGTCAGTATAGAGAACGGGATCAACGTGACTCGCTCCGACAGTTTCAACCTGACCTTCTACCTCGGCGTGTACTCAGGTAACCCTCCGTCCTCCTCCGGGCGCTGCGTTCGGTCCCGTTAAAGCGGGCGCTCTGGTTCATCTGCGTTTTCCTGCAGGTTTGACTGCAGCTGCTGTGGTCTTTGGTTTCATCAGGAGTTTGGTCATTTTCCACAGCTTGGTGAAGTCGGCTCAGACGCTGCACAACAGCATGTTCGCCGCCGTCCTCTGCACTCACGTCCGCTTCTTTGACGTCAACCCCATCGGTGAGTCGGGCTCCGCGTTTGCCGCGCCGGCGAAAAGCTCCTCTGAGCTTGTAAATGTTTCTGTTCCTTCAGGGAGAGTTCTCAACAGGTTCTCCAAAGACATCGGTCAGATGGACTCCATGCTCCCCATCACCTTCATGGACTTCTATCAAGTAAGAGGCCGTCCGCGCCTTAAACCAGACCGGATTCCATCGTTCTCCTCACCGTGGGATGTGTTCTCAGTTTTTCTTACAGAACGCCGGCGTCGTTGCGGTGGCGGCCTCGGTCATTCCTCTCATCCTCGTCCCCGTCATCCCTCTGCTCTTCTTCTTTCTCTACCTGAGGCGCTACTATCTCCACACATCGCGTGACATCAAGCGCCTGGAGTCCACAAGTACGGCCGGACGCTCCAATCGCATCTTCAAAGAAAAATAGTTACTTTTTTTTTTTCCCTCCTGCAGCTCGGAGTCCGGTTTTCTCCCACCTGTCCTCGTCTCTCCAGGGTCTGTGGACCGTCCGAGCCTTCAGAGCCGAGGAGAGGCTCAGGAAGGTCTTTGATGCCCACCAGGACCAGCACTCAGGTTTCCTGCTTCCTGTTCTTGTCCTCCGCTGAGTTTGGGAGGAGAAACTTCAACAGTCTTCTGCTTTCAGAGGCGTGGTTTCTGTTCCTCATGATCTCCCGCTGGTTTGCTCTGCGGCTGGACAGCATCTGCTCCATATTCATCACCTTCACCACATTCGGATGCATCTTCTTTAAAGACGGTGACAAAATCATCTTCCCATTTTTTTTTCATTCACGGATGTTAATTCAGATTAAAAAAACTGCATAATAGTGAGTTTTTAATCAAATCCAGTCATTTTATTGATTTGAATGGCCCCACTGTGGTAGGGGTCCACATGGGGAGCATTTGGAGCTGCATTGGTGCAGTGGTTAACACTCGCCTCACAGCGAGAAGTTCCTGGTTCGAATCCTCCCTGGGACCTTTGTGCATGCTTCCCCCCACAGTCCAAAAACGTGCTTCGTGTGTATTTGTGAGTGTTTGGTCTTGCCACCAAAGCTGGTTGGCTCCAGCATTCCTGTAACCCTGAAAGAGATTCAGAATGCAGCTTCACCGTTAACACGGGGAGATGTATACGGCACATTTTTGGTAACCAATGTATATTTTCTTGCCCATCTTGTGACATTTTGCCTTTTAGTAAATGTTCCTGAATCGAGCTACAAAATGAAAAAAAAAACAACAATATTTTCAACAGAAAAGCCTCCGATCAGCTGTAAAGCATGGCAGTGGAAGGGTAATGATTGGGGCCTGTTTTGCAGCGACACGGCCAGAACTCAAACTCTGTGACAGAACATTCCACAGAAAAAAGGATCTGGTTCCACTAATCAGTAAAGCAGATCTGACGCGTCCACAAAAAAAAGAGTTCTAACATTTTCTATTTAAGTTGTTTTCAATCAGGATAAAGTGGGCGGGGCTTAAGTGTTGCAGCTTACAAGACAACTTTTTAAAACCTGAAAGAATCTTCACAAAAATGAAAGGAAGCCACAAACTAGAGATGCAATGAGTGCTTTATGCTCACAGGTCTGGAGGCGGGGCAAGTGGGCCTGGTTCTCACCTACGCCGTCACGCTGGTCGGAAATTTCCAGTGGACCATGAGGCAGAGCGCCGAGGTGGAGAACATGGTAAGCACAGTGAGGTTTCTCGCATATTTCCTGTCCGACCGTTTAGCTCTTTCCTTTGATCAGAGGATAATCCTGAGGTTCTCCGCCACAGAAAGCCCGGCTTTGATAAAACATCAAAGGGTTGGCAAAATGGTGAGCTGCTCCGTCTGGACGGGTCTAATCGGACCCGGGAAAAGTTGATTTTAAGACTCTGTGAACTCGCTCGTAGCGTTTTTGTTAAAAAGAGGAGTTTTGTTCTTCCAGATGACGTCGGTGGAGAGGGTGGTGGAGTACACGGAGCTCGAGAGCGAAGCAGCCTGGGAAACCCAGAGGCGACCTCCACCCGACTGGCCAAGCCAAGGGACGGTGTCCTTTAACCGGGTGAACTTTTCTCACAGCCCAGACGGCCCACTGGTCCTCAAAGACATCAGCGCCACCTTCCAACCCAGCGAGAAGGTGAAGCGCCTGCTGGAATGAAATCCATTTGTCACAAACGTTTGGGTGGAGTTCTGGACAAACTAAAATGGGTCTTTTTAAATTTTTGTTTTTGGGTGTCAGGTCGGTGTTGTTGGGAGAACAGGCGCTGGAAAAAGCTCCCTGATCTCAGCTCTGTTCCGCCTGGCGGAACCTCAGGGAGAGATCTACATTGACGGCGTTCTGACCTCTGAGATCGGCCTCCATGACCTGCGCCAGAAGATGTCCATCATTCCTCAGGTACACAGAAGTAACCTCACGAATAAACTTCAGACGGCTGAAAGCGGGGAGAAATTACATTCATATTAATCAAACATCCTCGTCCTGACGGGAGAACCTCAGGGCTCCACACTGGGACCCCTTCAAACCCGTCTGTCCTAATGACTTGGAGTATTTTTGCTGTCAGTGATGACGGTCCATCAAGTCACTTATCAATGTTCAATCAGAATGGTTTGGACCAAACTGGATTTTGGACCTAACAGTCTCCGTCTCCAGGACCCGGTTCTGTTCACCGACACTGTGAGGAAGAACCTGGATCCGTTCAGCCAGCACACCGATGAAGATCTGTGGCAAGCCCTCCAGGAGGTGAGTACCCCTCTTCCTCACGCGGCCGCTGAACTGAGGCGGGGGGGGCTTCACCTCCGTGTCCCTGCAGGTGCAGCTGAAGCCTGTGGTGGAGGAGCTGCCGCAGAAGCTGGAGACGGTTCTGGCCGAGTCCGGCTCCAACTTCAGCGTGGGTCAGAGGCAGCTGGTGTGTTTGGCCAGAGCCGTTTTGAGAAAGAACCGCATCCTCATCATCGACGAGGCCACAGCCAACGTGGACCCAAGGTGTGAGCCTTCACAACCAGATGCAGTTCATTGCATCACCACTAGGGGGCTGACTCATTGTTCAGCTTAACAGTGATTAATAAGTCTTTTAGACGGGATAAGTGTTAAAAGTGTTGTTTTTCTTTAACTAAACGCTGTTTTTTATATTCTTCAGTTTTTAGTACTAAGTCTATAGCGTTCGTTCACCCGTTTTAACCATTTAGGCTCAAATTTTAGGACTGCTGTATGAATGCTCATTGGAAATTATTCAAAGAAGTTCAAAAGCTGATTTTCAGACTTAAAATTTTCCTTAAATTCTCAAAAGTATTTAACAATTTAGATACATATTGATTTTTTTAAAATGTCTAACACCATGATTTACAGTATCTTTCACAGTATATGTCCATTTGTAAGCATTGTATTCATTTTCTCAACTTAAATTTTGCAGGTTCAACTTTTAATAGCTGTTTAATAGCGAAACATTTTCCCTTTTATTCATGCGGTTTTAATCGTTCCTGTATCATTTCAGTAACATTAATTTTTATTCGTGTTTTTACAACAAATTTAAAATTTCTTGAGAATTTAGCTTGATTCACATCTGAAACTTCAGGATTATTTCTGCTTTCTAAATTTCCTTTTATTTCACATTTTCTTCACTCAAAATCCTGTTTTCTTTTTTTTTCAGGTTCAATATTTGTTTAATAAATACAAATTTCAGGAAATGTTAAAGAACAAACATCTTTTTCAGTTGGCCACCAGATGTCACTGTTTCTTATACCGAAGCACAAAGCTTCATCTAGCTGACCATCTCTACTTTAGTATTAAAAGCGACATTTATTGGATTAAAACTCATGTAAACACATTTATAAAACGTTCTATTTACAAAAATTATTCTTTTAGAAAATTCTTATGAAACAATACAAACATCTTGTCAACATAAAACAATATCTAAAGTTAAAAAACTGTTTTTTTTTAGGTTCAAACCTGTAATGGAGCGTCATTTTAATGTAAATTATAATAATAGGGTGTAGTCTATGCTTGTGGTCATGTGACCTTGTTTTCCCGCCTTTCAGGACGGATGAGTTGATCCAGAAAACGATTCGTGAGAAGTTCCGAGCGTGCACCGTCATCACCATCGCTCACCGCCTCAACACCATCATCGACAGCGACCGCATACTGGTGACTCCTCCCTCGCGGTTTCTCCAGCTCAAACTCTGCCTGCTTTGGTGCTAAAAATGATTCTTTTGCTTTGCCCCAAGGTGCTGGACAGCGGCTCCCTCCAGGAATTAGACAGACCCTTCACCCTGCTTCAGAACAAAGAGGGAGCTCTGTACAAGCTGGTGCAGCAGACGGGCCGGGCGGAGGCAGCCGCCCTGCTGGAGGCAGCCAGACAGGTGAGGGGAAAAGCTCCAACCGTCTCCAGTTTTTGGGAAACAAACTATTTCTTTCTGACTTTCCTGAAGGCAGCAGAGCCTCCAAACTGATAAGTCTGAAAATGAGCAGAGACTTTAAGACATGTTTTTAATGAAACAAAGATCAAGTCTAATTTATTTAGAAGTTTTTCATAAATATTTGTACAGACTCTATTGCTGCTTTAAAGTCCTGAAATGTTCATTTAGTGCAGTAAACTGAACAAGCTTTGTGCGTGATTCCATGCAGGCTGGACTCCTTCGTTCTGAGGCAGCATGTCACAGAGCCGTTTCAAAGATGACCAGGTGACCGTTCGCCACCGCTGAGGGACGTTGTCCGCTGTTGTAAGCCTGCAGGAGGAAACGGCCCGGTTTGATTCTGCCAGAACTTTGCTTGAACTTCAGAGGTCTGGAACCGAACCGACCTGTTTGGCGGCTTCCTGTAAAGCTGCAGCTTCCTGTTTGCCCGTCTGCTGAACCATCTTGTAGAAGATGCTGTCTGGATCCTGCAGCAGCACAAAGGGCTCATCGAAGGCCTGGATTCGGCCCGCATCCAGAACCTGCAACACAAGTCAAACCATTATTGGGAGGTTCTGTTTGTAATAAAGTTTTTTTTGTCTTCTTGAAGGTCTGTTTCTCATTTCTTAATAAGCATCCAAGACTTCCTGAGATACTCAGTGGGATTTGAACCTTTACTTCAAGGTCAGACGTGTTCCCACTGGGCCGTTCTGTTGGCCTCAAATGACAGAAAACATGAGACAGAAGGTCCAGCAGTGTCTGAACAAATCCACTGGGCGAGGTCGCATGTAAACAGAGAGCTCTCAGCTACCTATGTCCTAGCAGACGAAATCATTGAAAAATTAACTTGTTTGAACTCTACCCCACACAGAGCAGCAGCGGTGGGGTTCCTGCCCTTAAAGCAAGAGAGCGCAGGTTCAAATCCCAGACTGCTTTCAGAGCAACAATTCACAAATGACCGGATTCGTGTTTGTTTAGGTTTTTCACTTCCTGATTCTTAAACGCTGTGATGGTGAACACCTGGACTGTAGAAAGAAAGGCTAAAGTATGGAGTTTCATGAGCCGTCTGACGGCGTTTGGATCGGCAGCAGTGGAGCTCACCAGTATGCGGTCGCTGTCGATGATGGTGTTGAGGCGGTGGGCGATGGTGAGCACCGTGCACTCTCGGAACTTTTCCCGGATGGTTTTCTGGATCAGCTCGTCCGTCCTGCGGCAAAACGGAGCGTTCACGGTGAGAAGCAGACCGGGCACATTTGGACTAACGCACCCCGGACTCCCGCCGCACCTCGGGTCCACGTTGGCCGTGGCCTCATCGATGATGAGGATGCGGTTCTTCCTCAGGATGGCTCTGGCCAAACACACCAGCTGCCTCTGACCCACGCTGAAGTTTGAGCCGGACTCGGCAAGCTGCGTCTCCAGCTTCTGCGGCAGCTCCTCCACCACAGGCTTCAGCTGCACCTGCAGGGAGGAGCTCAGCTTTAGCCCCGCCCACAGACAACCCCACAGGACTTTAGGAAAGCAGGCAGAACCGCCACCGACCTCATCTAGAGCGTTCCACAGAGCCTCATCTGAATGCTGGTGGAAAGGATCCAGGTTCTTCTTCATTGTTCCTGTGAACAGAACCGGGTCCTGGAGACAGAGAAGCTTTTATTTTGAAGTGTCTTGAAAAAATATTACATCCTGACATTAACTTAAAGACTCGATCCTTCTTGTTGTCTGATATATTCCCATCTGGTAATCTTAATCTGTAGTGGATTAATGTCACTATGAAACACATTCATTTACATCAAGGACTCTCATTTTGAAAATAGTCGATTCACTTCATTTCCGTAGTTTCTGATTCTCCTTCAAAATAAAGTGAAACTCCAGATTATTAATCTAATCCCAGATAAAGGCTAAAACAACAGTTGTTGTTTCCACAAATAAATACATCAGTCTTCCTATCTTACTCCTGTATAAATGGTTGTTTTCCTTTGATGCATCAATAAAGTTTTTGAAAACCTGTGACGGCCCTTCCAAAATAAGAGGAATACGCAACAGGAAGTGAAATGGGTCACCTGGGGGATGATGGACATCTTCTGCCGCAGGTCGTGAAGGCCGATTTCGGACGTGATGACACCGTCGATGTAGATTTTACCCTGAGGCTCCGCCAGGCGGAACAGAGCCGAAACCAGAGAACTTTTCCCAGCGCCGGTTCTTCCCACTATGCCGACCTGAAACACAGACGGACGTTAGAATCTGGATTCATATCAGACTTTTAAACCTTTAAGGTAAATATTCTGGAGTGAAAGTTTTTTTTTTCAGGGTTTAGTTTTTTCTGGTTTCTCTAAAAGCTTTTACTGTGAAAACCAGAGGAAGTGGTTCTGGGGGAGGAAACCGCTGAGAAGTTAAGGAGGTTCCTGACCTTCTCCTCAGGTCGGAACATGGCTTTGAGGTTGTGCAGCACCGGCTGGCTGTCCTCGCTGTAGGAGAAGCTGACCTGGTCAAAGGTCACCAAACCTTTACTCGGCCAATCGGGCGGAGGCCGCTTCTGGGTTTCCCAGGGTGCCTCGCTCTGGAGCTCGGTGTACTCCACCACTCTCTCTACAGAGGTCATCTGCAAACAGGAGGCGGAGTCAAACGTCTGCAGCTGCAGATGCTTGCGAAGCCGTCTGCGATGCTCCTCACCATGTTCTCCACCTCGGCGCTCTGCCTCACGCCCCACTGGAACATGCCCATCAGCGTGACGGCGTAGGTCAGAGCCAGCCCGACAGAACCCGCGTCCAGTTCTAAGGAGAAAACAGAAAATTGGTGTTCGTGAGAAGCTGCGGCGCCCTCTGGTGAAGATAAGAAGTCTTCCTTACGATTTCGGAGCAGCAGGCAGCCAAAGGTGGTGATGGTGATGAAAATGGCACAGATTCCATCCAGCCGGACGGCAAACCAGCGGGAGGTAGTGAGGAAGAGGAACCACGCTCCTGTGCAGAACGACAACGTGTCAGTGAGGTGGCCTGGCTGGGAACCCACGGGGGGGTGGCGAGTCCCCACCTGAGTGCAGGTCCTGATGGGCGTCGAACACTCTCTGGAAACGCTCCTCGGCGCCGAACGCCCGGATGGTCCACAGGCCCTGAAGGGACGAGGACAAGTGGGAAAAGACCGGACTCCGAGCTGCGAGACAGAAAGAGGAAGTCAGGAAGGGGGCAGATGCGAGGGGCGATCATCACAGGGCGGGGCCTGGGGGAGGGGCTTACTCGTGCCCTCCAGACGTTTGATCTCTCGAGATGTTTTGAGAAAGTATCGCCGCAGGAAGATGAAAACCACCAGCAGGGGGAGCACAGGTATCAGGATCCACGGGATCACAGAGGCGGCCACGGCGATGACACCCAGGATCTGCAGGAACACCTGCAAACATGCATTTCAAAATAAAAGCTCCAACTTCTGATAAATAATTTAAAAAAATAATTTATCTTGAAAGTATTTTTCATTTAAGAAAAATGACCAAAGATGACCTATTGTTTTAGAGTTTATAAAAGTATATTGAAAGTTTTTATACTTTATAAAAAAACTTCAGCCACATTAAAAAAAAAGAACAAAGTTATGAAATCTATGACAAAAATGAGATATTTCTATCTACAAAAGAAGCAAAATAAAGCCAAGTTTGGAGTTTTTGTTGCCAGGTTGGTGGCCATTTATACACTTTTAAAATGTAGCTTTATATTTGAAAAAAAAGGTAAAAATGTGATTTCATACATCCAAGATAATTAGAAAAAATAAGAATAGTGGTATAAGAAAATATATTTAAGTTAAAGACAGCTTTAAAAATCTGCTTTTCAAACAAAAAAACTCTTTATTCTGACAGATTTTAAAGATATAACATAAAAAATATTTTAAAAACACACAAATTTAATTACTTCTTACTTTCTTTAAAAAAAAAAAAAAACTTCTTAATTTTGCATTTCTACAACTTTAAAATGCAGTATTTTGTTTACTGATTCCACGTTAAAAATTACATATAAAATTAGAAACTAAAAAATAAAAACATCAACTTTGATTTAAGTAAAATTCCTGCTGGGATTGCTTTGGTGTTTCATTATTTCTACTGAATAATTAAATACAAAAATAAAACACTGCAAAAGCTGAATCTTACCAAAGTAAAAGACCCTTGTTTCAAGAAAAATTAACTTTTTAAACATTAAAATAATCATAGTTAAAGAAAATAAATGTCTTTGTGACAAGACTTCTTTTCTTAAAATAAGAATAACCCATTTTTCTCAACTCACTGACAGATTTCCTGCTCATTTAAAGGACTTTTTAAAATTTATTTTAGGGATTTTTCCCCGTTTTTTAGGGGGGTAGTTATTTGCTTCAATTCACATTAATGGAAGTCAAATTTTTTCTTTGGTCGGTTTCTAACCTGAATAAAATCCACAAATGTCAGCGGCAGGAGCGAGTCCAGCTGACCGATGTCCTTAGAAAACCTGTTCAGCACTCGTCCTGCAGAGAACACACAGACCTTTCTCACACCTATACGCACCTTTGTGTTTTATTTCAAGGCAAAATGTACTTTTATCGTTCAGAAGTGTTTTGTCAATAAAGTTGGGTTGAGAAGCGGCTCACCTATGGGGTTGATGTCGAAGAACCTGACGGGCGTCCTGAGGATGGAGTTGAACATGCGGTAGTGCAGAGCCTGAGCGCACCTCACCAGAACATTGAACAGGAGGATGTTCCTCAAGAAGCCGAAGACGATGGTGGAAGCAGTGAGACCTGCGAAAACAACAACAAGCTAACATGCTAGCATCACTGCAGGAGGACACTTGTGTCCATTACCTGCATAAACACCCAGGTAGAAGTTCAGATCCAGCTCCTCTGTGACGTTCTGTCCAACGGGGATGCTGCTGTTCTTCGTGTCCAGTTTCTCTTGCTCTGCAGCCCTGTTCAGTCCAAACAAACCACGTTAAAAAAAGAAATTAGCATTAGCTTGTTGCTAACATCACTTTTATCATTGTTTGTTGTTTACCAGTAAGCCAGCCACCAGTCCTGCATGATGTAGGAAACCTAGACAACAACAGGACGAAATCCAGTTCATGTTTTTGCTCCTTTGATGCTACTACACAAATAACTTTATTTAAAATCACAAACAACAACAACAAAAAATATTTGTGTAGGAAGTGCTACCAAAAAAAGCTAACATTTTACACCTACAGCAACAACAAGTTCTTGCTGTCATAGTTACAAACAAATAACAAAGATAGTTTTGTTCACACTTCAATCGTTTTGATGAATTGGTGGTAAATGAAAGTTCATTTAGAGTTTTTTGTCGTTTGTCCTTTGAGGCATGGCCAGCCAATCAGAGCTTTGAACCAATTAGTGTAACTCCTCCCCTCCATCAGTTCTGAGTTCTTTATTTGCTTTAAACTCACAAAATAAAGGTGGAAATTACATTTAAAAATAGTTTTTTAAAAGGTGTCCTCAAGCTAAAATTTAGATTTTAAGATTTTCAGCAATGGGGATTCAGAACTCCTGTAGAAACTGTCCTAAAACGTTTTTATTTTGGCTAAAACCAGTCTCTTCATGGTTAAAAGACCACTGGGAACGCTGGCACGGGTTTTGCACCTGAGCGAGGAGGTTGACCAGAATCACAAACAGGAGGACGGCCACGTTGGCTCCGGCCTGCAGGTACTTCAGGTACAGTTTGGTTCCGATGGTCCCCTGACCGCGACTCTCCTCTGGAACCGTCTGGACCGTCTCAGCCTGAGAGCAGAAAACTCAAACGTTTCACCTGCAAACATCCACCAACAAGCTACAAACAAAAGAACAATGAGGATTTAAACAGCTTAAAGGTTTTTAAAAAGCCTGAACACTGAAGGAAAGTCTTCAGACTTCATTTCAGGGTTGGAGCTGCAGGTGGCGCTCTAGATGATTTAACCTCTTTCTATGGACTCCATTCAGGGCCGTCCTTCCAAACCATTTTCCTTTTTTTGTTGGTGAGTTTGTGCTTTTTAGGCAAGCGTCTTTCTTTCCCATTGGGAACCTTTTGTTTGTATTTTTTCCTGCAGATTTAATCCCTTCAGCTAAAAAAAAACAAAAAAATTTTGAACCTGAACAGTTTTAGTGAGGTTTTACTGAAAACTAACTCCCGGTTTGATTGATTTCTGTTCGTTTTTAGAGCAGTTTGTATAAAGAATTGGATCAAAAAGACTCCTTCACAGACAGATGCGCTTGCATAGATGTTTGTTGGGTGTGTATTTGCATTTGGGCACTTCCTCTCCATCAGTTTTATCGCATCCCATGTTTCTGTTTCTATAGATTTCAAACAGCAGATCATTGGCAGCATCGGATGCACCAACCGGCAGCTGGTCTCCATCTTTGACTGATTGGGCGGAGGAGGTCTGGGAGAGGGCGGAGATCTGGGACAGAGTCCTCCCTCTGGTAGGGAAGTCCTGCGGCTGCGGCTGCTGCTCCTCCTCATCCTCGTTCTTCTTCAGCAAAGAGGCAAAGTCCACCCCTGACTGCAGCAGCTCCGTGTACGTTCCCTTCGCCACCATGTGACCCTGACGCAGACACAGGTTTTAGGAAAAACCAGTCATTTTCCACAAATGAGTCAGAATGTGTCTACAAGTAAAAACGGAGAAATGTTTCCCACAAGACATAACTTAGTAAAGACTCAACATGTCGAGATTTAGACTGAAAAACCATCGTTCCACCGATTCATTCAGTTTAAAGCTGTTGCCGGGCAGATTAAGGCAGTTAAAATACAATAAAAAGCTCTGAGAATAATCAAAGCCAACAGTTTCAATGACTCCAATGCCGCCAAACATAAAAAATTAACATAACTAAACATAAAAATCGGACGATAGAAGCGTCCAACCTCCTTAAGGATGACGATCTGGTCGGCCTCCTTCAGGTACTGCAGCTGGTGGGTGACGAGGACGCGCGGCTTCCCCTTCAGCAGGCCGCAGATGCACCTGATGCACAAACACACAACAGTTTAAACAAACGCTGTGCGACAGGGGGGCTGGAAAACAATCCAGGGGGTTATCAGGAAGAGGTGGGGGGTGAACACTGACCAACAACCAGAGCTGCAGGAACAATGCAGGGCTCTGCACCCCTCCCACTGCGATCCCGGTTCAGAGCTTTCCGCTCCGAACGCAGCGGACCAGAACGTTCCGATCCCCTTCCCGTCTGGGAAGATTCCAGGAATCCTTTGTCCTGATGTGTTCAGTCACAATAGCGTATCCCAACCCAATGAAAAGTTTAAATTTGTTCCAGAGAAGATTTAGGATGGAGATAAAATGAAGTTTCATAGTGTTTGCAAAAGATGCTCAACTGTCTGAACTGTAGAAGTGTTGGTACAGTGAAACACGGTGGTGGTAGCATCATCATATGAGGCTCAGGTAGCTTCTTGTAAATTTTGATTTGTTAGCAAAAAAAACATGAGTCAGTTGGCATTTAACTTTAGTCAATAACGTTTTTTCGAAGCTTTCATGCTTTAATCTCTCCGCGCACACGGTAGTGGGAGCCGAATCATGTGGGGCTTATTTACCCGCTTCTGATCACTTTGAATATATTCGTAAAAAACTTGTTGGTGTTTAACTTTCGAAGCTCCAGGATCTTTAGTAAATAAAGCTTTTTTTTCAAAGCTCAGGCTTTGATCTCCACACAAACAGACCAAACATGGCAGCGTGAACATAGTCATATGGGAATCGTTTCGCTGCTTCTGGTAAATTTTGTTAGATTTGTTTAAAAAAAAAAAAAGAACCTGTTGGTATTTAACCTTGAATGGATGACTGAAACTTCAAATGGAGTTTAGTAAGTAACGTTTTTTCAGAGCTTTCATCTCTCCGCGTGCACACACCAAACTAACTGGGTCAAACCTGATAAGAGTTTGTTGAACTCACTTTTCAAACAGATGCCTCCCGACCTCGGCGTCCACGGCGCTTAACGGATCGTCCAGCAGGTAAATGTCTGCGTCCTGATACACGGCCCTGAAAACAGAAGCTCCTCCGCTTCAGCACCGACTCTCACAGATGGGGTTTACTTTCAGGCTTTCAGCCTCAATCTGAGCGCATGCGGTGGAAGTGAAGGTCAAACCTGGCCAGATTGACGCGAGCTTTCTGTCCTCCGCTGAGTGTGGCTCCTCGGTCTCCGATCACCGTCTGGTCTCCGGCTGGAAGAAGCTCCAGGTCCTGAATAGAAACGAAAAAAAAAAAAAAAAAGAGTCATCATCAGGTTTTCAAAAATCTGTTTCCGTAGACCCGCTAGCTGTTTATCCCTTCGACGTATTAGGATGACTTCAGCGTCAAAAATAAACTTCAACTTTACTCTGTGATTGAGATTTATTGAGTGAAAGCGAAAACAATGACTTTTTTTGGTAGTTTCTAGATGGGGGCGATCGTTTTTAATTTTAAAAAAGTGAAGCGAAAGATAAACGTCCAGCTGATTTTGACCAGCTGACCGGTGCCGATCCCATTATTTTATTCATTGTCACGGGCACAATTAGGAACATTTAAAAGCTGCAAAAAATAAAAATAAAAAACTTGAATTCCAGGAAAAATTTCAAAAGGACAGCAATGCATCCTTAGGGGAGATGCAAATATTTAAAGAGCATGGAGGTGTGAGGCTGATCATGTGCCTCTATGTGCTCAACTGAATAGAAACCGTTTATATATGTGGAAGAAGGAATCTGGGAATTTCTCCTGGAATTTTTGCTTATATTATTATTCAAAAACATGTCAATTAGCTTGAAAACATCTATTCACGTCGTTTTGTTTTCATATTACACCTAAAACTTTCATTTTATGTTATAAAAACTGGTAAGCTGAACATTTTTGGGGGTTTTTTTCTTGCCAGAATTTTCTGTTTGCGGTTGTTAAGGTTGTGGCAAAAGAGGGACAGAAACGGAGGTTTAGGCCCCAACATCATCCTTTATCTAATTGTTCTAAAGCAGGGATGGAAAACCAGAAAGATTCACTTTGCTGATTAGAAAACTCCAGCTTTTCAGGAGAAGACAACATTTTAGACAAAAAAGTATATAAAATATATAAGTCTTAATTTTGACTCCTTTCCCATTAAATAATGAAAGTGTATTTATATTTTATATTACATTTATATGTACTTGTTTTCTTTGTGGTTTTATTTACATTTTTATGTTCAAGCGGTGCTGCCTAAACTGTCTTAGAGCAGGCTTGCTGCTCGACTACATTTAAAAATCAAAATAAACAGGTTTTCCCAGAAGGAACCTGCTGGAGTTGACAGACAGTGAAAATGAAGTCCTTTCATGTCACATGATCGAACAGGAAACCAGACGACATCTGCAGTTCGACTTATTAAAGCAGCTTCCTATTGAAGAGAGTTGAGTCATCTGCGTATTAGTTTGCAGCAATAAACAAATCCTTTGTGATTCAATACTTATTTATGGCTGTTAAGGACGTTTCCAATAAATGGGTCCAGCAAACGAAGACGTTGAGAGGTGAAAGAGGAAATAATAATGTAAAAGATTAAATCATTGATCGAGGTCAAGTGTGTGTTAATGTAAAAGCCATTGTTTTCCTAAATCGTAAAGTCTGTGAAATAATGAATGATTTATTTTAAAAAGTGTAAAAAAGTAAATATTTTAAAAATACACATTTGGTTTCTACAGAAAATACATCAGGAAATTTTGGATCAAATTTCAACCATTATTCCAGTTTTATTTTGAAAAATCTCACCCGTTTTAAAGCACACGCTTTTATCACCCTGTCATACTTCGGCTGGTCGAACTCTTTCCCAAAGAGGATGTTGCTGCGAATGGTTCCAGGAAACACCCACGGCTGCTGTGCGGCGTACGTCATCTGACCTTTGACTTTCAGCACCCCCTTCTCAGCGGGAAGCTCCCCCAGGATGGAGCTCAGCAAGGACGACTGAAGATACGCCAGGAGAGACGTGAGCGGAAACCAGAGGGAGAGAAATGTGCAAACACTCGACTATGACCTTTCCAGCACCGACGGGTCCAATTACAGCCAGCAGCTGGTTTGAGTTGAGAGTGAAGGAGATGTTCTGAAGAGTGGGAGCGTCCAATTTCTGCAAGAAAAACAACATTATTCTAATTTTTTTTTAAAGTGTGTATTTTGGAATTTGTAAGGTTAAAATTGAAAAGCTTTGTGTGCGCCTATAGTTCTTTGAACTTTGGGTTGGTCATATTAGCATATTTCTTTGAAATGTACAGCATCTCGATGCAGCATCAAAACTTTATCTTTGTGAACATTTGTTGTCATTCTCCACTACTTTAGTGGCTTTAGCTTGTTGACTCTCAGTATCTTTGTTCTGGTTCTAGAACACATGATGTTGGGTCAAAACAGCATCCCTCCAACCCATCTCTTCACAAGGACGAGCAAGGGTGCTCCAAATCCACATCCGTAAGAAACAAGTCGGCCCTTTTTAGGTTCAAAGTAATTGCCGTTTACTTCTATTTCTATCTACCACAAGTACCAGCCTATAACCACCAGGACAAACGCGGGGTTCGGTGTCTTCTCAACATGTTGAGAAAAGGTGGGAATCAAACCTGCAGCCTTAAAACCAGAGGTCGACTACTCTACCTCTGCCCCACAGGTCTTTGGGTGGTAATCTTGTTTAAATTATTCTGGTATGTAATGTGTTTACAGCTGTCTTCCTCCGTGTTTGTTCAACGCAGGAGGCGCGTTTTGGCGTAAAATAGTTTCATGAAGCGCCTAACTGTATCGTGAACACTAAAATTCGTTTAAAACTAAAGATTTTCTTTTGTCTCTAGTAGGGAGTTACCCCATAAACCCAAAGCCAGATGGAATAGAAAACATTGGAATAATTTAACCGCTAAAGGTATTCCAATACGCCGATGATATACCACTATCTCAGAGAGGTTATATATATATCACCAGAGATGGCACACAGGCCTTTTACCATTGTCCAATATATGTAAAGAGCGACGCCATATTGGACTGGGATAAAAACAATGGGACACGGCATAGCAGATACAGTAAAATGACCATAAAATGAGATTTACACAAACTTTTAAACTCCTCGATCCGTGTTTTTAAACGGGTCAGTGGGTAGCGGTCATTGCGGTCGTTCTATAGGCTATGGGTCAGTCTCCGCCCGGAGTGGCGCAATGCAGTCGGAACCGACTGAGAACAGCGCAGCCCAGTCGATAGTTATACCGAACTGGAGCGTCCGTGGTCGGGAGAGTGGGCACAGTGAGAACTTCATCCACGGCCCCGGAGCGGCGAGGTCTGGGCAGTGTTCCCATTTACCCAGCAGGGGGTGGCAACGCTCAGCTGGGGAGTCCTGTTCTGCAAGTGGATCCCACCCAGACTATATCAGAAGGACTCAGGTGACACTAGAGTCGGACAGGGAGTTTTCCGTACTCCACATGTCCCTGTCCGCCCGACGGACGAGGATTTGGTGCTGGGCTCTTCCCTCTTCGCTACTGAGAAAATGCTGGGGAGTTTCTTCTCCTCTATCATCTGCTTAAACTCAGCGAGTCGCTGGTCTGATCTGAGGTCTAACACATACAGATACCACCACGGTCATCCTCCATAAAAAAAAAACCACACAGGTGGTCCTGCCAGAAAACATGGAAAAAAGTCTAAAGCTACCAAGGACTTTGAATAGGCTACAAGATCAGCCTAAACGTTCACCGTTCTGAGTAAACTCCCTCGGAACTTCCAGAAATGTTTTCTACAAGTAGATTGTAATTTACTTATGAGAAGTCACATCTGTGTTTTTCCAGTTCTGTCTTTGCGTATGCAACAAGCTAGCATGCTATCTCCAGTGATATTATACCTCCTTGGGTTTGACCGTACTGGTTTGTCCATATTTGCTGTTATAAAGTCATGTTTACTAAGCTGCTACTTTCTTCCCTCGTCATCCGACAGCTTGGTTGAAGGAGGCTGAACTGTTCAAACATCGGAATTGAACCCCACCGACGCGTTTTAATCCAATATGGCTCCTTACCATACCAACATGCTGCATTATGGGTAAACTTAACCTCCAACACCGCAAACAACAAACTGCTCCAACTTAATAAGGTAGTTTGAGAGCATTGCGGAGAGCAATGAATTATTATTGATAGATTAGCTTCCTTAAAAATATATAAATAAAAGTGTTTAACTTTTAGACTCTAATGGATTAAATTTAGTTTATTTTGGAAAAAATAAAAACTTTATTTTATTGCTTAGAAATGAATCATTTTTTGGATAAATCAAAAGGTGGACTTTTCACTTTGTTGACCTTTATTCAAGATACAAAAAACAAAGGTTTAAATATCAGATTTTTTCATTTGAAAGTCAGTTAAATTTAGATATTGTGCTTCCCTAATAAGTTTTTAATTTTTACCATTTATGAATCCTTTCATCACTGAAAAAAACTTTACTGGTTAAAGTACTTTGATCATTTAATCAATAATACGCCTTTAAGCCAAAAGAAACAGCAAGATAGCGATTGCCTACGGGTTTATTTCCATCACACCTGCTGTCTTTAAGGACTTTGTTCATGAAGATTTGTGAACGTTCAGCCCCGTGACCTCTGACCTTATCCCAGTAGCAAGTGAGGTTCTGGAGCTCCACTGAATTTTCTCTCTTCTCCTCTGGCAGCAGAGCCGACCCGCCTTTGGTGATCTCATCCAGCAGCAGGAACTCCTTCACGGAAAACAACAGAAATCTGTCAGGAACCCGAGCAGCAAGAAGATCCGAAAAGATCTAGAAATCCCAAAGCCAATCAGAATGTTCTTTTAAAAAAAAAAAAAAAAAAAAAATAAAAAAAAAAAAACAGAAAGGAGGAAGTTTAAAGAAACGTTTTGACCTAAAATGACCTTTTGCTGTGGTTGTTGTTAGAACACATAAACCCTGAGAAAGTGCTTACAGGTGGAGACGACGGTGTTCTGGATCCTTATCGCTTCATGCGCTTTAACCTGCAGTAAAACTTTACGGCTTCTTTGAGGGTTAGCAAAATAAAGTTGCTTTTAGGACAGTTGCACAAAAACGCCAAGTCATGCGGAGGGATCGGTTAAATATTTACGTGGTTTTTTTTTTTCTCTGGACTTTAAGATGACGGCGGCGGGGCTTTGTGGGCGAGGGGAAATGCGGTTATAGATTGAATCGCCCTCACGTGTTCACGGAGAAGCTTCGTCCTGTCGAAACAACGATCTGTAACTGTGCAAGACACGGCCTACTGAGTCGCTAGAAAAACACAGGTGAAAAGCTTAAATCAAAGTAAAAATCCAATCCTGGTCTTACGGTTAAACCCTCACATTTGCCGATTTCACGCCTGTACCTGAATCCTCCGGACGCTGACCCGGCTCTCGAACAGCTTCTCGATGGCGCTGGGGAAGAAGAGCGTGACGGTGAGGCGCACGGCGGTGTACAGCGACACGGTCACGAACACGCGGCTGGCCGAGATGGTGTTTCCCAGCAGGACGTAGAGCGTGAACGTGACGAAGAGGATGATCTTGCTGGCGCAGAAGAAGGAGGCCATGTTGAGCCCGCGCAGGTAGGAGCTCTTCATGATCTTGGAGATCTCCTTACTGGAAAGATACAGAAGGGTTCAGTCATCTGAAGGAGCAAACCTTTAGTAATAAGTAAAATAGAGGTCAATTTTACAAAGTATACATCTAATATTTATATTTTCTTATATTTCAGGATTAACACTGAAGGTACTTATCTTTATTGTGCTGGGATGGTGGAAAAGAAGGGTAAAGATGCTTCATAGTTCACAGTTTTTACTAATAAATTTCGACTCAACACGTTTTAACTTCATTTCTGGCATAAAAATGTAAAAAATTCTCTTTACTGCAAACTAAAAATAAAGAGGAACTTTTGAATTTTACACAAAAACAAAGTGAAACCCTAAACCGAACACTTCTCTTCAAAATAAAAGTTTTTTCACATATTATAGATGATGACAAAAAATTTTTCAAACCACACTAAAGCAACTTTACATTAAATTGATGTAGAATAATGTTTATTTCTAAATAAAAATGTACAGTTTTTTGTTTAAAGATGATTAAAAAGTTTGGAAACTTTTTTTGAAAGTTAAGAGTAAGCTTGTGTTGGTGCAGCTAGAGGGATCCTCTTCCCTTTTGGAGGCATTTCTTTAATCATTTTTAGGCAAAAGAAAAACTATAATAATGTCTATCTTGACAGTTCAATCTTTATCTAGTTTAAATAAAGTTTTTAACCATAAATACTTTGTTATAGAACAGAAAAATGACCATTAAACTTGTTTGATTGAATCAAAAATTCAATCAAATGGAGAAATTGTGAATCAAGAATAAAAACTGATTAAATATTCAGTAAAAAAACAAATCTTTTTAAATAAACTGATCAGAAATTGTCTTGAAAAGCTCCTTCACCATAAAAATAATAGAACTTTTTTATTAAAAGTTCTACTGCTGACAAATAACTTAATGTGAGTGATCCATAAGATTGGAATCATCATAAATTTTATCTAAGTGAAACGTTAGCTTCTAAGTAAACCTACGAGAATGAAACCATGTTGTCTTACTGTCGAACGTTGGAGACCACGGCAGCGAAGAGTTTCTCCCAGGCGTACATCTTTATGATTCTTATTCCAGACACAACCTCGTTCATCGTTCGGATTCTGTTGTCCGTAAGAACGGCAGTTTTGCTCCTGAAACCACAAACAGAAGGCTGCGTTTCACACGTGCGCATAAACATTTTCCTGCCGCTAGTGTCAAATAACATAAAACACTGAAGTGCAGCGTACGAAATAAGGAAACAAAGTTTGCATTATCAGTTTGCATATCTATTTGAAGTAGGTTAAAAAAAAAACTAACTCATGCCGGCGTCAGTTCCCCAAATAACCTATAGGGGTCTTGTTATGAATTATAGTTCATTTTTATTCACTTTAACTTTTTAAATTTACATAGAGTCTAAGTTGTAGTTTTATAGTTAGTCTAAGTAACAATAAGATCAATTACGTTTTTCATATTTGAAATAAAGGCAATTTTTTAAAAATAAAAATCGGTAAAACAAAAATTTTTTTTTTTTTATTATTTACTGGAATATTTTTAAAGAACTAAGACCAAAAAAAGGGGGCGCGGTCTTTTGAATAACACGCTCATTTTTAGAAAAGGCAGTGGTTTAGTGACATCACATTTGGCGGGGGTCATGTGACCACCAACACGCCACGTCTATTTTTAAAGCTGTGTTTCAAAGTAAATTGAGTAATAAAAAAATATGAAAGTGTAGTGCAGTCCTCATGGACATAATATCCTTCATAAGAGGTAAAGAATTTTATTTTTGATGTTTTTGGGCACTGTGTTACTTTGGTGATAAACCCCCTAGTGGTTACTTGGTGAATTAAGCTAGCTCTGGTTAGCTTAGTTTCTAAATGCGCTTCGATCTGGAAGTGATGGTGTTTTATGGGTAATGGGGATAACTTTCTGTATGTGTATAATCTTTCTTTTTTTCTTTTACCACTTTGTTTTTAAGATGCCACAATGACAAAAATATCCTTGATGTAAATCGATAAAGTTTTTCAATCTAAAGCAGGAGTTTTGTTTTCCTTTGGAAAGCGTCTCTGAAGTAAACTGTTTATACTTCTTTTAGGAGAAAACATTATTTTGTAAAATTGATGTGTGATTTCACCTAAACTTTGAGAAAAGTCTCCCAAACATGGTTTGGGTGGGCATCAGGAACATGAGCACCACCATTCCAGCCAAACAGGAAGGCCCGATCTCCACCCAAAGCAGCCCGACCACGGCAGCGGCCTGCAGAGGCCCCACCCACAGGAAGTGTAGGAAGATGGTCACCTGGTCAAAACAGATCACAACAATTAAGTTAACTAATAATATATATTTTTTTAAAAACATTTCGATTAAATAATTTATAATAATAATAATAATTTCATCTTTTGATCTGTTTTCAAAGCATTCCAGTAGTCTCTTAATTATGATTGTGCCGTTTTTTGCCAAAATAAAAAACCTGTGCCGTTTTCTAGGCCCACCCCCTTCCCCAGCTGAGAGCTCCCTGTTCACATGCTATCTCACTAGCATACAGCCCCTCGCACTCCCAAATCTAAGTTGCGTTCACGCTGACCTGAGCAACGCAGGCTCAAGCGGCTACTTCCCATGAAAAGGTCTGCGTTAATGCGTGTAAACGCGCACTTTGGGCTTCCACGTTCAAAACATTTGTTCATAGCTACCAACGTTTTTACGATCATTTTCAGGCTGTATCTACAAAACGCATAGCCATTGAACGCGGCTAAATCAGGTCAAATCTGGGACTCTTGATGTGGTAGAGTCAAGAGCGTAGCTGGTTTACCTGGTTAACCCAGAGCCTGACGACATCTGCGTTTGTTTATCAAATAAATATAAACCAAAACCACTCTCCTGACGTTAATCCACATCCGCCATTGCAATGAGACCAGCAAGGAACCCAACTTTTTTGGTTTCATGCTAGAATTGTGAGATCTGCACCGCTTCAGCATTTCGCACCATGCTTCTTCCAACTGACATGCGCAACAGTAGCAAAAGAGGAAGCCCCTCCATGCTTGTACAGTGTGAACACGTTCTTGAACGTGCATTAAATGGTATATGTGTACATAGCTTTACAGCTTTATAGTGAGTCGGTATGTAGGCAGAATTTTCTTGATATTCTTTTGGGTTTTTAGGAGTTTGGAGCTTTTCTATATCAACACCCTTTGACCTTTTTTCTAAGCACGGGTTTGCTAGAAGTATGGCGCCTCAGATCCTTCTCCTATCCAAGTGTTCTGAGCATGACTCCTGTCTTTTTCTCCTCACTACAAACACGAAAGACAGAGCCCCACTGCCAAGAAACCAAACTCTCAGTGGGATCCGTTATTTTTCCAGCAGGCGCTGCCTCCACAGATTGAAACTACTGAGAGACAAACAGGATTTGGTGCCCAGAGTGTAAGGAAGCCTCCACCTCATGCTAAGAAAGAGGTTCTGCTCACTTCCCTAAAGGCACACAGCAGAGATAACGTAACATCTGCTGGTTTCTCTGAAACCGTACTCCCGTGACCCCACAGAGAGGACGGCGTTTTCTCATACTTCATCAAACTTGTTGACGTCATTGGAGAGTAGGTTGACGATCTGACCCGTGGTGGTTTTTCCCATGGCTAAGCTGCTCAGAGACAGAGCCTGCAAAGACAGAAACCACAGCTCAAACTCTTTGCTGTTCCGCAAATATTGACTATAAAGAGGCGGACCTTCTTGTAGATCATGTGACACATGGCCACTCGGATCTTCATGCCCGCCCTCTGAACGTGGTAGAAGTAGAGGTGATGAAGCAACGCCAGGCCGATGGTGAGGATGGACAGGCTGGCCGCGTAGCCGAGCGTCTCGTGGAACGCCTTGACGTCATTTGGATTATAACTCTCAAAGTATTCAATCATTTTGCCCAAAACCACCGGCTGAACCACCTTGATGACCTCCTGATTCACAGAAGAGAACACGCCAGGAGATCAAAAAATCCACAAACAACACCCATCGTTTGGGGGAGAGCAGTCGTACCTCCAGTAGAGTAAAGAATCCCAGCACTGAATAGGACTTCCAATAACACCGAATCAAAGATTTCGCCAGACTAGGCGTTCGCATCTCCTTGGTGGCGTTTAGGACTTCCTGGTCCCAGTATCTGTGAAGAAAAGCTGCAGCATGAATCCAGGATTTTCTGATCTGATCTGATTAAGTTTGAAAAGCATTAAAAAAAAAATTCAGAGAAAGAACAAAAGCGATCCTTGGATTTCCTGATGCAGAATCTTTAGGTGGACATGATGAAAAATAAACCGTTAATTAAAAATGTGAGGATGCTTAAGCACTAAAGGAAGTGAGTAAAACCGGAATAATAATAATGATGCAAATGTTGCTCAAGTCAAGAAGTTTGAATACAGACTAATACCTGGATTTTTTTGTTACTTTGCTTTAAAAAAGTATTCATATAAAGATAAATCTGTAAAAAAAAATACAAAATGAACATTTGAAAATGTATTAAATGGAGATAAAAATGAACGTTTTATTTTATTATTTCTTATATTCTGAATCTAAAACTGTGTAAAAACAGATGTTAAGTGGAATAAAAGTAAGAAAAAAACGTCTCTGAAGGTTTGAATAAAAATATATGGAAGAAACTTTGAAGCCCTGAGATTTAGACAAGTTGTTTTGAAAAGTTTGAACGTTTTCCTCATTGATTTTCACAAAACAAAAAACAGTTTAAAAAAACAAAACTAATAAAAATGAGCAAAGGTAACCTTAAAAGAAGACATATCCTGAAAGCAGATTAAAACAGGGACCAAGTATGAGTTTAACAAAAATTTGTTGATTAAAAATTCATATTTTTCCACCTAAATTGGTGTTTTTCTGCTTTCCTGCAAAAGACATGCGACGTTCTGCTGGGAAGCGAGACGAGTGCAACAACTGTTGGCTTTTTAGGAAAATTTTGTTTTGATGTTTTATGCATTTTTATGCAATATATATATATAACTATTTATGTTTAAGATTTTTAGAAACTACTGAGGTCATTTTTGCTCAAACCTCAATACTGAAGCTTGCAGGATCAACCCTGCAATACAAAAAGGAAATCATACCCATAATCCTTCACTGTCGACAACAATGACATATTCAAAACATAAAAAAGACGGATCGAACAGGATGCAAGAAGCGTCCTTTAAGAAACCACCAAAGGAAAAAAATAATAATTGTTTAAAGAAAGAAATAATACATAAAAAAATAACAATTTAAATAGAAATAGAAATAATAAGGCATTAAAAAACAATTTATTTCATTAAAAAAACAACCAAAAGTTGTCTTTTTGACCCAAAAATTTGAAGAATTACTTAAAAAGTAAGGTTACTTTGTGGGTTTTGTCATATATTTGATATCCCAGAACAGCTTTTTTTAATTCAAGCCCAGAACAACACAAACTTTTATGAGTTCTGCTGGGTTTTGGTACCTCTGCAGCTCCTCTCCCAGGTGATCCGACCTGTCTTCCGGCAACACTTCGTACATGTCATCTTCATCCAGCCTGCGCTTGGATCCAATCCGGAACAAAGGGTTCAACCACCTGAGGAGTGGACGAGAGAGGGTCAGCGGAGCTGCAACACCACGTGGAAAACTTCATTCAAATGGGAGAAAAACCAGGAAAAAAAGGCAGAAAATTGGGAGAAAGCCACAGAGATAATCCTCCATGTCTCTGTAGTCTTTTCAATTTTGTGTTGGTGTTTCCTTTAAGTCACAGAAGGGAAATGACCGACAACTTTCCAGAAATAAATGTATCAAGGCTGCTTCACAAAATTCAACAGCTTTAAGCAACGGCGTGATTTTAGACGTCAATGTTGCCGTTTTAAGGTCGACAAAAGCTACTTTTTGATCCAATAAGCACATGAAATGTTGCAAAGCTCGTCTGGAGATGATGAGATATCAGCTGATAGAAAAAATAAGGACACTGGTTTCAGATTCTCTGCCTAGAATCAGGAGAATAAACTACATAAAAGCTCTATAAATGAATATTTACAGCTTTGTGAGACGTTTGCTGTGTTTTCAGCAGGTTCCTCTGTGAGGTTTCAATCCTTGCCTGACCTTGTGTTGTAGAGACACAGCAGGAAAATCTTGAGAAAAAAAATAACTACCTATAAAAATGAACTTTTTTTGTTCATTTTATGTACTTTTCACAACCATTTCTTCATGTTTTTTACTTTTCGTACCATTAGAGCTCAATAAACTGATTGGTTGAGGCTTTGGTTACATCGTTTTTTTTATTCGATTACTTCTACAGGTCAATTTCTAGCCTTCTATTCAGTTTCAAAATTACTTCCTTTCCTTTCGGTGTTTCCCTTCAGGAGTCGACACAGCGAATCAGCTTCCTCCGTCTGACCCCTGTCTTCTGCATCCTCCAGTCCAGCACCAGCTCCCTTCACGTCTTTGTTCACTGCATCCATAAACCTCTAGACCTCTTGCCTGGCGGCTCTAGACTCCTTCCACCAAACTGACTCGTCCGAACCATCTCAGTCAGACTTCAAAACTTCAACTTAAACCTCCAACTCAATCTCAGTTTTTTCAGTGTCTGGATTTCTGACAGTTTGACACAAATGTAAAGGACTACCTTTGATTCAAAGTAATCCCCACTTTACTTAAGTTACAATCAGTGCATTACTAATCTCTTGACTCTGGGCAATGTTTATCTTGATTTTCGAAATGTTACCTAAAGTCCATTTACGCTTTCACATTAGACCAATTTATTCTACATGTCAATTAAAACCTTTCTATTCAGTTTTCTATTCATTTTACGCTAAAATGCGAGTATTTGGAGTACTTCTTTCACTTTTGCCTATTTGTTTAAGGAGATTTGTAGAGAAAAAACTTTATATTTGCAAGAAAAAAATTGACACTGATTTATATTTATCGAATCACTTTTTGTAAGTTGTAGCCTTTGTTCATAAACGTTTAACAAGTTAAAAGGCTTTAATGCAAGTTGTATTTCAATGCTTAGAAAACTTTTGAAAAAGTTCCTCATTGCTTTTTTAAAGGAAAAAAAAGGCTTTTTGAATGTAGTTGTATTTGAATACTTTTACTTTGTAGTACCAGTCTGTCCATGACTAATCTCTGAAGTCAACGGGAAAAGTTTACCTTCGTTTCAGGAATATTCTGTGTATACTTTCACAGATACTTTTACAGACATGTCAGTTATATTTTGTTTACTCCAGTACTTCAATTACGTCACCTTGACTGAAATAACTAGTCAAAGAGATAAAGGAAGTAGTTGAACGTGCTGTTTCCACTGTGTGCAGTGAAGTCGTTGGAGTTCCAAGTGAGAATAAGTCCGCACGTGACCAACACTTCGGCTGCTCTCCCATTGGTTCGAACGCTCGCGCTCACTTTGCGTCGACTCACCAGAAAAAGATCTTTGAGAAAATGTTGGCGGTCGCTGCCGGGTTGATCTTGCCGACTTTTTCCATGGCTCGCGGGGCTGACTGACAGCTCGCCTCCCCCCGCCACAGAGTCCCCCCCCCCCCGCTCCCCAACTTAGTCCTCTCCTTCGAGAGCTGAAACTTCAGGCTCCGCGTCGTAACATCTTCGCCGTTAAAGGCGGCGTTTCGGAGGCGTGTTGCACAACATGCGGCTTATTAGCTAGCAGCTAAGGTGAAGTCACCTATCTGACCCGCCCATCGAGACATCTGATTGGCTACAAATATTAGACGCCTCCTGCTATTGGGTTTTTGCCTGGGGCGGGTTAACGTGATTGGCCCACAGTTCGTTTTAGTTTCTTTTATTGTTTGGGGCGTTCAAAGATAATTTGACACTTTTTTTTACTCAATACAATAAAAATCAGAATGGGAAAAAAATAAAATGCATTTGATATCACTTTAATTGTTAATTTTCGTTGTCAAAAGCCTTTGTTCAGAAACTTAAAACTAAATCTTTATTCTTAATTTTACAATACTGGATGAATGGATAGATATCCTTTTGGATATCCTTATATGTAAACTCGCCATTCACTTTATTAAGTCCACCTTGCGAGTACCGTGTTGGACCCATTGACTGTACATGGAGAACTGGACTGAGCAATCTCTCCTCCCTCACAGTTCCAAACAGGAAGTACCTGCTGGCTGCAACAAGCCAAAAACCTCTGTTGAGAAATAAACTGTTATTTCATTTATCAGAATAACTATTCTTGTTCTGATGTGTTTTTATTAACATCTACTTGCTAATCCTAATTTTTTTTTCAATTATACATTTCGAACAAGCATGCTCATGATTGGCGACATTAGTTGCCATAGAAACGTTGACTCAGACCAATCAAGGTCATCTGGCTCCAAGTGTCAACGCCCATATCACAGAAAAATGGCGAGTGAATTGGCTTAAATTCTCTGGAGCCGGAGGTAAGGCACTTTGTATTGCCTACTTTCCACTAGTCAGGTCTGGACCGGACCAGTACTTTGAGCGTTTCCATTTTAAAAAATTGACCCATTAAGCACGACAGACTTCACGATTTGTGACGATTTTAGATCCCACATTGGTTGTAGGTTGATAGAACAATGGAACAGACCAGTTAGGGTGAAGCTACTGTCGTTACACGATTAAATCCATTGATTGGCGGAAGGGCATTGCGACAAGAAAAAGCGTCCAACCAGGGCCAACGGTTCCAAACATTCAGTTGTTGCCGGCTGTATTCTTTTGTCGCCTCTTGCGATCTTATTGCAAAATATATTAAATTCTTTGCATGTACGAAATACTAGAACCCAAATATAAAAAAAAAAAAAGGAGCTGATGCACAATCACCATTATTGTTGCCGTTACCATTCATTGTAGTCGCACCGCTACGTCATCGGTCTACACCCCGCATGTGCCTTGATGGTGCAACACAATGGAAACGCTTGCTTGAATTGCCCGGACCATTCTAAACCAGCCAGGAGATGATGGTTGGAATCGCCTTTTACTCGCCATTTTGATGCTCAGTTTGAGCAGCAGATCGTCTTGATCATGTCTACGTGACTAAATGCATTAAATCGCTGCAATGTGATTGGCTGATTAGAAAATTGCATTAATGAGTGGTTGGACAGGTGTACCTCATAGTGGACAGTGATGTGTATATATATATATATATATATATATATATATATATATATATATAATTACATAATTTCTTTTGTATTTATATTTGAAACGTAAATTCAATAATTTTTAATTACTATGTGTTTCATGACGCAATCTTACAACTTTCCTAAGAATTTTCTTTCCATTCTTACATGAAAACATTATCTTGGAGACAAATTTCCAATTCCTTATTTTACTTCACATGATTATCAGCTCCTGTAGTGGCCAGGAACTTTTTACTTAGTCATGCTTCCTCAAACTGATTTAGAAATCTGGGGAAAAAAAACTGGGCCATAGTTTACGATACAGAGTCCATTATTCACCTCAACCAGTACAAGCCTGAAACTTTGTAAAACAACTCGTTTTGCTCCCTTCTGAAGTTTGCCGGCTCTGATCCTTCTCGTTGACGGAATTGCCGTTGAATCAAAGAGGAAACTCTACAAATAAACTACATGGATGATTAATGCTCTTTGACTTCCCACAGGTGTTTCCTGTACTAACATGAAAGGGCTCAAGAGAGCATGCAGGCGTCTTTACCGCCTTCATCACAGTATGGCACTCCTTTTTCCAGGATGTAGGGTTTTTTCAACAACAAAAGAGAAAAACTGTCCCGTGCAACAAAGGTCAGCTATTACACATGCGCTGTCATTAAGATAACAAAGCAGCGTGCTCATGACTCTGAGCTTTTTCCTCTAGCTGATGTTTAGCTTAAAGAGACGGAGAGAAATGAGGAGATAATTTGCATGCAACTGACTTGAGCTCTGTCATTATCTGAAGGGGGATCAGAGCTACTTTATTGTGCTCTTCAGTCACTAAACGTCATCCTTTTTTTATATTCTTTGCTGAAATATTCTAATACAGTAAATCTGCAAGATTGAGTAAAGTGCACAAAGTTTCCCTCTTTTAATAGTTTACGTCAAAACATCGTCCATCTGTTTTAGAATCAGAAAAAGTCTATTCAGCAATTAGACTGTTACCATGACCAGAAAGGCCTGAAAACTGAGAGTGACTGGATATATCCAAATTGACCCTGGAAAGGGAATCATCAGAAAATCCTGGTTTGCGTGTTGCACTTCGTCATGCGGTTTATTTAAAGAACATACGTTTGCAACAACTTTCCAAGTTCCTGTTCCCATCAAACCTTTCCCCGGGTTTGTTCTTGAAAAATCTCATGACACAGACGGCCATAGCATTAGCCTTACTTATGTGGAAGCTAGTAAGTATCAATAGGGTTTCTACAACCTCCGTCATTGCATGTGTAAATTAATTTAAAATTCTGTGCTTTCCTCTACTGAAAGCTGAGGACTGAGTGTTTGCAACCTTGGTGATGCAAATGTATTCCTGGAGAAGGTTGGTGGTGCCTGGTGGTGACATCCACATGCTAAAGTATCACTCTTTTCTCCTTTTGATAGGTATTGTTCACACCCTCAGTTGCTCCACGAAACAGCCTTTTTTCCACAACAGTGCAATGCTTAGACTCTCCAGAGGTAATCTCAGAGGTGGAAATGGGTGCGAAAGGGGTGACATGGAATGACAACAACCCTGCAGGGATGTTGACCGTGTTTTTTAGAAAATAAAATACATTTTTAAAGTTTGTTTTAGGCTTTTTTTAACTGTAAAAAAAACAACTCAGGATAATGGCTCCACACTCATACTTGCTCACCTGTTTTTCCTCCTTTCTTGAAATAATCTAGATGGATCTTGCCCAGATAGTGTTCAACTATCAAGCTATGTTTACATCCCCGTTCAAGCGACCAAATTCGATGAAAAGTCTGTCTTTTGGGCTTCCGCGTTTAAAATTTCTCATGTTCACGCATATTTTAAGTCCATTTTGGGCTCTACGTACAAACGAGCAGCCACTGACCGCAACTGAGAGTTAAACCAGGTTGACTGGATTTGGCAGTGACAGATAGTTGGCATCCTGTTTAATTCATGGAAAGTGATAACTTTTTGAAAATCGATCATAAGAAGAAATTAATAATTGCGGTTTGTGCGCGTCGGAATTTTATGACACCAAGTCACCAAGATTAGTATCACTTCAACATTTTGTGTCAAGCTTCTCTTAAATGTAGGTGGCGGACATGCAAGAGTATCAGGTGGCGCCAGTCCACTGTGAACACCATATGCTAACTCCCGTCATATGAACGTAGCATCACAACTGTATTTCTACTGTGTTTGCAGCATTAAGCAAACCACGAGCTAACGCGGAGTCTCGTCGGTTATTTTGTCTTTTCATTTCCTGCATCAGAACCATTCACAATGCATAGCACTTATAACATTTATTGCCTTTCCAATAAATGCCCTCACTTCATCTTTATGGTCCACTGGGTAGTCCATGGATCCCTCACACTAAAGTAAACCTGCCTGAGTAAAGTTCACATCTTAACAGTCCTGTTGCAGCACAAGCTGAAGGCTACCGGTAGTTCATCTTCTGCAAGCTATGTCCTCCACACATGTCAATGAACAACCAGGAGAGCAAGACATTCAGTCTTTTGGCAAGTGCTCTATTTTCCTAAAACGCAAAGCAGACATTATTTTGCTGCTGCAATAGTTCTCTGAATTGTTCAAATCTACGATGACGCCAAAAATGGTTAAAATCTATGACAGTACCAAAAAGAAATGCGATTTCTTTGACAGATGTTTGGACAATTCATCTGAATGGATTGATCAACTTTTTTGTCTTTTTGTTTTTGCAGCACAAATGTCCTTAGTTTTTGTCGTCCCAGCCTGCTGTTTGTCCAATCGTTCAAACTTCTACACAGTGAAATACAAGTCTTTTCTGAATTGTTAGCCTTTAAACTATGAACTGATTCCAAAGTAGCTGTTTTCTGACAATACAAGACTTAGTTCACTTTCAGAGTTGACAAAAATAAGATGCAAGAGAACCCTTCACGGGACCTATGCGGCCCACACGGAAGCTACGGCCTACAAGGGGCATATACGGGCCTACAATCGACACAGGCCTAACGCCAACACAGAGCCTATGGTGGGTCTACTGCCGGCACAGGGCCTATGCGGGGCCTACAATCAACTACAACCTGCAAGGGGTCTACTGCCTACATGGGCCTACAGCCGACACAGGTCACGAAGTCTTCAAAAGGTCTACCATCTACACAAGTCTAGGAAAGGGCAAATGCCTACACAGGGCCTACAGTTGACCAGGGCCAATAGCCTACAAAAGGTCTTCTGTCTACACAGGGCCCCTCGCCTCCATAGAGCATACAGCCTACATGGGGTCTACTGCCTGCCTTGGACTGAACTTAGAGTGAAAAATTAGGTAAGCTGTTGTCTCACAGCAAGGCTGCAGACATTTTAGAAATCGCTCTTTTTCTAGAGTCAGCTTGAATGCAGTTGCATCTCATTACTAAAAAGAATCCCATACCATGGATCACTGTTCCTAATAATGGTTAAAAGGTGGCACTGAGTTCAAGAACCTCAACTTTGGTCAGAAGTTTCAAAGTAAATCTCTAAATTCTCTAAAAATCAGATCACTTTTCTAAAAGTTTTACTCGAAAATTAGAAGCAATTAAGCAAACTATTAATTCAGAACAAACCCAGCTTGGCTAATGTGCAGTGAACATATTTAACTTTGCAGAAGTCATTTGGCATCTTTTGGCTGGAGTTTATGCCAATAAATATCTGGTTACTGTTTGATAATTGTGATTTTGTGCAAATTTAAATGATAAAACCAATCAATATAGGTTCGATAGAAACACCTGAGTGGCAGATTACCAGCAAATACTTCTGCTTTTAAACAGGATTACTGCCCTAATAAACCAGATCTCAGCTTTCTTTTTAATGAAAAGGTGTAGATGATCTGCTAGATGATCACGCGCTTACTCCAAGATAACAACCTGGTCCAGCTACTGCTTTCTCATTAGTGGCTTTATGGGATTAGAAGAAAAAAAAAAACCGGTGACATTCTGAATTCTCCTAGCAACAGTAGCCATGAGGATGTCCAAGTGAGGCTTCGTGTATCAAGAGATTTCACCCTCAGGGGCTTCCCTTTCACATCTGACAGTAAAACACCTGTGCTCTGTTTTCCTGGAAGGAGGCTTATGGGAAGGCTGTTTTTTATGAGTTCTGGAGAGCCCGGCTTGAAGCACCACGAGGAGTGCTTAAATGTTTGCAGGAATTAAAGCCCTTCCACGGGAAAACACAGATTAGACGTAATCCTTGTTTGGATAGTGATCAAATTGGAAACCTCATAATTCCTCAACTGAAGATCATTTTTTACAACCAGATCAGAAGTACTCCGTGTACAGCTGAGTCATGGAGGGCTTGATTACATGTGTCAACATGTTTTATTTCAGCTTGTAAAAAAAAGGAAACTGGACATGTTCTTTGTACTTCACGTAACCACGACTCCCACCGACTGCTTAAAGTGTAATCCTGCTGTTAAAGTACAACCCCTGTGCGTGGCATCAGCCCTCACCAGCAAGGAATGAAAGTTACTCAGTAGAAAAAAAAACACGAAAAGGATAAGCCGTGATAGAACCGAGTGCAACAATTTGGGCAGTTATGGTCAAAGTGACCGATGTTAGGTAAATAAAATGAACAATTACCTGATTTTGTAAAATTAAAAACACCACAAGAGGTTTATAAACACTGCGCAGCCATTTAACACGCGTTAAAAGTTGGACTAAGTCGAACTTTGACCAATCGGGAATTTGAATTTGGCAGCGGCGTATGGATGGCATCCTTTTGATTTCACGGAAGTACCAACCATTGAGTATTGATCACGAAGGAGAAATGAATAACTGCAAAATAGAGCTGTGAAAAACAAAGATTTGCACCGCTTCGACATTTTACATCAAGCGTCTTACAACTGTAGGTACGTGCGGTAGTACCGGGCAGCGGCAGTCCAGCGTATGTCAAAGGTGCGCTAAGACCCTGCATTCAGCGCCCAATGTGAATGTGGAATTAGACCTACTCGAATCAATCACCGCTAACTGACGTCGTCAGGCTCCAACATGGTGGCGTTCATTTTATTTAAAAACGGTGACTGAATTGGCTTCATTTGGTTGGAGGCGGTTGCAAGTCATTTCCTACGGATGACATCACACTCACTTGGTCCAGTTCTCGTTTACAAGTCAAGCTGTCAGTCGCATAACATTTTCAACTGCAATTAAAGCTTTAACTTAACTAAAAAGTGACAGAATATTTTTAGGAACGTGATTGTCGGTGAAGGTTCTCATTCATTCAGGTGGTGTTGCCTTGAAGTCATGACATTTGGATTTCATCCCCTGGATAAATGAGAGCCCCCTGTGGTTAGTTGGTGAACTACACCTCCGTCCAGTTGTTTAATTTCAGATGAGCTTCAATCTGGAAGTTGAAGGACCTTTTTAGACATATTTAGTTATCTGTATACTTTAGGATCTACATAGTTTTGAATCTCATATTTGAGAAAGCCGCCTGCATTTTTTTCCACCTCTATTTATATTTAAGTAGACATAATAATTAACTGAACCTTAAGACTGTCCTTGTTCATACAGAACAGATGAGTAAATATTGACTTAATATAAATTAAGCTACCTCTCTTCAACCACTGTTCCTGAGAAACCACCCATAACCCCTAACCATTGCTTTCAAGGGCTACTAAATCTAGAAATGCAAGAAAAAGGACCAAATCTTTTAGAAACATTCATCTTTAGGTAACCGCCAGGCTGATGACTTGGAAATGGCACATTGTTATTTTTCTAATGCTATAATCCTCAGGTTTGTAAACTTGAATCTTCTAAAATTGTTTTTTCTAGACAAAACAAAGACACAAGATCCTTCTACAAATTAAAATACAATGGGAAGTGATCCTGCCTGTAGAATACTGCACAGCTGCTTCCCCAAATTCATTTGGATGATATTAAACAAGTCGTGGATCATTTTTGCTCTTAAAACCAGGTCAACATTAGACAAAGGTTGAAAGTACTTCATTAAATGCTACTTGTTTGATTATGAGGGTAATAAAGATGTGCATTCTTCTAATTTCTGCTGATGATAGCTTGCCAAAGTGACAATGAGATGCAGAGCTGCAGAAGATCTTTTCTGCCCAGGTAAAGTTGCTTACATTGCTGTGTTTACAAAATCACTGAAAAAAGAGCAAAAGCAAAACAATTTCAGTGTCTTACACTAAAGTAAAATAAATTTGCTGTTGACTATTCGCACACAATTTCTAAGTATATGCGACCAGTGTTGAACTTTCTTTCTTGGCCGCTCTTATTTTGAAAGCTGAAAATACGTGACCTAATAGCCGCACTTAAAATATTTGCTGTGCTGCTTGGTAAACATTCCTGTTTTTACAATTACCCCGTAAAACACTAGATACCCTTCATTACGACAACTAAACTTGCGTCTTGGGCGCAATTAAAATGCAGACATGCAGCAGTGTGCATCATTCCCACACGTTTTAGGTGTGGCCAACTTGAATTTCCATCAGTTGTTATGGTTGCAAGTACGTGCGAATAACATCAGGCAAAATTTAAACCGTTAAAATAATACCTGCTGAAATAAAAGGTCGATATTTTCAATGGAGCATCAAATATGGGAGCACTTTTCAAATTTGTATTTTGATTTGTGAACGATCTAAGGGAGGAAAACGAATACAGTTAGGCAGGACGTTTAGAAAATAAATAACGTACAAATTTCTGTTACAATTAGTAAGGTTACCTTTTATTATTTACGTAAAATTGTCTGACGTCACAGAGAAAAGGGTCCTTTTCCATCATTGGAAAAAGAAAACAGGAAGTTTATTCCTTTAGAAAGTAAAAGCAGAGCCAAACAATGGTAGGATTGGAGAATTACATTATTTTGTTTTTTTTTTCAACTTTGATCCACACTTTTTTTAAAACTACATAAGAGGATTTTTTGGTTAACAATTAAAAAACTTTTGATCTCTGTGGTCTACGGCTACCCAACTACTATTCCTAGAGCAGGTGTGATTTCTGGATATTTTTCCTGTTTTTTCCTCAATTAGAACAACTCAGTAATGTGTCAATGCCATCTTTCTACCACTTGGCGGAGCTAAAATGCTGTCAGGTGATGATTTTTTTTTCAGCTGAGTTCACATTTGGATTCAGTTCAATTTTAATTCTATTTTTAACAAAAAACAGTTTATCATGATTAGTGATGGAACTAAATGGAGTTAGAACTTAAATTTCACCTTGTTGATTGCTTTTAAACATTTTCCAGTATAATGCAGTAACTAGTCTTTTATGTCAGTTTTTAAATGATTCCTCTCTAGTTTATATAAAACTCACATTATGTTTGATATAACTTGAGTATCTGCACGCAAAAGTGTTTAGGTTGAGTATTTTTGTTCTGATTTTTGCTAAAGAACGCCATCACGTGAAACAAGACGCAACACAGCCAGGAACCGAAATGTAGAAGAGTCTGTGAAGCAGTTTGGAAATAAAAAAATTAAAAATGTCAACAGAATTTAGGTAAAAACTAATTAAACCCAAGTCTTTTTTCCCCGTCATTTACAGGGCCTTATTGGTTTCTGTAAACATGGAATAATTTCTGTCAAAACCTCATTAAAAGAAAAAGTTAGATGTTTTTATCAAGGCAGGAATTTAAATTTGGTGCTAACTTCTCTAAATTAAGTACTCGTGTAATACAATCAGAAGGTTTTAAACATTTATTGATTTAATAGTAGATTATAGGTTTTATGGTTTAAAGATGAAAGTCATTCATTAGCATACGTCTAAATGAGCAAACATCAACGAAAAATTAAAACAACAATAAAATCTGGTCTGAACTGATCAAATCTGACCCTACAGATGATTTAAAAGATCCTTTTCCAATTAGCCATCATTCTCCATCTCTGCGTTATCGATGGGGCACAGACCCACGAAAGCCTCTCGGCTTTCATTGATGTCCGAACCACAAACAGGCATCAGATTTCCAGGACTGTCCACACCAGCACGCTGCGTTATTTGTCAGCATTTCATAAAACGATAAAAACTGCCACTTCTACACAAACTTTAAGCAGCATTTCTAAAACCAAAATACAGGCGACTAAAGTGACACTTTTGATGTTTTACTGGAAATAATTCTTTTTTGTTGCTTAACAGTTGAATATAAATGCCAGCAACATACATAATCTTCATTTTCTATAAATTACAGCTAACATTTTGAGGAAAAAAACATTCAAGGATATAGAAGAATAGAGTAAACACTGCAACTAAGAAAGATTAATCGGTCTTTATACAATTTTCAACATCAAAATGTATATTTTTGTGCATTTTTGGTGTGCAACTCTCCATACGTTCACAATGTCCAGTCTAATTTCATTTTTATACGTACCTTAAAATAATTCACCCAAGACCAACTTGTCAATATTTCTGTGTTCAAGTATATCTGTTTTTTAAACTTTGTTTTACTAATTTGTATTCAAAATGATTTTATCATTTATATATATATATATGAAACATTTGTGTATAAAAGTGTTTTTTAATGTAATAATGTAAGTAATGTAAACAGAAAAAAGGTTGAAAAGTTCTTTCCTGTTGATGGAAACAAAGGTTATGTCTCTGGCAACAACAAATGCAATTTCACAATTTAATTTATTTTTCTTAAATGTTTTAGACTGCTACACCGACAGTGTTTCCAGCTCTTTATTAGGATTGAAGTCTAATGGACCAATCTAAAAGTCTTCTTTGTTTTTAAGGCATTAGGAGGTTTATTATGAGGTGGCTTTAGCGTTATTGGTCCAGCAAAAAAGTCTGTGGTTATAATCTGATGACCAGATAATTGAGACATCCAGATCCTATAGGTGTTTCTGACCATACAGAAACCATCATGACTATTGGTCAAACTTTCTGCAAAAATAATATTGCCATGTTGTTGTAAACAAAGGAACAACACTTCAACTTCCTGTATGAAGCAGGTTAAAGAACAAAAACAAATAACCTCTTTGCTCCTGCATACAATGGCCAAGCTAAAACTAAACTGTATCCATTTTTAGATATATGGTCAGTGCACTAAATAAATACAATCTATTCCATCCACCCGTACATCCTCTTCCACTCGTCCAAGACCAGGTGGCAGGGTAGCAGGTAAGCATCCCTAGGGGCACTTAGCATCACCTGTACACCTCAGGTGTGCAGTCAGTAAGGAGCCAAAGTACTCGCACTTTATAAGCGACTAGAGTGAGGCATAAGGGCATCGTCCGACAGAATCTCCCAAATTGTTAGAAAACATCTGAGTTGTTCAAGCAGACTCCCTCAAACTTTATGTACAAATAAGAAAGTCTGGAGAAGATGCAGGTTTGTATTCTGTAACATGAGTAACATGCACCGTCAGTGTAGATTTTTATCAAATGTTGCTGTGACTTCTGGGAACCGAAAAAACTGCCAGTTCTCACCCGCATCTGCACAAATACTTGGAAAACTACAGTGCCTTACTGCTGCGCAGCACGGTTGGTCCCGTCCACTGAGCGTAGGGAACTAGGACAGAAGATTCTCATCGATTTTGGGGGAAAACTGGATGAAGACAAAGTAAGAATGTAAGATTAACAAAAGAGAATCCAGTAGGAACCAAAACAGAAGAAGAAAAGATCTTTTATGCAACAGAGGATTCAGAAATCTGGATAGCGTTCGAGCTACGGAAAAGATCAGGGATGAAGATCCGCGTGGTCCAAATTTGGGGTTTCTTGCAGTCCGCCCTTGGCTGGATCTTCGTGGCCTGCACCATGGCCATGGAAGGCTGGAAGATCAGTGCCATTGGAGGGATGGGCGGCTCAGCCATGATCAAGGTGGCCTGGTACTGGTCCAGTTTATGGAGATCCTGTTTCACAGATTCAACTGCTGTCTTCAATTGTCGAGATTTCGGCGTCCTCTGGTCTGTGGAGCGTAAGTGAGCGTCCAATTGATCTAAAAGTGCATTTATCATTTCTTACAAACATTTGCCAAGACGTCCTTTCTTTTTATACGACTCCAGTGCATGTCCAGATCGTGAGAGGCCTGCTCATGGGGGCGCTTTCTTTGGGCATGCTCGGGTTTGTGCTCAGTCTGTTGGGCATGGAGTGCACCTACATCGGTGGAAAAGACCTGTCGAAGCATCGAAAGATCTACGCAGGCGGATGGTGCCATATAATCAGTGGTAAATACTATTCCTTTCCTTCCTTGTTCAGTTTAATCAGTGTTTTCTCATCTCCTAATTCTAAGGGCGTTCTTATATGCATTTCAACATCAAACATCAAGACAACAATGGAAATAAATGGAAATAAATTTCTATACTTCAGGTTTTACAATCAACTCCTAATATGCAACATATTTCAACTCATCTGACACAAGAGAAACATTTTTAAATAAATTAAAAAATTGTGTGAGATCATCTGCAAATGTTTAAGTCGCATTTCTGATCAACTTCTGATCCATTGTAAAAGCCTTCCCAGTGGTCTTGTAATTATTTACTTTTTAAAAAAACTTTTTTTTTTTTTTTTTTTTTTTAAAGACAAAGTTTCTGTAGAGCGGCAGTAGTTTATTATAACCCCTGGTGGAGCAACCCCACCCCCCCTTCCCCTCCCTGTTCTTGAGAGTTTGGAGCAGGGATTTTGCGGCCCAATCAACATATTTTCACAAATACAAATCTTTTTCAAGCAACATTTTTTAGTCTGTTCCTGATTTGCAACGATTTGAATTCAAAAAAATAATCAGAAAGGTAATTCTGAGCTAAATGTTCTTTATCTATGTCCTCAATCGTCAGTAAAATGTCACGAGAACATGTTTAAAACACTAAAAACACAATTTTCATCAGTCAGGGTCCTTCAGGGGTTTCCAAATTTTCTATTTTATAAATGTCACTGGAATTTTTATTCCATTCCCAGAACAATCCCAACATGGTCCTAAGTGTCTCAGATACATCTCAAACTGTTTTCATTTTAGTTTCTGTAAAACCCCAAAATTGCCCCAAAAATTGGTATAAATTTTCCATTAAATTAATCGACAGAATAACGATCAAATTGAGAAGCCGACAACTTGATGCAAATAGATATTTTTGATAGGAAATACATTATTGCGTGTGTTGATCTTTAGTGCCGCCTTAAATTTCTTCTCTGGAACTTCCAGCTTGTAAGTAGGCAGGAAGAGTACCTTTAACTTACTAACTTGGTAGCATATAAAATACTAAATACACAGCAAAAGTTGAATTTTGAAGTTAAATTGACCCTTGTTTCAAAAACCCTTGTTTATTTTATGTCTTGCAAGGAAAAAAAAATCTTATCAATTAATGTTTTTTAAACAGCAAAATAATCCTAGTTTGAGGGAAAAAAATGCCCTGGCGACTACAATTGTTTTCTTAAAATAAAAAATCTTTATAGGGCTATTTTTCGTACTTCATTGGGAGATTTGACCATTTTTTTCAAATGTTAACTTTTTTTTTAGGGGGTTTTTGCAGTGAAGAAATAATTGGTTATGTAGTTATCGTGGATTTATATTGACTCAATCTGAAAAAGCAACAGTAATGAATAGTAGATTCCATAGGTAGCAACAGTTTTCTATTGATGGTATTAAACAGTTTACAGACAAAATACACTTTTTAAAATCACAACAGGTTGAGCTTGTTTTTCTCTGTCTTTGGTCTTTTTTGAGGTGCACTATCTGCAGCTGGATATGGCGTTTATGCTCAGTATGTGTCAATGGAATACTTTAATCCAAACTTTACTGGACTAAAGTAAGTTAAAAGGCTTTATTTTAAATTTACATAATCATTTCAAAAACACTTTTCTATTTTCCATTTTTTCCCCTACAATGATGATATTTGACATTGACAGGTTTGACCTTGGGACGCCGCTGTTTCTTGGTTGGGTGGGCTCAGCCTTTCACATAGCTGGAGGCTTTTTCTACCTTTGGTCAGTGTGCAAACCCATTTGCGGGGGACAGAAAACGTAAGTACCAGCCAACTGCATGGAACGTTTGACATGTCGATTTTATTCAATTTTTCATCCCCCAAAAAATAAAAGCACCCAAAGCAAACACATTTTTTATTAACTGTATTTTTTGGAACTATAATGCGGACTTCAAAGCCTTAATTTTTGTTTTTTTTTTTAAAGACAGTGTGCTTATAATATGGAGCACGTAGTATATGGATTAATTTTTGTTTACTGATGTCAAAGCGATTTTGAGAGGGACATGGCGCTCTGTCAAAATGTCTGTCTGTTTTTTATTTTTTACAAGTTGCAAACAAGGCTGGGTATTATTGTAAATAGGCTAACGCGGCTAATGTGTAGTGGTGTTGGACTATGTCTTCTTTAAACATAGCTGGGAGTCGGTGCGCTACGTTCACACCGCCATTACCAATGCTCGTTCAAGTGGCCACTTACAAAAATGAAAATCTATGTAAATGCGGCTAAATGCGAATTCAGGCTTCCGTGTTTAAAAAATCTCACGTTCACCCGTAGCTACGCAACCGTCATCGGGCTCTACATACAAAACGCGTGACCACTTAACACGCGTTGAAAATTAAACCAATCAGAGACTCAGATTTAGTAGTGATGTATGGTTGATGTCCCTTTTAATTCATGGAAGTACCAACCGTTTGAAAGATAATCATTTAAATTTGTGCCCAGATACAATTATTTGACACCAAATCTTTCGTACATCGGAATAGAGCTGTGAAAGAATAAGCCTGGAGTAGGATTCGCGAGATTTGTATCATTTCCACATTTTACACCAACAATCTTCCAACTGTAGGTGGCGGATATGGGCTACTAAACAGTAGCAAAAGAAAAAGAAGTTCCCTCATGCTAATCCATGGGCTAAATCCACGTTCAAGAACCAAGGTTTTAGTGTGCTCTGGTTGTTTGTATCTTTGCAGGTTTTGAGAATACACAAGTGTGTAGAGTGTCACAAGCAAGCTCTAGAGTAACTGTGAAAACGGTTAATAAAGTCTGACTGATGGATTTATTTCTGACTCGTCTTGCTCAATGGGCTTTATAGTTTGGCGCGCCCCATTTGAAATATAAGTTCAAAAATACATCATTCTTTGACGGTGCGTCCTATAACGCAAACAATATGGTCCATGAAAGTTACAAGTTTTGCTTGCTGTTTTTTCAGGATAATAAAAGTTCAAGTGACAGCGGACCCAGAAAAAAACGAGTCCACTAAAGATCTGTCATCAGAGATCACGTCAAAGACCAAGATGTCCTCCATCTCCGAGCTGTCGTCCAGGAGCCGCAACTCTGACGTCTCCTCCATCTCCTCCAAATCAAAGGGAACATCCACATCAGGACGCACCACCAGGTCTGGACGGTCGACCGTGACGGGGCGAACCTCTCGAACGAGGGGGTCAGATGAATCGGCATCAAGTTCAGGCTCAGAGTCGAGACCCATATCCAGTTTGGAATCTAGGTCCAGGCAGTGGTCCCGGTCCAGCCTCTCGACATTATCAGGGTCAAGAAGCAGCAGTCAAACGGGATCTTCACGGCTGGGCAGCCTCAGAAGTGAAACCATACCGTTTGCCCAGCACTCCTACATTTGAACCTCTGATGATTTAAGGACAAACATCAACGCTCCAGACGGTTTTACTGTAGTCTCAAATGTATTTTTTATTGCGTGCGCCAGCTGTCTTTGGATTCCATTGAATTTAAAAATGTTAAACAAAAACTTTGGACTCTAGTTCTTGATTCTTGATCGCAACCATTTCTCTCGAACTCAACATTATTATGACCTTTGACAAGTAAACATTCATCACATGTATCAGGACCTACTCTGCTTTAGTCAAACATCTCTACACCCATGCTCTTGAGCAGCAGACACTCTTCAAAAAGTAACCGGTGGGCAATTTTGTACACGTCAATGTACACATCTTTATGTCTAAATCACTCCACAAAGACTAATGGGGATTGAATATTTTTTGGAAACACAAATATGTAGAATAAAAATAATAAATTCACCTAAAATGGATGGAAATGCATTGAGAGAAATTTTGAAAAAAAATGTATGTTTATGCTCCGGAAGCAATTACAGTCCAAATGCTATAAATGAAAATACATTATTGTTTCCCACTGACACAAAAATAAGCTTACATTGTGATGCTATCTTAAGGCGATAGGCAATTAAAAAAAGTTGTGTAAAAAGCAATTTGTTGAGATTTGTTACTGAGCTGTCCTCCATGTTTTAAAATGAAGAAACAAAACCCCCAACAGCCACGTTTTTTTTTTCCCCAAACAAACAAAATAACAAAAGGTAAACTGCATCCACTGCTGCCTGGTATAAAATCATTTGGGGGACAAGAAGAAAAGACATTCTGTTGGGATGTTTTAAGCAGCACTCCAGACACATTTACAAATTCCCATCAGTTGATACTGAGACAACCAAATCACCTGCACATTTTTGAAATCCCCAACCCCCACCTACTCTCGCTGATGCCTGCTTGTCATAGCACGATGTTTTGCCCAAAATAACAAGGAAAACATAAAGGGTAATAAAATACAGCTCATATTTTCTCCACTTTTTTGTACATCTTTGATTTTGGCTTCTTTTGTTAGCTTAAATTGTTTTAATACTAAATTAGTATTATGCAAATATTTTTTATGTCGGGCCTGTCAGCAGAGCTGTTTATTGCTGAAATTATTGGATCTCTTGTTATTTTAACCAATTCTCATCCTCTATCCATCACTCTCTTTTTTGTAGTTTGGAGTAAACTGAGAAATTAGTTGATTGCGCAAGTTTCTGGTTGCTAAAGCTAGCGCTAGCAGTAGTGGTGAAGCTTTAGCAGAAGCAGCAGCAGAAACTGACTCGTCAGGTGGTTCTGCAAACTTGAATCCCCATGCTCAGTCCAGAACATGCAGTTTGTCTAGTTGCACAAGCACAGCCCCGGCTGTGCCGGTTGTCCTGTGGCAGAATCGGCAGGGTCTCCATCTTGATTCTAATTAAGGAGGTAAACGAGCTTCAATAAACACTCCTGTGGGCCGGAGTGGCCCTTCGCCAGGGACCCGGCATGCAGCTAAGGCTGCAAAGGCTTGTGCTCATCGTAGTTAAGCATGCATGTGCAGTGGCGCATGTATCAGAGGCTGTTCGATTGGCCGTTCTGCATGTCAATCAAGTGACGTACTTCACGATGAGGATGGTCATTCGCTGACAGATTTTAAAAAAAATATATTTATTTATTTTTGATGGCCGGCGATCTACCCATATGTCCTTCTGAACATCTCTGCACTGCAGCCTGCTATGAAAGAAAACCAAATGCTGTTTTTTTGGCAATGACAAGAAGCCTGGATATGGACTCATTTGTTAGGACTTTTGCACAAAAAAATGACGACTAATGCTATAACGATTTTGGCCATGCTGTGTGTTCAGAACTAAATAAACAAAAGTGGGGAAAAAAAACACATTAAAATAAATAAAATACAAAAAAATCTAAATAATAAATAGCTACACAATTAGACAGACTTAAATATAAGTAAATAAAAAAGTGGCATGAATGCATAAAAGCAAAAAAGCAAGACACAAAAAATAAACCAAAGATAACCCTAAAAGTAAGTAAGTAAATAGGATGGACGGAGGGAGGGTCAGACGGATGGATGAACTTGCCTCCCGATATTCTATATGCACCCCCAACTGAGGCTGGCTAGATACGGCCCTGCAGTGCTGTCATTATTGGAGGTGGGGTGCACTCATTCCGCCACAGACCAAATACCAGCATCTGCTTTCAAGCTGAGCAGGGTTGAATTACTTTTGTTTCTAGAAAGTTAGTTGTTCAAGAGCACAGACTCACCATTTTGTCTCTTCTTTCTTTGCGTCACTGGTTTCTGTTGGAGGCCTGTTGTACGTGGCGGGTTACTGTTGACATATAAACACGATGGTTTCATCCTTTCTTCACAGCAAAGCTGATCTATCAAAACAGAGGTAAAACAAATCTTTAACAGCGTCAAAAGATAGAGAATAAACTGTCACTAAGGGTCAAAAATCCTAGCCTGCACTGCATTTCAGACTTAAATTAGTTAAAATTTTAGCTTTTATATAGTTTTTTCAAAATAGAAAATAGTTTTTCCTCTTAAAGTAGTGAAGGGAGAGTTGATAAGAAGACCATACACATTTGGGATATTTAGGATTTAAAAAACAAACCAAAAAAAAACTTTTGTTGATTTGTTCAAGATAAAAGTCACATTTAAAAAATGTCCTCAGACCTAAATTTATGACTAAAACATCAGTTAAAATGTCAAAGTACATTCAGAATGATAAAACTTTGAAAATGTGTGCAGTATTCAACAAGTTTTTTCTTGGTAATAAAACAAAAAAAAAAAAGTTAAAATCTTTACATATTTTAACTAGTAGGGTTGTGTAAAACAACTAAGTCAAATATTAAATTTAATTTTAAAATCACAGTTTAGTACGATTGATGGTTTGAATACTATTAAATTTCAGAACGTTTTAAATTTCCCTCTGAAATGTTTTATATTTGACTTTTTTTTTTTTTTTAAATATGTTTAGAATTGGTGATTTAAACTGAGCAAAAGTGGAAAATTTCCTTTATAAAATTAGGGAATTCCTACATTTTAAAAAATCAAGCTATTTCATTAAAAAAAATAAAAATAAATCAATAAAATTACTTGAACTTGATACATAGATTTTAAATATGTTACTAATTCTAAGAGGAGATTAATTTTATGCACTTTTTTTCCTTAAAATATATATATATTGAATTAGTTTTTGCATTTCTTGCATAGTGTGCCTGACTAAAAAAAAAAACTTCCTGTAACAATTCAGGGGGAAAAAAATGAAGCAAATACGATATGTTTGACCCAGAACAAGTATTTTGTCTCAGTTTTACCTTTTTCTTTGAAGCCAGAGCACATTTTTTAATTATTGAGAAAATTAAACACGATATTTAGGCGCAATACACGTGAAGGTTTTTATTTTAAATACACGCCAGGTGCAGCCGTAAGGTATCGTTACTGTTTACTTCCTGTTTCCTGTTTAGCAATGGCCTTCAAAATAAATGCTCACCCAAACTTATGGAACACCAATGTTCAGACCGTAAACTTTGTATTTATTTTAGAAAAGAAAAAGAAAAATGCTCTTGGAAAGATACAACAAGTCACATTTGTTTCAATTGAAAAAATAATTACCTCAATTTTTGACTTTTGCAGCTTTATGATCCATATCATTAGAAAATTAACTGAACTAGTTAATACCAGTGTGAGATTGTAGGTCTTTAAAAGAAAAAAACTGTCATTTGATACTTGTATATTAATCCAATACATGCCACAAAATGTATTTGTACAGTATTCCATTACATGGCTCAATAATAGTGCAGTGGTTTAAACACTAGACAACTTTCTCATTAAATTTGTAATATATCTATAAATTAAATTATTCATTTTGGTCTAACAAAGCTTTTCTGGTAGTTTCCTTCTGGTGAAATTCAATTATTAATGTCTTTGTTTCCTTTTCAATTATGTAATGTCATTATTAATTTAGGAGCTGTCTATTAAGTATTTTACACTTCAAAAAATTTAAGTTAGACTTCCTGTCTGTTCTGAAAAATGGGAAAACGTTAAAGTTTAATATTCAGCTTTATCTTGAAAAGCCAGCACAAAGCCAAAAGTATTTTGGTCTGGGCTTTGTTTAATATGAGCTCCTATCAACAACATTCTACTATTTTATTATTTTTATAATTGTGATTATTAATAATACAAAAACTCTTACAGAGTGTACTATTTCAAAATAAGAGACATCCTCTTCATGTTGGGACTACTTCTTTATACCTACCTGCCATTTGATGTTTTTAATCCCACTAAAAATCTTTGAGTTTTATTTAAAGTATAATCATACAGTTAACATTGGAGTATTTCTGCTTCAATGTGAACTGAAATCTGCACAGTGTCCTTAAATGGAAAAGAGAGGAAAATAAACAATAAAAAAACATATTAATCTCTTAAAATATTTATTCTGCATGATGAACTTCCATCCTCACATTTGTCCACCTAAAAACAAAAATTAAACGCTTTTGGCAAATCAAATGGCTTAATTTAGTCGTTATAGACCAGAGATAGGCAACTCCGGGCCTCGAGGGTCGCAGTGTCTGCATGATTTCCGGATTTCCAAGCCTATTGGAACACGCCAGAGCGCGGCATGTTGGAAAACATTGCAGGAATGCGGCCCTCCAGGCCTGGAGTTGCCTCTCCCTGTTTTAGACAATTGACAAATTTAATTAAACATTCAAATTTATATATACATGCGCTTTATTTTGGTAAATAGGAAAAGCAAATCCTAAGGAGAGTGGTTTTTAAACACTGGGAACATGAAGAATGCTTACTGGACAAAACCATCTGAAAGATAAGAGCAACTATAAACAGAGATGCTGATGGTCAAACTACCTTCATGTCAGCAATGTCTCAGAGGTAACATCCAGTCTCACAGAGAGACGTGAGGTTCTTCTTTTTAACTTTTTTTTAAATGATTTTGGAGAATCACCATGAAGTACCGTACAGTAGTCATGTACGTGGAGATCGGCTGTTTTGTGTCCAGCCTCTGTGGCTGGATTCTGGTGTGCTCCACTCTTCCCACAGAGTACTGGACTTTCTCTGAGGTAGGCAGCATCGTGCTCACAACCTCCAACTACTACTCCAACCTGTGGAGGGACTGCATCTCCGACACCACTGGGGTGTCCGACTGCAAAGACTACCCATCCATGCTGGCTCTACCGGGTAAGACTCCCATGAAGCTTCTCCAGTGTTTAGTCAGTTATTGAAGTTTATTTTAATCTTTACATGTTTCTAATATAATAATAATAATCTTTTTACATTTCTATGCCAAAATAAGTATTAAAATTAAAACAAATTACACAACAATTGCATACAAATATTTACATCCACAATGTTAGACTCTTATTTTGTAGCCATTAATTTTCAATTCAGTCAAAAAAAAAGGCGCCAACTTCGCACAAAATTGCAATACCTCTCATATATTTTTTTGTTTGAACCTACAAACAAATTAAAGGGGATGTTGTGCATGTCTCACTAACAAACCCAAGTCCCTGATTGGTCAAAGTTCAACTGGTTTAACTTTTAATGCAGTTTCATTGGACGGTTTTGTACGGAGAATCGGAAAACGGTCGTAGAAACTTGCATTCCTATGTGTGCAGGAACGAGTTTAAAACGGAAAAGTCCCCAAAATGCGCATATATGCACATTTACGTAGACTTTTATAAGAAGTTTCAGTCTGCATGTAGCTTCACAGAAATGAAATTGAGAGTGGTTTGAGACAAATTAGAGACGTGGAGTTCCAGTCCCATTAGTTGTCACACACTTAGCTGTGTGAGATTTATTCTCACCATTTGACCCATCCTCTGGGGGGCAGTGATCTACCAACACAGTCGCATGTGGGAACCATTAGATCATTCAACCCTCCCCAATCCAACCACGTAGCGCTAAGAATCAAACAGAGAGGCACGGATTCTCATTTTAAAAGTCGTGGTTTATTTCGACCTTGGATTTGAACTCACAACCTTCCAGTCTGAGAGTGGACACTCTACACAAGGCCACTGAGATAGTTACACATAAGCACCTACACTTGAAAACTGCACAAGCTACTTGATTAAAAAAAGTTCCTTTCAAAATAAAAGACACCCTGTACGCATAGGATCATTTCAATGCAGCAAATGGAGTAATAGACCGTGATTGTAAAAAAAACAACAACAAAACACGGTTTATTTTACCAAGTGGTGCATCTCAGTCAGAAATTTGTAAATCAGACAAACCAAAAATCAAAACACATCTAATCTAGTAACCTTTATTGCCTTCTTGGAACCGTAAGGCTCACTTAAAATCTTTGAATTTGTTAAAAAGTAAAAAAAATAAAAAATCCACCTTATAATCCAGTACACCTTCAGTAGGAATTTTGGTAGTCATCAAACAGCGCTCAAAAATCTGTCAAAATGTTTTAGTTTTTTCAACTAGGAAGCCAAGCTGCTTGATGGATTGGTGGAGCATTATGGGTACTGTAGTCAGGATCCTCATGTTCTGTCCTTGAACTGTTATTGAACGAGATGAATAAAGTTACTTTACAAACTTTTTCTTTTCTTTAACCATTCTGTACTGCTCCAACCTTTAATAGGAACGACAATACATGTGTTTTCTCCTTTAAATTGTTCAAATAAATATGTTTTTATTGTCGGAATTAGTGTTTTTTCTTCTTATTAGAACACATTTTTGCAGAGAAAACCGAAAACATGCCTCATATTTAAAAAAGGAGTGGATGCATTTAACTGATAAATTTAGTCAACATTTACAATTTCCTTTCTAAAAGTCCTGTTTTTTTTGTTTTTGGCCCATCTCCCACAGTGTTCCTGCATACCTGCAGGGCCCTTGCAGTCTCCGCCGTCATCACTGGCTTCTTTGGGGGGGTCCTTACATTAATAGGAATGAAATGCACTAAAATCGGCGGAACAGAAGTCATAAACGCCAGGGTGACATTTTCCGGGGGCGTCACATATCTGGTTTCAGGTAAGAGCATATTCTGATGTTTGGAAAAAATCATTTGAAGCGTCATGCAGAGGGTGTGATGTGGTTCTGCAGGATTCTGTGGCATGATCACCTACTCCTGGTGGGCCAACAAAGTCGTATCTGAGTTTGTGGATCCAAACTTCAAGGCACAAAAGTGCGTCAAATACAGAGTTAATATCCTTACAAGTTACATGTAAATATGTAAAAAAAAAATGTTTTTTGAATATAAATTGCTCAGATTTGAAATTGGAGCTGCTGTTTTCATTGGATGGGGAGGCTCCATTCTTCTTATTTGTGGAGGTTCGGTTCTGGTTTACTTCTCTGGCAAAGAAGGCCTTAAATCGAGGTGACTCCAAAATTTTGCTGCATATTTCACTTTAAATTTAAGCAAACAAAAATATTTTTTCAAATGCCTTACACTGTTTCCTGTTTTATCATCAGTGGGTCAAAGAATAATCGGAGGCCGCCGTCCTATGCCACAGTTCGCACCAGACGGACGTACATGCAGCTGCCAACGGTGTCCAGAGTGACTCCAATGCCGCCCCTGTACCATGCAGGCAGGTTGAGCCGGACATCCCGGCCTGCAACACAAACTGGTCCAAACTACAGCCGGGACACGTTTGTCTGACCCCGAGGCAACGTCGGAGTAGAAGGGAAACGTTTATTTTGGTTTTTATAACCCCCATGACAAATAAAACGTACGTTTTTGTACATTATAACTGATAACGTTGAGTCGACCTTGTGGTTTTAGCTTATTTAACGAAAAATCGTAACAATTTATTTGATTGAAAGCTACATTAAAAAAAATGTTTTTTGTACATTTCTGAAGATAAAACAGAACATTTTGATGTCTATCCATCATATTACAAACCTCTGTTCTCCTCCAACATGTGGTTTCGTCCTGCAAACTTTTGCTAGCTAAACTCCTAACAAACGATAAAACATTTAATCGGTTGCAAATCAAACTTTACGTCAGCAGTAAACTTTTTGACTGTATTTGATAGCTGTACCGAGTGAGATTTTAAACACACATCATAATCTTGTCAATGAACACGTTTTTAGACATCATTCCTCCCAAGAAAGCCCAATGTTCTGCCATTCGTCAACACGCACGTCTCAGAGTCGCTGTTGTGCCATCAACTGATGAATTTTACGCAGCTTCAATGCCGTCTCCCCGTTTGGACCCAGGTTGGCTGGGATTGCCAGATTGACGTCTGGCCCCCAGCCCATGTCAACAGCCTTCATTGAGTGCCCGCGCTCCTACCGTAGGATTTCTATCAGTCGGATGGTGGCAGTGGGACGGCAGTCTGAAATCGGCCAATCATCAAACGGTTTCGGGGACCTTGGAGACTCTTCCATCTGTCAATTCCACCCTTTCCTTAAAACTTCTGCGGCCGCCATGTGGCGTGTAAAAATGCAGCTGCCGCCTCAATTTGACAAATTCTGCCGCACAGTCAACGGCTGAGTTTCATAAGGTCGCCGTGCACTGACATTTTTGGATTAACGATCACCTCCTGAAAGAGCAGTCTTTCTATGCTAGAATGTTACCATGCATTAAGCTAGGTGCAGGATGGCATTCTGGGATGTTTGGTCCACTCTCAAGAGTGCAGTGTGAAAGCGGACCAAACTTACATCTTTTTGCTATCAAAATCTGAAGAACTGTATTCATGTCTGATTACTTTATGTTTTTTTCTTTAAATGTTACATTTTTGGTTCAAATTATGATGCAACCCCTCTGAATTGAATGCATGCATGAATAAATGCATGAATACATTAGTAAACCATTTTATTTCAACAATGGATTTATTGTCTGTAAATATCGCACAGAGCAAGATAAAACTATATCCATTTGATGTACAAAGTTTTACACAAACAAAATACAAAAATACAGTGCCTTAGTTGGAGTGTCAGTTGACAAAATGAGCAAAATTAATTTAGAAAAACAATAAAGCCAAAAATTGGCACTATAAGTCAATTTTGTCTAAAAGTAAATTGTTTTTTGATAGACTGATAGAATCCTGACAGGTGAAATCTTTTGTATTGCATGAATTCTTTCACATTTTCCCGTGTTTTTGGCTCTGGGCGAGGATGGAAGGACCGGAGGCTGATTCATTCATGCTTATTGCTGAAGTCGTCTGAGTCGCTGATGTCACTGAAAGAGTAGCGGCTGCTCTTCAGGGTGCTTCCTGTTCCCGCGCCGGTCAGACCTGAACAGAAAAACTGGATCTGTTAAAAGCAGGGAGGACTTGATCCGGCTCTTTTTAGAACTTATCTCACCTGATTTGGGGCTCTTTTCTGTGGAGGTTCCCCATACGCTGGTGCTGGGGGAGTCAATGCTCCCCCTTGTTGGTCCAGAACCATGAAGGGACGCTGGTTTGAAGACCTTCTCTGAGACCTCCCAGTCACTGCTCTCTTCCAGATCGGTCAGCTGCAGCCACAAATGTTTAACCTTCAGATCTCTGACTCTCTGCAGCAAAGCTTTATTGCAAATGTTTACTAAAACGGCACTAATCGGTCAGAAGTACGGAAAAAACACTCACTAAGATCTCTTTGACTTCTTCCTTACTCTCAGGCAGGACGCTCACGCCCCCTGCTGGTTTCCTTGTAACGCTCTCTGCAAACTTCTTCTCGATTTTTCTGGCCATCTCATTGATTGTCTTCTCTAAAACACAGAAGGACGTTCAGCCACGCGTCTCACCGACCCCTCCCCCGTCTGATGACCCCACCTCACCCTTCTGGTTTCTCTTGTCCACATTACCGTTCTGGTCCCGGTAGCCCTGCAGCTGCCCCGGTGCGATCTCCTGCACCTCACTGACCTCTGACCTTTCCTCCTCCTCCTCCTCCTCGCTCTCCATGGCTTTGATGGCGGTCCTGGTAACGGTGCTGGATGCTGCCCGGGCTTGCTGCGGTTTGGATTTGGAGAAATGCCCGAACCCATCCTGCTGGGTCAGGACCGGAGCAAATCCACTCGCTCTGGTTAGTGGATGAGGTTTGCTGGTCTGGTGTTTGGAAGCGTTCTCTTCCTCCTGCATGTCTTCATCCTCAGACTCATCTGAACTGAAAGGATAGGGCCTTGACAAAACAAACACTGATTATGTCCAGAAGTTTAACATGAAACATAAAGATTATAAATGTTTTTTATTACAAATTCATGACAAAATAAATGTCCATTTATTGCATATTTCTCAAATTTATGGTAAAGACTTTAAAAGATTTACAACACAAAATGTGTACTTTTATTAGAATCATGCTACTACGGATGTACATAAAGATTCTCCAAATACTTGGATATCTGTGATCTGTTCAGGAAAAATCAAGTACAAATATTTGCAAAATCCGAAATATCGGATTTATGATCTTCATAAATCTTCCACAGTAGAGTTTGAACAGATTTTAGTCAATTAGGGCTGTAACGAATATCTAAATGCTCTGTTTCACAAAAATCAAGTAAAAATATAGTGACATTTGAGATCACTGATTCACAATCTTTTTAAATATGGTCTAAGACAGTAAAAACATGTCAGGCAATTAGGGCAGTAAAGAGTATCCAAAAACTTGGAGATATGTACAATTGCAATCTTTAAAATTTAGTAGAAAATACTGAAAATATACTTCAGGCAATGTAATTATTGCGCTAAAATTGCAGAAAAAATGTTGTTTTTTAAGTGTATAAACTTAATATTGTTCAAAGTGATAAATTCAATTCATGTTTTTTTTTAATTTTTGTGTTTTTATCTGTCATGTTTTGTTGATTCTAAACTTCTGTTCTAAATAAAGTTATGATGTTACAAATTATTGGAATTTTCATACATCCAATAAAAAGACCTAAATAAAGCTGCCATTCAAACGTAATATATTGAACAGTAAGAATTGTGGTTAGATTTGTGAATTGAATCACTCAATGTGCTACTGCAGAGTTGTTCAGTTCTCTCACTGTAAATTAGTGAAGGCCACTCTAGAAATACATCTTTTTCAAAATAAAAGCTTGAAAAAGTGCGGTTTCTAACTGTCTTAACTTTAGTTTTAGGTTTGTTTTTATAATAGGATCAATGCCTTTTTTGGAGCAGAACAAAGCTTCTTCCAGATTCTTGTAAATCCACCAAAGTATTTAAAAACAGCTAAGTTTATAAAGTTTATGAACGTTTATTTGAGCTTTTAGCATCTGTAGGGCAGTGTAAAACTTAAGTTTTTGTAAAAACTTCTGTGAAAATTGAGTGAAAGAATAAAAGACTACAACTTTTATATAAATGATTAGAAATCTGTTTTAAATAAATGCAATAAAAATTAGGATTTAAAAGTTTTAAATTTTAGAGAAGAAAAGGATGTTCAGATGACGCCAGAACATACTTGATGGCATGTGGAGTCTTGGTGTTGGGTGTGGACGTCTTAGGCTGTGAGCTGGTTCTGGTTCTGGGTGCTGGTTGTGGAGTTTGGGGCTGTTTGACTGTAGACTGTTTGGTTGTGGAGGGCAGGCTGCTGGATCTTGGGCGGATCTGAAGCACTATAAATGAAAGAAAACCCTCAAAAACGAGAAGATAAAGTTCCAACAGAAACTTCAGATCATCAAAGAACTTTTCAGGTGTTTCTGAAGACGCTGGTACCTTGAACAGGCTGTTTGGATCTGGTCTTTGGGGTCAGACTTCTGCCTCCACTCTTAATGCCCAGCCTCTTCTCCACAATTCTGACAATCTCCTCACGGTGGCGCCAGTACTCAGGCATCTTCTTTGCAGTCATCGCCCGCTTCGAGCGCACTTTGGACATGAGGGACTTGAGCTCCTTGCTCTTCAGGCCGCTCTGCTCCTGAAACACAGCAGGAATTAAAACAGGGTTCTGGCTCGTATCAGGTCAGAGCCTTTTTTTGGTCAGACTTACAGCCTTCACCCCCAGACCCTCCAGCGTCTTGGCGATGCTCTGCTCCAGCTCGGGGCGCACATCTCTCCTGATGCTGGTGTTCACTTTCACCGCCGTTTTGGGTTTCTTTTCTGCGGCAGGCTCAAGTTTTCTGTCCGCCGACCTTCGCTCAGAGACGCTGGAGTCTGCCGAAGACGGGCCAGAAAAAATGATAAAAAACACAAAAATCTGGACGAAAGTACGGACACGTACGGGATGGAAAAAAACACAAGCATGCACCCACAGACACGCCACAAAAAAAACAGGCAACAAGCTGAAACTAACAGGCGGAACTTTGTTCTTCTGCAACAAATTGAAAGATGGAGCTTCATGATCTTTTCTTCAAGGCATGATTATCTACCTTCAGAAGTTCAAGAAAACTGAGCTACTAGGTTTAAAGGGTTAAATGTGTTGCCACTTTGTTCAATTGAGATTTTTTTGAAAATCAGGGAACTTCGATACCAAATTTTACACTTTTTTTTGGCAAAGTTCATTAGTAAAAAAACAAAACATTTTGCTGGTATTTTGTTTTCCTCATTCTGGGATTTTTTTTAACAAGCCCCCAGTGGCTAGTTGGTGAACTGCACCTCCTCATAGCTATTCGTTTTCAATTAAGCTTCAATTTGGAAGTCTATGGAACTTCTCTGATGTTTTTGGAGTAAGACTATCAGTGTGTCATTTAATTACTTCATGGTCTGTGTATTTCTGAATCTCATGTTTGAGAAAGCATTCAGCAATTTTACCATCAGTTTAATTTTACATAACATAAAACTTTGTTTTAAATGATGTATAATTCATTGGAGCTGTAAACAAGTGTTCCTTTTTTCCACGTGGTTGTTTAACTCACAGATGTAAGCGAGTTCTGGTTCTTCTATGTTCATCTTTGCTCAGTTTAACCCTTTAACACCAGAGAAGTCGCAGGCGACACCTAAATAACACACATTCTTTGAACTACTTTAAGTTTTTAACTGTTTACGCAATTAATGTAATTCCAACTGTGCAAAGCCGCTTCTCTCTGCGGCAAAACCAACTTATGTAGGTTGACTGTGTAAACACTTCACTACCGTGGAGTCTTACATATCGAAGCAAGGCTGCTTTTCTCCGCTTTTGAATCAGCTTTAATTATGTTAATTGCTTAAATGGTCGAAAAGTTATAATAATTCAAGGAACGTAAAAACTGGAGCTGAAGCTCCGGCGTTAAAGGGTTAAAATGTAACCGCTCAGCGTCGGAGGAAACAGCTGCGCAGAAACACGGATTGCATCCATGCAGCAGCATGCAACCGAGTGGCTCAGTGCCGTTACCTTTATCCTCCTCTGATAACTCCTGTATAGGATCCAGCTTTAGAGTAGAGACTGGCTCCTCTAATTATGCAGCACACGAAGCGAACGGTTGTTGGGGGTCAAGATAAAAAATAAATAAAAAAGGTATTAAAACGAGACAAAAGCCTGGAGGCGGATCTGTTTGTGGAAACAGGAATGTCTGGTGCAGAAGAGCTCATGCTGAGGCTGGAAGAGTGACAGATGTTAGCTGGTGAAGGTGATCTTACCAAGAAGAACTCGCTTTGGTTTGGGTTCTGCTGCTGGTGAAGTGCTGATAGCTGAAACAAAAAGATCCATTACAATGACATACTTTAACCCTTAAATAAATGTAAAACTATATTTTTAATGTAGATTAAGAATGGTTTCAATAAATATGAAAAAAAAAGTTTGGCAGCTTTACTGTTGGTTTAACTCCATAGCAACAATTTGGTATTTTGGTTACTTGGGTATGACGAACAGGTTTATGGAATTTTTAGAAGAATCTGCAAAAGTAAATTATTGGATTTGCTTGGTAACAAAGGTTTTTTGTTATCTACGCCCACATTCACAATATGTTCATATCGTTTTGAACCAACGATTCATATACAACATTTTCACAGTAATTCCGGTAAAAAAAAAGGGTTAGCAACAGGTAAATGCCACTTTTGCAAGCTCGCCACACTAGCGCTGTTAAAAATGTACAAACTTTACAACCAACATTTTTTTCCAAAGTAGCTTCCCAAAGAAAGTATTACTTGAGTAGTTTACCTTAGTAAATGTGAGCCTCTATTCAAATGTAGTGGAGTAAAGCGCACAAAAATGTAAACAAAACTTGTAGCCGAGCAGAGAGTAAAAGTTGCTCAAATTTTTGATGCTCAGTACAAGTGCAAAGTGGCCAAAAAACATACTGAAGTAAAGTAGCAAAGTCCATTTACTCAAATACTTTACCACTCTGGTTTTTGAGTATGTGGCGGGGGCAAATTTTTTGCTTGAAGGTGCAGTAAGTCCTCGCAGGGGTGATGATAAAGTCTAATAGGAATATAAACATCAGCTGTGACTGACTCAAGAAAAGTCCTACCTGGCACTTCCACGACTTTGGTTGGCGGATTAGAGGACATAATCTTGATCTGTAACAGAAAACAGCGGGAACAGACTTTCCTATAATCGCAGAAAAGGGGATTCAGCTTCCTGCACGCCGTCGTCAGCCTCACAGTTACAGTATTACGCCGAGGTAATACAGGAAATCCTGAACAAGCGCTGGTTTCCTGCCCAAGCTTCATCAGCAGCTGTAGAGAGGGAAACACTGACCTGCCCTCTCTGGGCTTTGATGGTCTCCTCCTTCTCCTGCAGCCTCCTTGTCATCTCCTGCTGCAGCCTCTGGCTGATATCCTGCTGCTCCAACACGGACGACTGCACTCGGCTTAGCTCGTCCAGCAGCTGAAACCAACAGGAGCTTTGAATTTCCTCCAGAACTACAAAGCACGTCACAAGAAGGCGTTTTGGAATCTACCTGTTTCCTCTCCAACTCGTGCTGAGCCATCATTTCCTGCAGCCTGGATTCCCATTTTTTTTCCTGTAGGAGAGTTTGGTTAAAATGCTGCGCATGAGAACAAGTCGGACTGTAAGCTTCGGCGCTCTGCTGACCTGCTTCTTCATCTGCTGCAGCTGCATTTCCCTGAAAACGTCCACATCTCTCTCAGGCTGTGGGTTCACAGGGCCGCCCTGCTTCTCCTGCTTACTCTGGTTCTGGTTGACCTCCTGGAAGTTCACATAAAAGCAGAAATAGAAGATCTTGGCAACGGATGAGGCAGAATATTGAAGGAGGGATATTCTCGTACGTTGAGAGCTTGAATGTTTCGGGTGTAAAGAAGCTCCATCTCCCGGCGAATGCCGTCCCGGTTGTCCTCGATCTTCCTGTCCATGCGGTCCAGCTCCCTCAGCAGGTCTTTGTGAACGGACTGCTGCTCTTTTTCCTGGAATCGACCCTCAGTCACGTCATCGCACCAGAAAACCTTCGGTTCAGCCCTCACAGAAACAACCTACCTGGATGATTTTGGTCGCCAGCGCCTGCTGCTGCTCAGCGATCTGCTCCTTCAGGGCGCCGATCTCCAGCTTCAGACTCTCAATCTGGGATTTCTTGTCAGAGTCCGACTGTAGCTCTGAAAGAACAAAGGGGATAAAAGAAGAAGCCTTCATCTGTGGGAGAGCAGGAATTGTCGCGGCGGCTGGCGTACGTGTGTGGTGCTCATTCGGGTGTCGACGCTGCATGTGGTTTGTGAGGAAGGCGGAGTTCAGGAAGCTTTTATCGCAATGAGTGCACTGAAAGAGAAGAGACAGACATTTAATTTTCAGAGGGCAGAGGAAAGTCAGAATTCTGTTGAAGAATTAAATCAATCCATTCAAATTACTTGATGAACTACACCCAGCTTTAACAATTTTGTTTTCAAACGCACTTCAACAGGGAAGTCTAAGCTGATTCAAGTCTAATTCACTTTAAACGGTGCATTTTACAAACATTTTTTCAAAAATGCTCCATAGATAACAAAAGATGATGAAAAAAATATTTAGAAAAATGAAAGAGCTATTAAAACAATTAAAGAATAAAAGTGGGTTTTAAAGAAATTAAGGGATAATAATAAAATAAAGGGAATTTTAGTTGTCCTAACATGTCAAAATAAAAGCATGCATGAAATTATGATAAAAGGCAAAGGCAACAGATGACCTAAACCTCTTCAAATCCAAACTTTAAATGACTCAAACTGAAAACATTTGTTTTTTTTATTGTATTTATTTTCTTCTCTTTAAAAAATGTTACTCTTTCTTTAATATTTGCTCTCAAGCTGTGTTTGCATTTAGTAAACCTTAGCTTTAACATACATAAAAAAGAAGGTGCTAGTAATTACTAGCTAATGAACAAGCTAAAATTACTTTGGGTGTCTTCAGACTGGCAAAATCCTCTGTTCCAGACCAAGTCCACTTAGTTTGTTTTAGATCGAGTCCTGAAGATTGCGTTTGGTTTGTATTCAGACTGGCGTCTACGGGAGATTTCTGTTTCGGGCCAAAGCTTGTGAACAAAACCACGTGACTAAAGATCTCTTCAGTCACTGTCCAAGAGAACAAGAGAAAGTTGGAGATACAGCGCTTTAAAGTCCTCACTGGGATGGTTGACTTATCAAAACTTTATATTTCGATTACCAGTTTTGAACGTCAGGAACAACAATGTTTGCTTGTTACTTTGGTACGGTTGAGGAATGCTGCAATACGGTTACTGGCAAGATGTGCTGTGTGTGCTTTAACTCAGATTAATAAACTAGCAAATTACTAGTTAATTAATTAATACACATTATCTAATTTGTGGCTAATTGACCAGCTACTTATTAGCTAATTGACTATCTTAATACTAGTTAATTAACTAATAGATATTATCTAATTATTAGTAAGTTAATTAGCTAATTACAAGCTATCCATCTATATTCATCGCCCACTTTATCCCATTAAGGGTCATGGGTTGCTGGAGCCTGTCCGGTCTTTTGGGCGAAGACAGAAGACACTCTGGATAGGTTGCCATCACAGGACATGTTTTTAGACTGTAGGAGGAAGTCTGAGTGCCTGGAGAAAACCCACGCATGCACGCGGAGAACCAACAAACTCCGCACAGAAAATCCCAGCCAAGAGTTTGAACCAGGGCCTTCTTGCTGTGAGGCGAGAGCACAAACTACTGTACCACTGTGCACCCTGTTACAAGTTAAATAACTATTAAATTACTAGTAAATAACTAGTATTTAGTTATTTACTAGTATTAAGTGTTCATCTTTTGATCTATTTTCAAAAAGCTCCCAGTGGTCTTCTAATCATGATTGTCACATTTTTAGCCAAAAAAACCTGAGTTGTTTTGTAGGACATAGTTTTTGCAGAGCAACAGGAGTTCATTAGAAATTTCTCTCATAGGTGTGGGCGGGACCATTGATCCACCTCCCCGTTGCAGAGAGATCTTTGTATACACGCTGTCCTGCTAGCTTACAGCCCCTCACACCCCAACCCTAAAATCAACAGTGCAACAAAAATGGCGAGCAATATTGGAGCTATCCAGCCGTACAGTTTTGATCCAGATTCCAGCTTAGACCAGGAAAACAAAGACATACACGGATCTATTCATCTACAAGTGAATGCATCGGAATGGAGCAAATCAGACAGCATGTGTCCCACCTAGCATATAATTTACATCACAAATATGATCTTTCTCAAATGAAATTTTTTGTCTGTTCCTGATTCACAGCGATTTGTATAAAGAAATACTCACAAATGTCATTTTAAGCCTAATTTTCTTTATCCATGTCCTGTTGTCCTCCATCATCTGAAAGATGCAGCGAAGACCCAATTTTCTTCGGAGTGGGTCTTTACTACTAAAATCTTTACCAAAGGTTGCCAAATAAGTAAACATCTATTTCCATGTATTTTTACTTGCATTTGAACTATCATGCTTTTAATATCCACTAAAGTGCCGAAACCAATATTTCCAAAAGACAAAGCAACACAGTGTTCCGAATGTGCCAACATTAAAATCCACATACGGCTTGATATTTGCTGTCAGATGTGTCACACACAGAGTGGTGTTGATGCTCCGCCCGCGGCGAATATGGCCGCGCTTGGAGGCACAAATGCTCCTGGTGCGCTTCACACGCTACATTTAACTCCCACACTCATTCCTGTGACTTCATTTAACATTTATCCGCCTGATACTGATATCCCGCTGCAGCCGCCGCGGCTCCAAAAGCCCCAGTATGGCTGCGGAGGAACAATCAAATGCAGCGAATTTGCCTTGAACGCTCCTAGAACGGCAGAAACACCTTTTAATCAATTATTGAACCGCCTCTGTTAGTTGAGCTGTCGATGCACACCCAGCAACCACATGCCGTCGTGACACGGTATATCTGTTGCCGTAGCAACCTCTGGAGCAGGTCAGGCGTGCACTGGAGGATCACGGGCAGATTTCTGTGTGCTACAAATACCCCGCTGGAACACGAGCTCTTTCTGGCAGGTTCTGACGTGCAGCGGCTCGGGTGGGGGAGGTGGGAATCAGCCATTCGCAAAGATTATTGTCTTTTTTTTTTGTAAGTAGATTTAGAGTAAAACTGATCTCTGCCATCTGCTCAGCAGATCTCCGGCTTCTTCTTAAATTCGGAAAGCTGAGCAGGAGATGAGTGTTGACTAACAAAGCCCAAGCTGTGAATGGATCGCAACAATAAAAGGCTTTCAAATGCTAATGAGAGGTACCTTGTGGCTGCTGATGATTCGTGGCGTGAGAAGCGACTGCTGGGTGCGGATGACCTTCTTCCGCTGCTTGAGCTCGGTGGTCAGATTCTTCACCTTGTCCTCCTGCTTCCTCATCTGCTCCAGCAGCTCCTCACGCTCCCTGCCGGCCGCCGCCATCCTTTCCTCGGCCGCCCGCAGACTCAGGCTCAAGAAGTCCTGACAGTGTAGGAGCCACTCCACGGTGAGCTGGGCCAGCTGCAGGAGCTTGATCAGAGCCGGGTCCACGGGGTTCTGGCAGCGCTGGCATCGCTCGCCGTCCAGGCTGCAGAAGGTCACCGCGCTGATATGCTCCTGCAGGGCGTCCACATCCAGCTGGCTCACCACCGAGTCGATGTCCACAGCGTTGATGCGCCGCCAGTCCACGCTCTCCCTGCGCGGGCGGAACTTGAAGGGAAGGATGGAGGAGACGCCGCTGGACGGAGTCATGCCTGGCGCTGACGGCTGGCTGAGCGGGGAGTTCAGGAGGGAGGGGATCCCCGCAGATGAATGGGTCCCATGGGTGTCACCGGTGTAGGGGTAGTACACTCCGTCATGGAAAGGCTGAAACAAAGCCAAAAACTGGGAATCAGATGATGCGACGCCCCCGCGTGGATTCCAGCACTGATCCCCCTCCTTACCATCTTCGGCGGGTTCCCCCGCAGACCGAACACCCGTCCTCCCGCTCCGGTTCCGCCCCCTCCCGCAGGCAGCTCAAAGCGTGAACGTCGAGGCAGGGCGTCCGCCGCGTAACCATGGAGACGAGGCGAGCGTCCCTGAGGAGGGAAATGTTATGACAACACAGCGGGGCAATCAGTAAATGTGAGTCCCTCCAGAGCTGTGTGAGAAACCCCGCGCCTCCCAGCTCACCTCCACTTCAAATCTTTTTTTTATTAAAAGTGTTTGTTAACAGCTTTTTTGTTGTCTTTTCACACCCGTATGTACACCCTTAAACAATACAAAACAAGCACGAACTTGTACCGCAAAACTTTTTATGCTAAAAGTCAAATAACAACCCTTAAGAAACGTAATGCGCTCCTGTCGAGGTAACGGACGGTTCCGGACACAACCGAACTTGAAAAAAGACACTTTTACATCACCACTGTTGGTCGAAGTCAAACTAAAAACTATTAATTCAAAAGCTGTTACTCACTCCGTGGTTCTGCAAGCCTTCAGTCCTTCAAATAAAAGTTTTTTTCATCGACGTTACCCCCGGCGGATTTGAGGGTGACGTAGCCGCTGGGCTCCACATTCCTAAATCCCTGCGAAGAAAAACAGACCGGTACAAAGCTTGCCCCAATAATTTTAAACATCCGGTTTGTACCTTCAATGTAAATCACCAATTTTATCCAGGCTAATTTATTTTACAAGAAAACACATGCATAAAAGTTAAAATGAACGGGAAAAATTTTTTCAATCATAAAAAAATCTATTTTAGCTAAATAATATGCTTATCGTAATGGACAGATCGTTCCGCACTTTAATTTTGAAGGCAATACTTCTAGTTTCCGGTGTTACTGTGTGGAGTTTTCCGCAGAAGAAGAGGGGGAAGGGAGACTACTTCAAAACTGGGGAGCCTGGAAAAAATAAGGGCTGGTCGTAGGGTTCATGGCGGCCCTACCTCCGCGGGGAAAAACAGTAAGTAACTATGAAAAACTTTATTAAAACGTAAAAGAAAAGAAAATAATTTAGTAAAAAAATCAGGAAAATATAGTAAAAGTTAAATTCCAATATTATTTTGATTTCTGCAGTTTCATTTTTGGTGATTTTTTTAAAATAGAAAATTATGAAACCCAGATTAAAAATCTGACATTTCAATTTTCCCCACTAAAAACATCTACAATTCTTCTTCAAACTTTATTCCCAGAACTATAAAGTGCAGTTAATTTAATGTAATAGCATATGTCTGCTGCAAACAAGCTGAAAGATATTTGTACTTGTAAAAAAAATAAAAATGTGTTTGGGTCAAAATTGACCCGTTTTTGACCCGAACACAAAATAAGGGTCAACACTCAAAAATAAAAAAAATATTGTGCCACAGGTAAACTAAAGCTTCCTTAAAAAATAAAAAAAGCTGTAGTTGGAACTCACAACCTTCTGTATTACTACAATAGAAAAATAGTGTAGGGCCACACAGAGTGAAGCAAAAAACAAAAACATATTTGTTACTTGGTCTTTTTATTTAAAAAGTTTAAATCATTCAATAAAATTACATAGAAAATAATAACAATAATAATGGTAAAAAAAAAAAATATATATATATATATATATATATATATATATATATTTCACATAACATAAGCACATCACAACCACAGGGGTGTCTCAAATGCTCAAACACATTACAAAGGGGAAGGTGTTCCTTCAGAGCAATAAAGTTGTTAGTTTTTTACCACGAACTTTTTCAAAAAGTCTGAACTATAAGATTAGAATCTGAGTGCTCACATTTAGGTTGTTATGTTATAAATTAAATATAGCAAATAATCCTACATATATAAAACATATTTTGGAATATTTTAAAATACATAATTTAAAAAAAGGTACATATAACCCTCATTCTGCCTAATAAATCAAACTATTCCTAAGACTTGTTGCCTCAAGTTAGACTTTCAGATGTTTTCCATGCATGCACTTCACTTCACCAACAGAGGTCAGTGTGAATCTGCTTGTTCATCCTTAAGAGGCCAGATTTTTCTCATAAAAACAGCCGCCTGCTGCTGTGATGGAGCTGCAGACGGCAGCACCGTCTCTTTTTTTTTTTTGTTGGGCGAACCAGCAGCATGCTGTACACACATACCCGTCCTGTGCAGACACAGGTTTCTTCTTGGATGCGTGTAAGACTAGACAAAATATTTGGGTGAGCGTATGAAGTCGGAGTGAAATCAACAACCTGCACGTCCTGTGATGCTGAACTCCCAATCAGAGTCCCTCAGCTAAAAAGGAGGCCGACCTGGAGCCATCCTCTCCATCAGTCCTCAGGCAGCTTCGCTTGAGCCTTTATGAAAAAGAGATTTTAATTCCTTTGGACAGGGTTGTGACTGTCAGTATAGCCTGAGGCGAGGAGAGGAGAGTCTCCTCCCAGGCTGTGTCCGGGTAAAGACGAGCGCCTCACATCAGCGGCATCCCAATGAGGTGCTGAAGTTCAACTGTAGGACACCTCTGCTTTTGGAACCTCCTCTTTTTTTTATTCTTTCTTCCCTCCTTTGTCTTCCGTCAGCCTCGAGGCCGGCTTGAAAATAAATTCGATACTTCTTGAGAACGGTTTACCACGGCGAGCGCACGGCAGAAAAGTTGTGATGCTGCATTAGTCATGCGGTAAAAAGGCGCAGGGGGGTTCAGGGGGAAGAGGAGCAGACCTCTTGAGATGAGTAAGCACAGCCCTCCACTCAATTTACTGCTTGATTTATGAGTTCATTTCCTGCACGAACTTCTCAGGGGGGGGTGAGGTGGTATATTTTCCCACTATAGGTAGCTGTGGCTCCACTTCCCAATCCCCCATGAGACTCACTCTCACCAAAGCGGGCCTTCGCCGGCCTATAAATAATAGCCTCTGTATCAAGTACACATTGAACATAGAGAGAGGAGGACACCCAAACACATTTATTCATGAAAGAGGCTCTTATCTTCCCATGCAGGGGACCGGATGGATTCAGACCACTCTGTGTGCTGGAACAAAATATTGAAAAAAATTGAGAAAGATATGATTTATATGACATCGGCACAATAGTCAGATGTAAACACCATTCCACTGCATCCCTCATATTGGTTTTGTGAATGCTCACGTTTGAATGATCCTACTCTCTTCTGGTAACAGTTATGTAATTAACAGAACTGTTACCATTGGCTGTGGCATCTCGCTCCCTCGTTTTTTTTTGTTGTTTTTTTTTACAGGCCAGACAATTGTGTTTCCACTGCCAAGCACCTAGCAGCCAACTGGTGATTCTAACCCACAGGTTTTACCTCGCAGACACTTTGCTGTCTATTTTCAACAAAGCAGCAGCAGCAGGGGTCAGAGGCAGTGAATCAGCGATGTGGGAAGAAGAGATGAAAGAGTGCCGCACAAGGGGAGGGAAGGGAAAAAAAAAAAACAGGAGCATCCCACCGGTTCCTTTCACTGTCCTCCACCAGCGCTGCATGGGTCATAAAAGACCCTCATGCACAGGGTTTATATATAGCTGTGAAATGAAGAGACAGATTTGTCCCTCACCCTCCCACTGAAAGAGCATGGATCTATGGAAGACATCAGACATCATTTGGAGGGAATGCATCTCTGAATACTAGGTGCCACCTGCTGATTTCCTGATTCCTGCGACTTCAATATTAAATCCACAGATTTTCAGCCAACTTTTTTCCTTAGATCTCAAGACAAGACTGATTTGCCGTCTTTTATATTTTCCTGTCAACATAACTCCTCCACTAAGATCTTGCCAAGTTTCTATCATAATGTCTCTCAGAAATTTGCAAAACTACAGAGGGAATTCGTCTACATCCCTGCTCCGCCTGGAAAAGTTCTCCAAGGGGCAAACGTTTAGTATAGCTGCAGCTATTAATCTTGAGAGTACACCAAGTGGTTGTTATAGGATGCAGCTTGTTGGTCTCCACAGAGCTGTTGAGGTGCAATGAAGGAGAAACACTGATTCAAAACAGTAATTCCTGTTTTTTTTTTCTTTTAAAAAAGAAGACGCCATGTCTGTATTATGGTTGGAAAATCTGAAAGGTTGGGAAAAGGAGGCTTCATTGTTCCTATTTTATATTTGGGAAATTGAAAAAATTTCAAATGAAATGTAAAATGATACCTTTCATTGAGCAGTTTCAGAAGCCGGACTTCTGAGAGGGTACAGACGATTGAGATGATCAGAAATTATAACATAAATACCACTAAAATAAGTTAAAGAAAATGTTACGCTTTGAAACACAAATAGTGAGGACGTTCCTATGTTAATTGGGCCGCATTCCATTTATTTTACATCTTAAGACCCCAGAATTTAAAAGAAACACTAGCAATGAGATACTTTCACATACATTAAAATAAAATGGCACACATAGTATTTCAGTGTTTGATTGTTTTAGCATTGGTACAATTTTCATCCTATTTGAAAAGATTCCTGTTGATTCAATGTTGCCCATGTTTTTTTTTAAATTCAATTTAAACTCTTAAAATTTGTCTTCATGAAATAAACATGGACAAACAAAAAACGCTGCATTCAGTCAGGGATTTGGTTCAAAAAAAGTCTGTCAAAGGGGGGCATTACTGTATAGATGTAAAGATGGAGAAGGCAGGAGAGCCCCAATCTGGGCCCCCAGAAGCCCAATCCAGTGGGTCCTTAAAGACCCACTCTGATAAAAATGGTGTTTTTACTGTTTTTATTATGTTCTTGTGGCATTTTTCTCAAAATGGAGGACATTTATAAAGAAAATTAAACTTCCATTGTAAAAAAGTATATAAAATTCAATTTCTTTATTCAAATGTTGTGATGCACTTTGAAAAAGATCGTATTTGTGACGTAGCAAATACGCTGGGCGGGTCACAAGTTTCCTGTTCCGCTCCATTCTGATGCATCCGCCTATGGACAAAAGGATAGTTCCAATATCTGTCGCTATTTTTGTTGAACCAGTAATGTTAAGTTCGGGGTGTGAGGGGCTGTAAGCTAGCGGGATAAACAGAACGCAGAAACTATGCCCTAGAAAACAACACTTTTTTTATTTGGCCAAAAATGACACAATCACAATGAAAATATCCTAAAACACACTACTGCCCCCAGAGGCCATCCAGGGTAGCCACAAAGGCACTCCTACCAGTCTGAATTTCTTAGATTTGGGGGAAATGTGTTGTTGATTGACGTACGAGGCAGGATTGGACTAAGCCAAAAGAGGGTTACAATAATAACAGTATTTACCTCAACTTTTTGTGGGGGCCGCTACCTCCCTATGCATTTGCTTCAACAAAAACACTGCAGTCCCCTCACTATTCGTGTTTGATGGTACAAGAAGGCTCCTCTTCAAAATCAGGACAAATCTTGAAGCAGCTTTGCCAGACAAAAAGACCACGAGACCACAAACTGCTCCTTTTATGTGCTGAATGTAACAAACACAAACATGTTTACAGCATCAGCCCCGCTTCCAGACCAAAGCGGTTTGGAGAGGGGCTTTTTCCCTCGCCAAAACCGTTCATGCGCATCTTTCAAGTACCGACCCCCTTCTCTAAGTCAGCTACAACTTTTACCCACTTCCTTTTTTCTCCATGTCTTGTGAAGCTCGGTTTTGTAATGTGTTTACTCCAAATGCTTTGCCTCCCAACTTCTGATCAAATGTTCCCCATGAATGATATCATCTGGTTTTCAAAGCAAAGCTGCTGCCTTGCTCAGGTACTTTTCCATAAGAGCTACAGCTTCTATAGTGTCATTAAACTCCTGCTTTACCTGAACTAAAGGGGAAATTAATTATAAAAAAAAAACTAAACAAAAAAAATGCAGGGATTTTCAGATTTTTCAAAATAAAGTTACAAAACCTACAGTCTTTGGCTGCATTCACACAGAACACAATTTGCGCAGCTGCCTCTCATGTTAGCCAAAAACGATCTCCGTAAATTCGCTGCCCCGGCCCGCTATGGGAGGAGCTAACAGCTAATGTTTTTAGCCTGATTGCTACATGGAGTTTATTTCATTTACAATGCATGGAAGACACAGGCAATGTTTAGATTCAGCTTTATTTATTTTGAAGAGCTCTACAAAAACATCGGTGATCACGTCTCCATGTTTAGGTTCATTAGATTATTTAAAGATTTTCCTGGTACACTGAGCGGCGTCTGGAAGACGACTGCTTCTGCGGTCTTTTACGTCTCTCTCTGACAAAGTTTGAAGGCTTGTTGTCCCGCATTAGCCCGCGTACAAAAATAAAAACAAGAAAAAAATTAGAGGAATCTTTTCTTTTCAAGCCGATCCTACATTGGACTTCAAATGTTTTCTTTTTCCTTGTTTGACGGCAGTTTACTCCCTAAGATAAGAGGATTCAGCCCCACTTATGGACACTTTATTAACTCCGTTAACACAGAAGCGTTATTATCGGCTAAAGCGGCTGCAGCAGCTCATGACATCTCAGAGTAAAACGAGCTCAGTCCTCCTCTTTTCCCGTCGCCAACATATGAAAAATAAAAATGATCAAACAGAGAGAATGACTCCAAGCCGTGTGTCTGTCATTCTGTCACGTTTTGTTGAGATTTTCATTGTTTATAATGATAACAATATACAACTATACGGTGTTGGATTTAGGCAATGTTCCTTCATTTTTTGACGCTGTAATCCAGTCGGGAGAAGCTCTCCGTTGTTGAGGAAAACATATATTCTTGTGATCACTGAGTTTTTGCTGTTTAAACAGCTCAGACATTCGTAAAAGAGGCAGAACCGTCAGGAAATTCTACCGGGAGCTGATGTTTTTCAAAAATTATGTAGTTAAATTTTTTCAAAATTAACTAAAAAGTGTACAATCTTGAAAGCAACAAACGTACAGAAAATATAACGTAATATTTGTACAGAGTGATCAGGTAGACCACACTTTTCTTTGATCTCAGATGTGTTTTTGTGTAACGCTTGTTCCGATCTCCAATGAACAGCGCCGTCCTTTTACAAACCACAGTTTAAATTCAACTATAAAATATAGCAGTGGGTGAGTGGCTGCCCAAAAAAACCTTTTGGCAATTGGAAGTCCTGCCAAGTATCCAGCAGTAAGAATTAGCCAAGAGAAGCCATGTTCAGAAGAACCAATTGATGGAGGTTAAAGAGCTGTAAAATTTGAAGTCTTGTTTTGTGTGCTACAGTTAAAATGTAACAATGTGTTTTGAACTGTGTCAAAAAGGACGTTTAAATCTGAATGCAGCACATAAAGAAGACAGAACAAACAGAAAAAGGAAATTTATTACTAATTTATTTACTTATTGTATTTTAATTTGCTTCTGTAATTGTTGATCGAATGAGAGTTTTATTAGTAATTTTGTACAGTTAATAATACGGTACAGTTACTAGTACATTACATGTTCCATACAACTGTGCTACCAAAGAAAGGGATGTACCCAAACAATTTTTACACAACTTGTTTACATCTGGGTCCTTGCTCAGCTTATTTTGTGTTATAAAATGAGTTGAAAAAATAATAAGGTTGAATTTTTTTAAATGATCTGATTTAAATTGGCACTGGCTCCCACTGTCACTGAAAACGTCACGGGCCCAAAGTTGAGTCCCTGATTAGTTGACGCGATGCGGCAACCTCCCCAGAGTTTAGATTTTTTTTTAAATCTGGCTCACCAAGCCTGTCACTCAAATCGTGCAGAACAGCTCAAATCTCGCTGCTGCCAGACCTTCATGCCGCGCCCGCCGCTCTGACCTCTGATCGCTTCTGTACCATTGACCTAACTTTGAAACTGGTCGCCTCTGCTGTGCAAATTGCGTTCAGTGTGAATGCGAGTTTATTGTGGTGTTGTCTTTTCTTAAATATTCAAGTTATTTTATCTGTCCATCATTTAAAAAAAATAGCTTGAAAATTTCAAATGATTCAAGTATTTTTTAACTAGTAAGAAAAAAATATAGGTGACGGAGATAAAGTAAAATGATGAGAAAATTCTTAAGTTTGGTCCGATTTTAAAAAGAAAAAACCTCTGATCATCACAAAAGTAAGACCGAGGTCGTGGTATTAATATTTTTGTACAAGATGCAACAGATAAACGACACTTTTGTATAAATAAATATGTCATTATATAGAAAATGCAATGTATACCTGATGGTTGTGATGTCTAGTATGTTTATACACATACGACGCAAGCTGCTAGACTCCTTGGTTCATCTTTCAAGGTGGATCGGTAGACCGCTTGTCCATCCTGGGGTGTGACGCAGTCAGAGTGGACTGAGAACAGTGCAGCCTGGTTGACTGTCATGCTGGTCTGTTACTAACCAAAAACATGACATAGACTGAGCTGTCCCGTCATGGGAAATGCATGTTCAGAACTTAAAACTTTTGGACTGGTGCGTCCAGATTTAACCTTTTCCAGCCTATTTAAGGCTCGACAGAGTGACGTTTTTCAAAATGATTTGAGATGAGCGCGCAGGTTGTTTAACTTTCTTGTCCCCGGTGGCATGGGCGCAACACAAGATGACATTCTGGAGACTGCAGGAGTGCTCCGGCGAGCATCAGGGGACCTTTTGGAAAGCTCTCGCTCTCACACAAGGAAAGTTTAAATTTGACTTGTATTGACTGTAAAGGGAAGATGCTCGCCTAACACGACTGAGCTCTTGCTTTAACAAAAGTAGTCGAGCCGTCAATTGTTGGGTCTTGAAGCTTTTGTCTTGTACTGGACTGCCCAATTAGAGAGCAAATGCTACCTTTGACAGAAGGGGAGGAAGAGCTGCGGTTCTCTGTGAGCTGTAGCAGTCCGGACCTCCTTTGTATTCAGGGGGCGGCTGGTTTTTGTGCCAGCGGGGGACGAGGGAAGCATTCAACGTGACATTTAAAGATGCTCAGAGACTCTCTGGAGGCCAAATGGAGGCAGAACGGATCCTATGATGTTATCTCAGACACGTGTTTTAAACGCTGGGCGGGTTTTTTTTGGCCACACAGATAAGAGAATCTCTCAGCCTTTTGGTCTTGCACCTCTTCTGAAAAGTCCCTGAAATGGTTTAATCTCTATTTTATTACATATGATCTTCGTAGGCTTATAGAACTGTAAACCTTAACCAGATGGTTGCAACACACTTTTAAACTGAGCATCACAAGCCTCTGGGCTCCCTGAATAATGCAGAAAATCTCCTTTCCACTAATACCAAACTAAACATCTCTTATTGATGTGGGTTTATCCCAAAGGCGCCTCCACAACAAAGCAACATGAATATTTAACAGGTGAGGAAAGGTCAGTCCTCTGGCACACGTACCAAGATTGAGCTAATCAATCATCATTTCTCTGCTGTCTTTCAATTAAAGCCGACTATCACCAGTTGCATTTTTTTTTCCCCCTGGAGGAAACGGTAAATCTACGTAAATTCATCAGAAAAACAAACGTTTTCTGACGACCATCTACAAGTCTTACCCAGCACGGCCTTCCACACAAAATATATGAGGTGCTTGATGAGTCTAATAAATCAGACTTGGAGGTAGATGTTTGGATGCACGAAGATGGAGCAGCTGCACGGGAACAGTCTGGAAAACAAGGTTAGAAATTCATCACGCCACACTTCCGGGCCTGGTTTCTCTCTGACAACTGCCGACCGCAGGGGTTTTAAATTTCCCCCCTTTTGTAGAGCAGTTCAAGAAAAAGAAATAATCTTAAAGTAGCATGAGCCGCACATAATAACAGCAGGAGATTGTGGTGGTTTGGGGCGAGGAACTCCAAAGTACATGATGGCTTTCATCTTCTGCATCATTCTCTTGATGCCTTCAGTAGTCCTGTACTGCAAGGACCGCATTGTTTTTGCAATTCTTTTTTTTCACTGTGCGTTTGAGCAAAAAACACTCACAAAAATGTGCAAACAGTATCCGAAGTATTTAAGTTTTGGGCAAAGTGAGTGATAATATCACAGTTGGCAATACCGTAAAAAAAGAAAATTCTTGTGGGGATAACAAAAAAAAGTTCAAAATCAGTAACGAAGCCAACACCTGTGTTGGGTATATCCAAAGTATAAAATTATTAATGGAATGGGCACATGACTGACATCCTGGTGGCCATTTTGTGACCAAATTTAAACTTGTCAAGCAAAAAAGTTACGTCCACGATCACAACCAAAGTTTCTTTGAACTTTTACCTCAGGAGGAGGCCGCCATCTTGAATTTCCCTAATTTCCCAGGCTGCACATGTAAAGTCCTCCTCAGAATTTGGATTTATTGCCTCCTAACTCATCGAGCACCATTGTGAAGGTACTTGAAAAAAAATGTTGGATTAAAGTTTGTAGATTTTGCGTTAGTGTGGCGAGCTAAAAGTAGTGTTTCCATGTTGCTCACAATATTTTTTACCAGAAAAATGTGACATTTTAATAGATGAATTGTTGGCTCAAGTTGAATGAAATAATATGACGCACGGTATTAATATATTAGAAGTTTGGGCATGGTTAACAAAAAACAAGCTCTGTTGCCAAGGAAATTCAAAAATGTACATTTGCAGATTCTTCTAAAAATGACATAGACATATTTGTCACTCCCAGGTGACCCAAAAATAAAATGGTTGCTATAGAGATAAACTAACTGAAAAGCTGTCATTTTGATGCAAGCATTTTTTTTTGGGTGAATTTGTCACGTGCAGCTCTGACCAGGGTGGCAACGGCAAAGGGGCAGAGTGAGGGTGCAGCCACTTGACACTAGCCAATGAAAGGGTGGGAAAAGAAGGCAGTGAGGGCGGGAGCAGATAGCACCTGTGGGCTTTACAATGCCACTCACAGCTATAATGTTTTGTATCCACCATTTTTTTCCACCATCATCAAACCAAGCTTTCATTCAGACTTCCTCTCTGAGCTCATATTGTATTGACTCCCGAAAAAAATAACACATTTCATCGTCATCTCAGGGCCCCTCTGAAAATTTATGGCTTTGATGTTTGGTTGTCTAATGCTGTTACCTAAGCAGCTTGCCACAGATTCTTCCTTTTTTTCCCTTAATTTCCCCAAAATATGTCCGGATATTAAAGTCTGCTTTTGAAGTGTCTCCTTTTTTGCCTCCCAGAAAGCTGTTCTCTGGAGATACGACTTTCAATAAAAACAGTTTTTGTTGTTTTCCTATTCTTTTAAAGGAAATGACCTGAATTTAATGGCGACCCATTGGCGTAAACACATAAAATATTAATTATTCCAACTCTATGTTGAATATAACTAGAGACCTGGCTGCCAGTTGGCAGACAAGAAAACGGGACAACTTCCAGCTCATGTGTGGCTCATGAGTGGGTTCCTGCTGGGTGCACTCTTGAGCAGTGCTCTCTGCAAAGTGGCTGTAAAGCAGTGGAGTGCTGAATGCCAGTGTTACTGGGCGCGGCGCCCAGACAGCCCCCGACTTTGCTCAAAGGCCTGACTCATGTGGCAGAGAACAGAGCTTTGCCGAATGGACAATTAACTTAAATAATCTGCTTGAACTTCCCCAGGACATTTCCCCGTGTCTGCATTCAGCCGTGAACGTGAAAAGAACTCACTGGAAGAACACATTTTTTTCTAATATTGCTGGTAAACCAGGCATGTTACTTTTTTATCATGTTACATTAAATAAATGAATACATTTATGTGAAATATAATCAATTTGCTTTAAATGTCCCAGAATTCATGTTATTTTTTGGACAAACATAGGATCCATTCAAATTTATAACAAAAAATGTAAAATATTTTAACCCAAATAAAATAGTTTAACCATATAACCATCAGTTATCTCTAAGGAGAGTCCATATACAAAAAAAGTAAATATGTCTAAAAACTGTCCAATTGATCACAAATTTTCCCAAATTATGTCTGAAGCAATTTTTGTGTGCAAATTCAAAATCAAAACATCCCAATTAGGCGGGAAAGTCCCCAATCTGGCAACACTGAATATGGTAAAAGAGCTTTGAGTTGCTTTCATGGACCTTTGTTTCTCCTGGTCCACAAAATATGAAAAAAAAAAGATTTTTGATGTTGATCAGCTTTCAGATCCTTCATCTTTTTCAATGGCTGCAGTGAAAGTTTGCTGCTGCAAAAACATAGCTTTTCTTCTTTTAAATATTGCACCATCCTCTACAATTGAATGATCATTTTTGTGACATAATCAACGTTTTAAATTTGTAAAATGGCTTGAAAAAGCTGCAGAGTTCCTCTCCAAAATGCCAAACACAAATTTGTGATTCAGTTGAACCAAAAAAAAAAAAATCAGGAGTTAATGCAATTCCTTGTTTTTTTGGACAGTGTTTTTGTATGATTCAAGATTTTGATTTCAAGTTTTATTTTTTTTCTTTAACTGTGAGGCTAAGCTAAAACAAACCTTGCATCAGGTTTTGTAACTTTTCCTACCTCAATGTAAGTGCAGAGAAATATCGTTTATAAACCTGAAACAGACCTATTTTATTGTGAAAAACCCCTTAATCCTGCCACTATGGGTTTTCTCAATAACCAAGTCAGCAGCTTTGAAGTCTTTTTGCACATGAAGGATTCAATTTTACTCCCTCAAGTTTACAAAACCACGCTCAGCATTGTTTCACAAAATTGAAGGGTTCTGAATTAGAATTTCAAAACTCAAGGAGTTTGAAATTTAAGTGTTGGTGTCTGTGTTTTCGCATTCACCCTATGGATTTGACAGGGAAAGATCTGCTTGACTCTCAAACACGTCTCTACACAGTGAAAGGTGTAAATGTCAAAGCGAACATCACAGCCTTTGTGCGATTCATTTCCAACACTGTCGGTTTTTAGATGCAATTTTGAAGACTTCAAACAACCCATTAAGTTTGCGGTCATTTCTTCACTTTTAAAGTCTTTTATTTTGAAGGTGCCAGTAATTTCAAATACCAACAAAAGATTCAAAAGTTTTGTTGGTCATAGGCATAGATGTTGATGAAATTCAACCTTTCTAATCATTTTTCTAATCTAAGAAGTGACTTAGGACATAAATCAATTTGTCTTTTCAAAATAAATGACGATTCCCAAACCTACAGAGTTTTTACAGATAAAGTATTTTGACACCATTAAGTTGAAAGAGAAAAACACTCCAGAACAGACTGACCTAATTATAGTTTTTGATCCTCTCCAACTCCACATTCCCATTATCAAAAAGATTGCGTCCCAGCTGCTTGCTATTGCACAAAAAACCTTTAGTTTGACGCAGATCTTTGTCCTGATCACATTTTAAGTTGCAATCTTTATCTGTAGTTTCAGCTTTGAATGTTGTCCTGTGTTAGATCAATAAATAAAATACGTTGCATGTGCTCCCCTACAGCTTTAAGATTATTTATAGATGTTTTTTTTTCTGAAGTTCATCCTGCTGCCAATCACGCACCCAACTTCTGACTGTTACAGGGATGATGAGCAGTTCCTCTGAAGTTGGAACTTTCTTTGGTTCAAAGTCACATCTGTGAATTACACTCAGTAAAACTCAGTCAGAACAGAAGCAAACATATAACTGCTCCTCTAAAGGCAATGTAAACCTCAGGGATGTTTACAAGTCTGCTTTTGCAAGTTCATGTCAAGTCTGAGGTCTTTGGAGACAAATCCAAGTCCGGTCACGAGCCTTAAGGTCTAATTCCTTCTCAAGTCTCAAGTTTTTAGTTGTAATTGCTGATCAAGTGTCAAGTCTACACCTACATTGATCGTCGTGTTTTAAGTCTTTGGCTGCAACCTCAAATCATTTTCAAGTCTGTAATTTCAAAGCAAGTACCGTATCAAGTTTATGGCTGTAATTTCATGTCAAGTTTTTTGCTATAATATATAATAATAATATACAAGTCTCCAGTTTTTACCTGTAATTGCTCATCAAGGATCAAGTTTTGGGTGTAGTTGGTCCTAATTCTCAGGGCTTTAGCTGTAGTTGGAAACCATGTGACCTGAGGCTTCTCTGGACAGAAAGGCTGCAACATCGTAGCTTGATCATTCAAGCCAACAGTTTTTTCTGCTGCTGGACATGAGCATTTCTCTGCAGATCTCGATGCAGCTGCTGCCTGGTTCTTGCAGGACAATTGCACAATCTATCATAACGTTTCTGCGACCACGAGAAAGAGGAACGGTTCCCGCGCACGGGTCAACACAGCAAGTGTTGTCATTAATGCGCACCTCCGGGAAAGTGTGGTTCTTTGTCAATGACTGCAGAGATATCTACTTCAGCCTTGTCTCGTATGAAGTGTGAAGAATCTGTCAGCTAAAGTGACAAGAACACAACACAAATCAGGAAGTGCAAATAAAAAAGTCATTTTCAGCCACACGTGTGGCACGTCTGACAGCAAAATTGCACGTCTGTGTCACGGTGAATAAATTATGCCTGAAAAAGGTGACCATAATGTTTGGTTACAATAAAGCCTGACAAGGGAAATTACAGAAATTTCCACTCCGACGTTCACGCAGCAGCTCCAATCACCCTCGGCTCAAAGTGGCATTCAGTTTCTCTTGGAGGAGACTATAAACATCCTTCAGTGCTGATTTTTAAGGGCCAAACACCTTATTGGGCCTCAGCAGGGTGTTTCACTATCACCTACTTCAACCAAAAGCTTCAATTACCTGCAAGAAAATGCTTCAGTAATGCCGTGGGTGGCAGCTCACTCTGGGTAAAAACCCTGACGCTCTGCCAAAGTGCACTTCATAGGCCAGCAGCTCCCCTTTCATGGAGGACCAAATGGAGAGTGTCCCTTATGATTAAATGTTTTGGATAAGAATGCACTGAGAGCTCAGTGAAGGTTGGCGTGATGCCACCGGTGCACTGCGGGTTTGTAGGTCTGCTGGGGGAGGGTTCAAACACCTTTTAGTCACTTGCACCACATGAAGTGGAGACAAATGGCCAAAGCAATCAATTCACAGCATCCTGAGATGTTTTACATTCAAAACACTCTGCTCAGAAAACTAGAAGAATTTTTTTAAGTTAACATGACAGTATTTGCTTCAGTTTCACTCAAAAGTGGCTCAAAAAGAAATTCAGAAGGTTAAAGTATTGCAGTGACTTCCGGATTGAAGTTGCACGATGACCTCCATTGCTGTTGCTTTTCTAGTCATCGCACTACAATGACGCAAACGCGCTAGCGGTCCATACCACGCATGCACCATGAAAACAAACCGTTCAGTGGAAGCTAGGCTTAACTGAGTAGAAACTCTTGTTAGAATGAACTGAACCGTACCGTACAGAACTGCTCAGTGGAAACGAGACTTTAATAACTATGAGAACCGTACTGGGAACAACTTTCTGTGTACCTTGTTTTTTATTCAATTTTTCCATTAAAAAAAACGTGTGAATGTGGGTTTCAGGCTCCCGCGTTCAAAATGTTTGCGTTCATGCATCACTACGCACATTTTTAAGTCTACTTTCTGGCCCTATGCTTGAACGTGAGTTGAAAGTTAAACCAAATAAACATTGACCAATCAGGATCTCGGGTTTGGTAGTGACGTATGGATGGCGTCCCTTTGAATTTATGGAAGTGCCAACAAAAGAGAAATTATTTATTGGGGTTTGTGGCTGGCCGGAATTCTATGACACCAAGTCTTTTATATATCAGAATGAAGCTGTGAAGGAAAAAGCCTGGAGCAAGATTCACGAGAGTTGCACCACTTCGACATTTCTCCCAGCTGTGAGTACATGCTCTCCGTGTGAACACCGTATGCCAAAAGTGCGGTCAAGAAACCGCATCCACACATGCCCGGTGTGTACGCAGCATAAAAATAAACAAATGTGCAGCCTGGTTTCAAAACATTTTTGATGTTAATTGCTATTTTTTTTTTGGTTGATGACAACTCAAGGGGGCGAGAGTGATTTTTTTTCATGTGTTAATTTTCTATTGCGTATCAATATAATTGCGTCTCACTAGCAGTTGAGTGGTTGAGTTTAGGGTCTGTAGATGAAATCTTTTTGGGACATGATTATGTGTAAAGGGGGGGAGGGGGTGTACTGCACACAAAACTCTCTCTACTCTGTCCAACCCAATTGGGCATTTGGACGTCCCACGAGTCAAGCTAACATCATCTATAAAGCCACAATCTTTACACATACTGGATGGGCTAACGAGGATCATTGTACTGTTGCAGGCTGGCTTCAATAATAACTTCATAAACACTAACACTTTAGCATTATGTTACTAACGAAAAAAGTTCCAATGTGGATGTAAAGATGAGTGCATGTCACCGCAGTGTTCTAGAAAAGGCTGTTAATCAAGTGATTCATATAGATAGGCTAGAAAAGTGACACCAGTTGGAGGCTACTTAAAAAAACACACAAAATGCTGAAAATCTTCCTGCATTGACTAAAAGGTGTAAAACAGTACATGACAGCTTGTTGAATGTGGGGCTGTGTAGCAGCAGATGGGCTGGTAGAAGCAGTGCGATGCTCTACTTTGAGCTACACCCCCACCCCAAACGCTGCTGCCAACCACATACACCCCTCCATGGTTACAGTATTCCCTAACAACAGCATGTCCTTTACCGCTCTACCAAACAGGATAGGGAAAAAAATTGCTTCAGGAACTGACTCGGCCTTCACCGTTATTGATTTGATGCTTGATATTACCAGACACCTCCAGAGGTCAGCACTGAGCTGCTTTTAAGATTTCTCTAATTGGATCGGAAAGCAGTGGCTTTCAGGGAAAGGTCGTTCGTTTTTGACTCAACTATTTAGCTTCAATAGAAAACCCACATTGGACAAGTACCGGTCTAAATCACATTTAAAAACAAAACTCACCAAAGCCTAAACACCAAAAAACCTCTAGTTGGATGGTAACATGACTGACTCACTTCTTTATCTCAATCTCATAGCATTTTTGGCTAGGTTACCATGACGACTGCAAAGAATGCCAATATATATAAGAATCTCATTATCTATTTTGTAGTTATCTAACCTTTGGATGTACTTGTAATTGTTATATCCTTAACTTAACAGCGACTTTACTCCAGTAAAGTTTGTCCGGCCCATCTGTGACATCACTTCCTGCATTATTGGTAGTTGTTGCATCCAAACTTCCTGTCACCTCAATTGATCAGAAAATTATTTTATCTAGAAGATTTTTAACTGAACAGATTGAAATGAAAAAAAAAAAAAGAATTCTTCCCATTTAGACACCACCAACTGTCATAAAAACGAGCATAAATGTCTGACATACAGAAGAAAAGATTGTGTCTTTGTAGCCCGCAGTTTGAGTGTAATCTTTGGTTTTTCCCACAATGATAGAGCACTCTAGCTCATTTTTAACTGTGCTTAAGAAGAAGCTTTTATCGCAAAAGTAACTCACATCATCAGCAAAGAATGAATGCTTTTTTTTTTTATTATTAACACTGGAATGTTGATTGAGTTTTATCAAATCGGAAGTCAGTTTATCATCAATGACCATTCTCAGTAAATTAATTTAGCTCTAATTTACAGAAAACGTCTTGCAACTGTTAGCCAATTAAACTTAAGTTATTCAAAATGAAAGAAGGTATCTTGATTTTCATTGCTGCTGGTGTTTTAATCTCAACTCTGCTGTGTCTTCTCAAGTTTATTGTTGCTACCAAAAAATGAAACAACAAAGTATGTATAAAATTCCAGTTTTGCTAATTAATTATGAAATTTGGGGAAATAAATCTGCAGGTATACCCCTTTTTTGATGAAAAAAAGCTGATCAGTTTCTTGTTCTATCAGTATATTTTTGCATAACTTTTCTCTAAGGTTTTTTAAAATACGAGAATCCAAGCATCTTTATTTAAAGAACCAATAAGACAGAAGTTAAGCTAACGATAAGAAACTGTGTTTGAACATGTTCTTGTGGTATTTTTTTGATGATAGAGGACATATTCAAAGAAAATTCAGCTTAAAATTGCACTTTTGAGTATTTCCTTATTCCAAAAAGTTGTGACTCAGGAGCAGACAAAAAATGCTGTTTGAAATGATGCTGGGCCCAGCACTAGCTTCCTGCTCTGCCCTATTCTGATGCATCCACTTATAGACAAATAGATCCATAAATGTCTTTGTTTTCCTCGCCTGTACGGCTGTCGCTTTGTTGACTTTTTAGACTTTTAAGGGAGAGGGGAGCATGTTGAAGTTTAAAGAAGGCTGAGGCGACATATTTAAGTCTAAACTCCCCCTTCTGCTGCTGAAACAGCACACGTTTTTTTTCTGCTTTAAGTGTTGTCCCTTTTTCGTCTGCGGCAGATTTGCATTCCATTTACTTTCCCGACACCCAGATCGCTCTGAGTCTCTGTAGGAGTCGAAAAAAGTAGTCTCTCAGTTCTGCTTCACATCACTTTCAAATCAATACTAATTCCCCAGAATAGAAAAGGCGCGTACATCTGTAGGTGCGTCAGAGAATGAAAAATACTAAAACATACAATGAGAAATCCAGAAGCAATCCAATCATCATTTCCACCAAGCTTCAGAGCCATTACTGGCAGGCCTCGTGCCGCTGCAGCCGGCTGAATCAGCACTTGCCGGGTGTTATTTCTCATTCGGCGGATCGTCGAGAGTGCTGGGGACCTTGTAAATCTCTGCAGAACAACAAGGGCCTGCAAGAAACACGCAAACTGTTTCACGTCCCCGGTTTTAATACCAGTGCCATTTGGAGGAAAGGGTTCTTCATGCAAAAGCAGGGCCTGGAAGGAGCCTGGCAGGTTAAGAGCACGCCGACACATGATGTTATCATCAGCTTGGCAAAGAGGAGGCTAGCGGTTCACTTCTGCGTGACCTTTAAGAAATGAGATATTTCAAGTTCTGACACTTTTCCATAACAGATTCCTCTCATATTGCCCCCACCACCACTTTGTGGCTTCTCCTCGGATGAGAGATGATGACTGCTCCCAGACACAAAGAGCTGGATCTGCAGACTAAACTCTCATACAGATTAAGGCAGGAGGGCAGGGTGCATTCTGTGCTGAAAGAGGATTCAACACAATGCGTACCAGAGAGCTTCATGGGTAAATCCCTTGATGGAGGGCATCTTAGGGAAAATAACAAAAGCTTTTGATCGGCGCGGGTTAAAGGGGGCATCCATTACAACAGAGAGGCATCCTTTAAAGTCCAGGAAGTGAACTTCAGCGGCGGCTCGATCACATGTTGAAACCTGCTGGTGTTCAGAGAACGGGAGGCATACTGGCTGATGAGCACTCTCACACTTTTCCTTCTTTGGCAATTACTGGATCTGTCTATGCTGCTGAGGGCTTAACTCCTTCGTGTCAGCTGCAGGAATCTTCTGATATCGCTTTAATCAAAGATCTTCCACTTTTTAAACCCTTATATGCAAAAAAAAAAAAAAAGAAAAAAACTGAAGTCTGCATCACTGATTAGACATATAATACATTGTCCTAATGGTTTAACATAAAAACTCAATCAATGTGACATCTGGAGAGACAAAATATGACTTTAATCTCTTAAACTTTAATTTACAAAAATAAATGAAAAAACATTTTGGCCATTCTTTTTGATGGCATTTTATTCTGTGGGATCTCCCTACATCTCCTTCCACAGCACTTTTGCTTTTTGTGATCAGCAGCGCGGTTGCGTCACAGGCTCTGCAGTCGGACAGCGCAGATGTTGAGGCAAGCCGGCCACATCCAAACCGGAAACAACAAAACCAGGCCTTCAAAATAAATGGAGGGACGTCATTTTTTTTACCTGAAACTACACTAACTACACTCTCAAATTGGTGGTCTACACATGGTGTGATATTTGATAGTGGGGTTTAAAAATGTGCATGGTCAAAACTGTCATGTTCTGTTTGAGTAATTAAGGAAAACTAAACTTCTTTTTGTAGTATTTTGAGGCAGCAGATTCACAAGCAGGAACTGAATAAAATATGTAAAAGGTAGACATTTGCTTCATAGCTTCTTACATACCTAAATTCGTTTTTTTATTTGTCCGAATGAATTTGTGAACCTTTTGGTCAATAAACTCAATAAAGAAAACCTTGACAAGGTATGGAAGAATGCAGTCATAAGCTTGCATGAAAATTAGGAAAAAGGAAAACTTAACTTTAAACTTATGGTGTCATTTAATAAAAGATAATTAATGATTCATTTAGGAACTAAAAAATATTGGTTTTATTGTTGATCCAACAATGCACTAATCATAAAATGTACCCTTTTCTTTTATAATACTTCTAGTATCCTACTTTAGGGTAAATCAACTATTTAACAATAAATATGTATAAAATGTTTGAAATTCAATTGCACACACCAGTATTTTGTTTTCTGTTATTTTGAAAAGGTAATAGATGGAAATAAAACTTTTTTTTTTTTTTACCTATTAAAAGAATCAACCATCTATAAACTGAAGTCTTTAGAAGATTTTTCAATCGTTATGCACAATAATATAACATTTTACTTGGGGTGCCCAAACTTCCGTCCCCCCACTGTATATTATTTTGAAAGTAAAAACCGGAAGACCCGTGCCTGGCCGCGTCCAGCTTGTCGCAGGTGTCCCCGGATCAGAAACCGCTCAGCGCTTCGCAGAACAGCCGGACTCGGACGCTGGAACTGGAACCGCGGGGATGGAGCAGTCAAGAACCGCCCAAGAGTTGAAACATTACCAGAAGAAATGTGTCTTTCAGAGGTGAGAACTCTGTAAAGGGGCTCCAGTCACGGCGTTAAGTTTCAGAAGTGTTCTGGTGCAGGCCAGTGCTGCCCGCCCGGGACCGAACGGTCTCGGGACTCCAGCGCCCAGCGGCCGGGTGTGCAGGATGAGCCGCGGGGAGGAGCAGCGCCACTCGGGCATCGCGGTGAGGCTCGTGCCGACGGAGTGACCAGCAGATTCCCACCATGGAGGAGAAGTTCAGCAGACTCATCCTCATCCCCATCGCCGCGGTGCTCTTCCTCATGGTCGGATACCAGTACGTGTGCCCGGCGGGCAGCAACACCTGCTACTTCCGAAGCGACCAGAGGGGGGGTTTCCAGGCGCACCCGTCCGCCTTTGAGCTACTTTCCACGGAGCCGGAGCCCGATGAGGACCTCCCGACGAAAATCACCTCAAAATTCAACTTCACGGAGCGGGACTTGGACCGGCGGGTCAGCTTCGACATCCGCGGGGACGATGTGATGGTGTTCCTGCACATCCAGAAGACCGGCGGCACCACCTTCGGCCGGCACCTGGTCAAAAACATCCAGCTGGAGCAGCCCTGCGACTGCATGCCCGGCCAGAGGAAGTGCACCTGCCACCGGCCCGGCAAAGCCGAGTCGTGGCTCTTCTCCCGGTTCTCCACGGGCTGGAGCTGCGGCTTACACGCCGACTGGACCGAACTCACGAACTGCGTGCCAGGGGTGATGAACAAGCGGGACAAGAAGAACGCGCAAAAAAACAAAAGGTGAGCAGATGTGAATTTAATTAAACCTCCTGAATATATATATATAATTTTCATTCAAGCACTGACTTTTTCCTGCTGTCATTTGCTGGATTTTACTTTAATTTTGAAGGTTGAGTTGCTTTTTCGGGAGGATGTAAAACAATTTTTCATCAATGATCAGAAAAAAGTGGAAAACACTTTGAAAACAACTGGTAAGAGAGGCTATATGTGTTATATATATATATATAATTTGACCCATATTATATAGGAAAAACGTCTATTACAGAAACGTTAACACATGCAGCCCATTTCAGGGAGTTTAGGGGTGACATTTACCCCCACAATAAGCCAAGGCAACAAAAGACCAAAAAAAAAAAGAGAAGGGTGAGGAGGAGGGGTCAATTTCATCTAAGTGTCACAAAGGGAAACTATGCGCTAAATGCTACGCACCCACTGGCATGTGATGCGTTCAAGAGAAACGGGCATTGAACGCGCTTTTAGCGTACGGTGTTCACACTGGACTGTTCCTACCGATACTAGCGCATGTACTCGCAGTTGGAGAAGGATGAGTGTGAAATGTCAACGCGGTGCAAATCTTACTCCAGGCTTTTTTTTGTTCACAGCTCTATTCCAAAATAGGCAAGACTTGGTGTCATATTATTCTGACCAGGCACATACCGCCTTCATGATCAATTTTCAACCGAATGGCTTCCGTCTTTTAAAAAGGACACTACTCATACGTCACAACCAAATTCGAGTTCCTAATTGGTCAAAATTAAGCTGGTTTAATTTTCAATGCGCATTTTGTACGTCTATGTGTGTACATAGAATTTTCATTGGAAGTGGCAGCTGAAACGATCATTTCCGAGACTGGTGTGTACAAAGAAAACACACACACACACCCACACACACACATATAGATATATAGACTGTTCTAGGGGGTGGGGATGGACATTTTCCCTAGCAATAAGCCATGAAAGGTCCCCCCAAAAAATGGGGTATGGGGTCAATTTGACCCAACCCCCCCTTAAGGAAAGTATATGTGTAAGAGTCATTTTAACACATGTAGCGTGTTTCAGGGGGTTGGGGGAGT